>CM062818.1:1671128895-1671528154 GCA_031772625.1 Pinus tabuliformis
TTTTTATTTCTCTCCTCCCTTGGTGACTTGACCCAAGGGCCAAGTGATATGAGAGAACGCAAACATAAAACCTACAGTAGAAATTACCAGGGACACAGAAAGCTATGGAGCTCTCTTAGAGTGTTATGGACTAGACAATCCTGAATGAATTGGATCTTGATTGGATCCAGATGCACCCCACATTTATCAATAATGTATCCTAGATATTGAACTTGAGTTATGCCAAATGTTCATTTCTCTAAATTGTCACACAACTTGTGTTGTTGCATTGTGTGGATAACCTATCGTATGTGGTGGAGGTGCTTTTCCCAACTTTGGTTGAAGACCAGGATGTTAGCCAAGTATACCACTACAAATAAGTTGGTGAATGGCTGCAAGATGTCATCCATCAACATCATGAAGGTTGCAGGACAATTCGTCAACCTGAAAGGCATTACCATCCATTTGAAAAGGCCCTCCTTTTCTTTGAAGGTAGTCTTCCACACATCAAAGGGTTCGACTAGTACCTGGTGATAACAAAAATTCCAGTCAATATTGTTGAAATACTTTCCCCCTTGAGTTAGTCCAGAAGGTCATCAATCTATGGGATCTGGTACCTATTCTAGAGAGTGATCTTGTTCAGTGCCCAATAGTCAATACAAAGTCTCCAATTCCCATCCTTCTTTTGTACCAACACAATTTGGCTCCCATGGGACGATTAACATGGCCGATGTGACTTTTTTGCAAAAACTCTTGAATCTACATCTTGATTTTGTTCTTCTGCATAATAGAGTGCTGATAGATTGGTCCATTGGGAATCGACGCACCTGGGGTCAAATCAATGGAGTGCTTGACCCTAAGGTGTAGAGGAACCCTTGTGGGGGTGCTGAAGATGTCCTCATACTCCTCCACGAAATTTTCCATCTCTTGTTTCCTTGTAGAGGGGCCTTGTCTAGAGGTTGTGGCCACTAACTTCTTCTTTCCCTGAGGGTGTATCATTATAAAAAAAATAAAAAAACAGTATTGGAAATGATATTACTGCATTTTTCTGCAATAACCAAAGAGATGGCGGTAGGTAATACTACCTATGGTATCTTGTACAACACATTTCACAACGTAACAATAACAACGTGAAGCATTGACTCATATAGAATGTTGCTTCCACAAGTATGTTTGGCCTAATAATACATCAAAAACATCAAGGGGAGAAAACTCACATAATACCTCATCTATGAAAGGATTGATGTTGTATGGAAGGCAACACTACTGTCTGATGCGAAGGTCCCATCCTTGGTTAAGCCACTTGATGATGTACAGTTGTCGATCTGTTGTGGTTAATAAGACCAACTGCTTAAGGACCTCTACTGAAATGAGGTTCTTTTGGCTCTCACTTTCGAAAATGAACTATATCAAGGAACCCTTTACCCATCAAGGAGTGGAAGAGGTGCTCCTTCTTTGGATCTTTAGATTCCTACCTATAGATCTTCACAATGGGAACAGTGGTGTTGGCCTATGCATCAATAACCTACTTACCTTTCTCATTCCCCTTGTCTGGTTCTAACTCAGAGTCGTAACATGCATCTGATTCAGAAGCCTTTAGCTCAGCCACTAGTGACTACTTAACATGACACTCACTTGTGTGCTAATTGGAGCTCTTATGGAACTCACACCACCTTCCCATGTCCTTCTTCAGCTTCGTCATGTTTTTCTTTTCTTGCAGCTTTTGCAGGTCATCCTGGGCTACCTCGCCTTCGCTTTGTGCTTTGTTCTAAGGTTTGGGGCACGTTTCCCTTGCTTCAGATTCATATATCCAAAGTCTCTCTTCTACTTTTAAAGCTTATTCTAGATCTTGACAGTGTATCGGTACGTTGTGCCAAGCAAGGAGATGTCCAGGAGCTCCATTTCATCTAGGATGTAATTTTGTAGGTAGCCACGGTACTTGAGTACCAAATGTTTCTTTAAATCCTTGATACTTGACTGTGTACAAAGTGTTTGAAAAACATTGGTAAACCCTAGCACATCTTGGTCCCTTACATGCTGCAACGTGGTCCACATTATGTATTTATCCTCATAGCTCCTGATAGGGTAGTAATACTCTTTGATGGTGTCTTAGAATGAATTCCAAGTGAGTTTTGCTGGAAATAGTGAAGGCATAATTTCATCCTTTTGCTGGCAATAGCTTTCCACCTATCCTTAACATGGGGGACAGATTTGAGAAGAGAAGAAGTAATACTTTTTGGGCTGGAAAAATTATGAACAAAAAAATATCTTTCTAGAATATTTAACCATTTATCTACGACGTCTTTATCTATTTGATCCCCAAATATGGGAATGTCAAATTTTACTTGTACCTTGAAAAGGAGTGGTGCCTCCAAAGTGGTTGTTGGATGTGGATGCATTGTCGATGGGAAACTATTGAAGGATCTAGGAAAATTTATCCATCATCACGTTCCTTTATTTCTTGATGACCTCCTGAGCAATATTTTGATAGGATCTCCTTCTCCCTCATCTCTCATTTCTTCCCCCATGGGAGGTCATCAAGATTTGTGAGGCTGGTCTTGCAAATATTCGACCGGTTCAAGTCATAACTCCTTATATCCCAACCTTGTTGGGGACATGCAAAGAAAAATAGAGAAAGAGAAAAACACTCTGATACTAGTGATCCAAATTTTAATAAGAACATAAAAAAAGTATAGATATAACCATAAACACAAAGATACAGCAGAAATAACACTTCATTTCATTAATATCAGATATTTAAGTATCCTTACAAACATATTGGAAATAAAACTAGCTCAGGTGATGGTAGCTTATCTTAGAGAAGAGAGGTGGCAGCTACATGCCTCTAAACTATGTTACAATGAGGCTCAAGGACCTATTTATTATTGAGAAATATTGGAAAAACCTAAACATCCAAAAACCTAAATCTAGGAGATGAAGCATCAAACTATGGACCTTGTTTCGGTAAATTGGTACATCAACTTCCTGGGGTCATAATATTGGCATATGATCTCCATTTGCCACGTAAAATAACTTGTCAGAAATATTTATTTGATGACTACAACTTTCAGGTGGCTAACATTAGCCTCTACCCATGTTGGCCCCCGTTTTCCCAAATACTTCATTTAGGGCCTCAAAACAACTCTGGAAGTTTAGGACCTGAGAAAATGCTAAAAATAATAAATTATGCTACAAATAAGGAAACTAAAAAACTAAGAGAAACAATGGTGGGGCTCCAAGAGGAATAGGTTGCTAACCACCAATATCCACCTGAATTAATGGTATGAAATATGATTAGAGATGTCTGGGACCTAAGAATTCTAGTAGTATTATGGGCTTATAGAACCACATGTAAAAATTTGACAGGTCAGACATCTTTCAGGTTAGTTTAGGGGAAATAAGTTGTGATTCCCATGGAGTACATCATGCCTATCATTAGGATTGCAACCTTTAAAGATATGGTAGACCCTGATATTATGGAGGAAAGAATGTCACAGTTTCTTGCTTTGGAGGAAGATAGATTTATAGCAGGATTCCATCAATAGGTACAGAAAGGAAGAGAAAAGGCTTGGCATGACAAATATAATAAGGAAAAGAAGTTCCAAGTAAGAGACCCTATTCCCCTTTATGAAAATAAGATTCTAAAATTTCCAGGAAAATTCAATATGCATTGGTTGGGCCCAGACATTAACAAGCATATTACCACTGGAGGTGTAGTTCAATTAGAAAAGTTAAATGGAGAATTGGTTCAAGGAAGAATAAATGGCACTAGGTTGAAGCTATATAGGGATAAGACCCCCTAGAGCTTTAGCCTGAAGAAATAAGAAGAGTCTTAGTGCCACCTACAGTTGAAAGTGGGCACTCGACTATAAACTACGCTACAAAGAGAGATTTGATGTAGGATTATAGGAGTCTTTATGTAAGAGGGGTTACCCACTACAATATGGGATGCGTCAAAGTTTGTTGGAAAAATATGACCGTTAAAAGGAAAGTTTCCATTGAAATACATGGAAAGATGCATTTATGAGGATAGATTGACCAGATCTAGTGAGAGATGTGCAATTCATGCACATAACCTCAGCTAATAATGGGGTTGGAAATTTAGATTTCTTATAAAAATTCATGTCTCTCCCAGATTTGGCACTTTGATGTCCTGAGAGTTTGAATATTGCTATTGCGAAGAAGTTGTAGAAATTTTCACATGGATGCATTGACACTTGAAGAATTTATTTGTATATTTGGTGAGAAGGGCTTAGCCAAAGTTATGGAAGAAGCATTAGATGATATGCCCACAGAAGCATCACCACCCACAATGGCATTATCACACATGCAGTGGAGGTCCCCATGAAAAAAAAAGACCAAATATTCAAGAACAAAGAGGAAATAGGAAAAGATACCTGTTGATGCTACGAGAGAGACTGAACAAGGGAGAGATAGTGAGGAAGAAGTAGAGCAAGTGAAAATAAAAATAGATGGCACAAACATTTCTGTCACCTCTCCCACCATATATTCCACCAAGACAAATAGATGAAAAACTAGTGAAAGAGTCGAGGGATGTGAAGTATGGAAATTTCACACCTTTATTGTCAGAGTTAGTGTGATTTACTGGAGAAACCCTCAGGAATATTCCACAGCTGAAGTTCGCGTAATATGAAATCAATGAAAAAAAGAAATATGTTCATTTCACACCAAACATATACTTAAAACAAGTACACTACCCTGAGAGTGGTGTGAAAATGTTAGAACCACAACAGTGGGTAGCTGGAATCACGCGGTCGGGTTTGATGAATATGTTGAATGTGTCGCAGTTTGGCAGAAGTCCAAGAAGCATGGTTGGTGTGAGACAATTGTCCATGCTGGTGCACAATGGATTCCTATGGATGGGGAAGAGGATCCCTATAGACCCAATGCTAATATGGAGAATCAAAAGACTACCTTATCAAGGGATGAACCCCATATAAGAGTTTGCTCGGAAAGATTAGGATAAATCCATAACAAAAAACATGAAGAAGAAGTTTGGACTGAAAGAAGGGAAGTGATGTTATGATATCAAATTGATAAATGTCAAGGGAGTTCGCTTCATAACACATATATTGGTTAGAAAAATCGTGAGGAAATGTCAGGCTAATGAAGCCCTTGCACTAGTAATTTCATTAGTTGTGCATTGCATTGATGGGGTTCAGGACAACTAGGCCACATATCTGTGCCAAGAGGTTTTGGACAACTGTTGTGAGGCTCATGAAAAAGGTACCCCATTTCACTATGCATGGTTAATTCTAATCATTTTGATGCTTGCATGGAGTGAGACAGAAGATTCATAGTTCCCTCTGATAGCCTCAAATGTTTGTGAAGTTGGGCGATATACCTAGTTTTGTTATACCACTGATTCGGTGCATGCACATGATAACATAATTTTTTTCATTTTCTACCGTACGTATTACACATGTTGGTGAACCAAAACCCTCACCTTTCACTGACCCTATACAAGTAGTATAGCTCTGTCATGAAGTTTAAGACTGACTTCCACATAATTTACATACAACCTCATAGGGACACAAAGAAGACATGGCATCCTCTACCATATTTAGTAACAAAAGATGATCTGCTAGCATACATACAATAATGGCCCTCGGAGTGGATCACTGCACTGGAGACATAGACTGAGCATACTATGATAGAGGAGGACATTCCATAGCTTGGGGAAGTGAGTTGGAAGGATAATGATGAGCAAGAATCAGAACAAGAGGAGAAATACGATGAGGGTCACTATGATCCTCTTAAAGGTGATGACCAGAACAAACAGTCTGAAAATATAGAGACATACCAATATGTCGTAGAGAAGAGGAAGGCACACATTGAAGCTTCCACAAGAAGCAAAAAGAAGAATAAAGTAGACAAGACAAAGGACATAATTCTAGTGGTCCTCATTGATGGGGACTTGGACGAGATTGGGCAGAGAATTCAGGAAGAAATGACATAATCATGGAACAAATTAGAATATTTCTATGCCACACTTCTAAAAAGTGTCGAGGAGTGCATTGTACAACTAAAGATATTGGGACAAATGATCAGACATCCATTGTAGGCAATGGAAAATCTTGGGGAGGAAAGACCAATTGAGCCTACACTTGCAGTGTGGATAACACCAATACCTGTGAGAGCTCTGCAGTTTGACTCTGCTAAGGTACAACAATAGGCCAAAGAGTGGAGGTATGTGAGCATGAACAATGCAATAGTACCACTTCAGAGATTACAAAAGCCGCATCAAGAGATCATAGATGAGTTGAACCGCCGTGAATAACACACTTTATAGTTAAACATTCAAGTAAAGAGAGAGTGAGCTTCATTGCAGGAGAAGCTCAACCAGGTGATCCAGGAGAGGGATGAGGTAGTACAATAGTAGTAGAAGCTGAAGGAGGTGGTCAAAGAAACATGCCATGAGATTCTGGACATTGATGTCCAAGAAGAGGTACTAGTGGAGGACAAGGTCGTGAAGCTCAACCTTACCTTAAAATGATACAAGGATAAGATCGTTGACATAAAATTTACATATGTTATGAATGAACGTGAACTATAGATGAAGCTACAACCAACCACACCATAAGAAGTGTGAGAGAAGAGGGAGGCCAACCTGAAGGCTACAATGGTCGAAATCTCCATAGCATTTCAATATTGTGGGAAGCTATTGGATGAGAGCTTACAGATTTGGACTTCATTATAGGAACATCCAAATGCATTGAAGCTAGAAGAGGATATTGAATAGAAGTAGTGATAACGAGAGGAGATTCAAGCAATTATGAGAACCTTACCAATCTCATAAAAGCTTGTAAAGGTCAATGAGGGAAATGACCTCCAAAAGAAGATAGAGGAGTTGAGGAAGGAGAGGAGGATTTCATAGAGGAAACTCAACCATGGTAGGACGAGACTCCCCAATTGTCCAAAGTAGTGGGTAAGAAGCTTCAAGAGAGGGAGAAAGTAGTTATGCAGAAGGCTACAAAAACTATGATAGAAGAACTACTCTAGGAAGTTCACAATTTAGAGAAATAGGTCACATACATTCTACATCAGTTCAACAATACCTACAACAACATTGCAGTGAAGATCAAAGGAAAGTTGGATAAGTGACTCAGGATGAGTCACATGTGAGTGTTGGGGCCTATTGGGCACAACCCAACTTGGCCTAAATTTTGGCAAAGACTACATTTTGTGGCATGAAGCAGGCATTGGAGCGTGCAATGGAGTACGAAGTGGACTGCACAATGGAGAATTTGTAATATACCATGAGGTGTTGTAAGGGATTAGGGGTGGGTTGAAGCCCCTCCCTTTTCTAAAAGTGTATGATTTTGTAAGGGATCATGGTTTTGGGACCATAGTTTCTTGTTTTAGGGCATCCATGGTATTTGGACCATGATATCTTGATGATGTAACCCTACAATGCAATAGTATATATAGGGTAAAATAATAAGGAAAGAGGAATTGAATTAATTCATATCAGTGTTATCGGAAAATTATTGTGATATGTAATTTAGTAGAGAAGGCGAGGCTCTACAGCTGAGTGTGTACAGGCCCAAATCTATAGTTGAGTGCATCAACAACCTACAGCTGAGTGTGAAGAGGCCTGAGTCTATAGCTGAGTGCACAGACAACCTGTAGCTTAGTGTGCATGCCAAGAACTATTTGTTGTTCAAAGATTTATTATATTAAGCAACAGTTCTTGTGGACGTAACCCTACACTCAGGTGAACCATTGGTAAATTTTTTCTTTGATGTGTATATTTTCTTATTATCTATTGTAGAGTAGTAGTTATTATAGTTTCATTTTACTTAAGCAGAGTGATGGTTTATATGGAATTTTTAAGTGATTAATCTAACACAGAAAATTTATTTCTAAGTACTAAGAATAATATTACATAATAATACCACATCTCCTAATCCTTCAAGGTTGCAGAAACATGGCTCTACATCCTCCCATAGTCACTTCAGGTAAGATTGCGATCTGCTTGTAGTTTGTTACCAAAAGGGCCAATGATCAAGAGTTTTTCTCGTGCGTAATATAGATTGAACCTGGGTCATCCCAAACCAATCCAAGACTTGTCATGATTTTTTTTCCCAACATTCAGCTTGGAATACGTGTCCCATGACCTTGGCTATTATTTTACCTTTATTAGTTTTCTTACATGGATTTTTTACCAACGTTGTTAAAAACTCTCCCCTTGGGGGAACACCATCCTTAGTGTTAAATGACACTTATAAACCAACATAACACATGATTCCCATGGAGCTTTATAACAAAACTCGATGCAATATTTATATCATATCATACTACTCAAGGCATATCAAACATATCATTAACACCATACCGCTCATTGGTGCTTTAGAACACAACTTGATGCATTATTTACATACATATAAATATATATAGACATGACCAAAACACAACATCAAAACATATACCAATTTTTTTTCCTTAACTAGAAAACAATAAAGGATGCATGGCCCACATCTGATCAACCATATCCCATGTAGCTTCATCAAGACTAAAGTGTTTCCAATGCACTTTAATCTGCTCGATTACTTGGCTGTGAAGCATGAGCATATTTATTTGCGAAATACATTGAGGTTCTAGCTAGAATTATCCTTCTGGCTTCACCTATAATACAAACCAGTAAATCACTTGATCAATATCTTTAACATACTTCTACTAAATGACACACAAAAACATCATGGACTTTTATTGTTCAAGGAAGCGCAAGTCGATAGGCTAGTCGTCCAATCTTATCAAGAATATTGAGAGGTATACAATACTAAGGTGAAAACTTGGTACATGATCTAATCCTGAAGTATCGCTTATTGTGCTTGATGCACAAATATACATGTTCCCCAAACTAAAAATCCTTAAATTCCCAGTGTTCATTTGCATAAATTTTATGTCTATAATGTGTTGCCTCTAAATTTTTCTTCATAACCTCCACTTCTCATATTTGCCAACATGTTCAGTTTAATCAATATCTTGTTAACTGGATCACTCCAACTGATAGGAGTATTACAACTCTACACATAGAGTGCCTAAAAAAGATCATCCTCAAAGACTCCTGATACCCATTGTTGTAAGTGAACTCAATTAATGGACGATACTCTTCCCACATTCACTATTCACGCATGACATACATTCTCAACATGTCCTCCAAAATCATATTGACCCTCTCTGTCTATCCATCTATCTATGGATGATAATTTGTACTAAAGGCCAACTTTGTACCCAAATTTGCAAACAACTCTTTCCAAAACCTAGAAGTGAACTTGACATTCTTGTCTAACACAATATTCTTCAGAACACCATGCATATTGAGTATACCTCTGATGAAGACATGTTCTACATCAATAGTTAAATATGTCGAATTCACTAGAATGAAGAGTGCTACGTATTTCAACCTATCAACCACAACCATATTAGAGTCATGTTGTCTAGTTTACCTCATCAAGCTTGTAGTGAAATCCATTGAAATGACATCTCACTACCAGTCTGGAATCATAATCTATTGTAGTAATCCACCTAGATGCTTACATTTTCCTTTTACCTGTTTACAATCCAAGCATATAGCCACAAACTTTTCCACTTTTTTCCTCATATTTGACTAATAGTAGAACTTCCTCACTTCTTTCAATGTTTTTTGATATCTTGGGTGGCCTGAATACAACATAGCATGAAATTCCCTCAAGATAAGATTCTTGAGGTCACTATTGTATAACACACAGATAATTTCCCTAGATCTAACAAATCCATACACTGTGACATGATAATCGACATCATGATCACATGTACTACGTTGTAACCTGTGCGTAAGATCCCTAAACCTTTCATCTTGTTGACCTGGCTATAATATCCATTATATGGATCTGTCCCATATGAAATCATAGCTGAAATATGATTTACTTGTACTCTTATATTAAGAGCATCTGCAAGCTTCTTATCTTTACCTTCTTTTTACTTGATACTAAATTTGAACTCATTGATCATGGCCAACCATCTAACTTATCTGAAATTCATATTCGGTTGCTCAATTAAGTACCTCAATCCACTTTCATCACTCATCAATACAAACCTCCTTCCAAGAAGATAATTCCTCCACATATTCAATGCATGGACAACCACTGCTGACTCAAGATCATGTGTGACATATTTATGCTCATGCTCATTAAATTTCTTTGGTTTATAACAACACTACCTATCCTTGCTATATCCGATCTCCACCAATTGATCTCTTACAAGCATATATACACACCAGAAATCTTTGTCTAGGTCTTCGATTTTTAGAACTACACAATTTATCAACAAATGATTCAACTGCTCAAAACTTGTTGCACATTCCTCTATCCATCGATATGTCTTACTTTTCCTTTGTAATGATGTAATCGGGGAGGAAATTTGAGAGAAGTTCTTGATGAGCCTCCTATAATAACATGCTAGTCCCATGAATGATCTTACCTCATCCACATTTCTAGGAGTTTCCCATTCTGTGATGGATCTTATATTTTCTAGATCCATTGATATGTCTTCCTTAGAACCCCATGCCCCAAGTAATGTACCTTCATCTGAAATAAATGACATTTGTTAAGCTTGGCATACAATTGATTCTCTCTTAGCAATATCAACACTGCTACTAAGTGTTTAGTATGCTCTTCCTCATTTTTAGAATATATCAATATATGATCAATGAAAACAATACCTAAATTATCTAGATAAGGAAGCAACACACCATTCATCAAGAACATAAAAGTAGCTGGAGAATCAATCAACCGAAATGGAACTACAAAAAACTCATAATTCCATTACGTGATTTCTGTAGGTTTTAACCCCATACAAAAACTACCTGCATATGAATTCTAAAACACAGAAAGTAAACAATGCGAGAGCGTAACACATAAAACATATATACATAGGGATTTTCCCTTGAATCCCAAAACCGAGACTACCAGCTTGAATTTTCATTATATTCCTTTCAATGTTACAACACATAATTATATATGTTGAAGCATCCAATACCATGGACCGAAAACCATCACATCTAAAACCATGGACCGAAAACCATCGCGTCCAAAACCATGTGCAAAAACCATGCACAAAACCATAGGTAGGTCCGCCCAATCTAATGCAAGGTCCAAAAAAAAAATTCCTGGGGTGTTACCTCGAACCCTGTAGAGGGAGGCTACCCTCCCCCCTCAAACTGCCCACCCTATGACCTCTCCACTACGCAATCATCGCAATGAAGGGGGGGATCTAGCCCCCTTCTAACCCCCTGGTTAACTACGTCAACTAGTCATGGAAAGAATATAACACAACCCAACATTCTCCCACTTGTTGTTTACTTTCCACAAGGGGCCACAGGAGAGCTTAGTGATTTATCTGCCACTGCAATGCCCATTGTTTCTATACACCAAAAGTATTCTTGTAGATGTCCTCTTCTTTAATGGATACTTGATGGTATCCTGATCTCAAGTCAATCTCCAAGAACATTATTGCTCCCTTCAACTGGTCAAAGAAGTGACCAATCCTCATAAACGGATACCTATTCTTGATGGTCACCTTGTTCAACTGACTGTAATCAATGCACAACCTAAGAGTACCATCCTTTTTCTTCACAAACAATATTGGTACACCGCATGACAACACACTTGACCTAATGTACCCCTTGTCGATCATTTCCTTCAACTGCAACTTTAGCTCCACTAATTCTAGTGTGGTCATCTTGTATGGTGCCTTTGATGCTTGTGCTTCCCCTGGTACCAACTGAATATAAAATTCCACTTCCCTAAGAGGGTTAACTATGGAATGTATTCTCAAAAAAAATCTCAGAACTATTGCAAAATAGGATACTTCTTCAATTCATATCCACCCTTGATTTCTTTACCTTTATTACTGGAAATATGCATTACAAATAACACACACCGTTTCCCGTGACTATGATTTTCATACATAATTGTACCCATTCTAACTATTGTTCCCTTCCTTTTACCTTACAAGATTCTTTGTTCCCCATTTTCATCCAACCACTCAATAGCCTTGTCATATCAATCCACCTTGGTACTATAAAAATATATCCAATTCATACCCAACAACATACTATATGATTGCAATGGAAGTACCTTCAAATGCGCTAATGTAGGCATACCATTCATTTCAAATGCACAAGCTCTTACCTAGTGATGAACCCTTTCTTTAAACCTGCAACCAACTACACTAGCCAAGACTCTGCATTCACTTCCTTACTCAAACCACACTTATCCACCAAGTAAGTATTAACATAACTATAATTAGATCCAAGTTCAATCAAAATATAAAAAACTTGATCACAAAGCTTATTGTCCATCTCGATAATATATGCCTGATGATCAATTTACCAGTTATCCAGTGCTGCATAAATCCAAGGAATACTTTTTCCAGCATCACCCACTTATTATTCTTATAACCCTATCTTCCACTCCATTATAGTCAGAGAAACCCAATATCAACTTACCTTCGTTATCTGGCTTAAATGCATCCATTTTCACATTTTCATTTACTTATGTGAGATTTATCCCATGATAAATGGGTGAAATTATGTAATTGAGGAATTTCTCGTAGTTATTTTTCCAAAATATTAATTATGAGATAATAATTATTTCGTAATTGAGATAATTGAGAAAAATCTCATAATTGTATAAAAGGTTTATAGATTTTTCCACTCCTTATATGGTGGCACTAAATGGTTGGTCAAGGGCCTCTCCCACCTATGACCCATTTATTCTGGTTCAAAATCATTTTTTATCTTTTCTCGATTTACTAGATTTGGTGAAACTGACTAATGACCCCATCCGTCATGATGCCTGGTGGCCACCTATGCCTACCAAATTACTATATGATATTCCCAAGCTTGAAGGAAATCCTAGGGAGAATCCATTCACGCATATTACCACTTATCATTTGGGGTGTTCATCCAATTATTTGGTGGAAGATAATGTTAAACTTCGCTTGTTCCAATGTACATTGACTCGCGATGCGAAAAAGTGGTACAGTGAGTTAGATACTGCATCCTATGGTGACTTTGCCTCCCTTGCTGAAAATTTCCTGACACACTTCTCGTTACTTACTTGGTATGATATCGAACCTGACCTCTTGTCAAAATTTAAGAAAGACAATGCCGCGTTAACCTCTGACCATATTCATCAGTGGCAGCATCGCAAGTGGTTAGTAAGAACCAAATTACCTTATGATATCTCACGTAAATGGTTCATTCAATCTCTTCGACCTCAGATTTCCAAGGATGTGCCTATGTTTCAAGTTGTTATTGAGGAAAAAGTTATTTAGTTGCCCAATAGTTGGATCTTATCTATTCACAATCAGGTACACTTTAAGAAGTACTACCTAATGCCACTAGACCTCCCATTGACCCTCCAAAACCTGTTCCTGGCCCGCATGCCAATTGTGTGATCAGGTCTGTTTCTAATTCTTTGAGCCAACTGCCCAACTAAGGAAATTTATTGTTACATCTCAAGCCCCAACAAGTGCATTTGAATCTACTAAAGCACCCCCTCCTGAGCCATCCATCGATGCTCTCATGGCGAAGTCCACTCAATCGAAGAACAACCAACAATTTAGTGGTAAGAAGAATAATAAAATAAATAAATAAAAGAATAAAAATGCTCGTGAATCTCAACCGAACCCTCTGAGTCAGGGAGGGTGCGGTGATGAATGTCTTCATAAATTTATGTTCCCCTATAAAATTTGTCAAGGTTACCATATTACTCACAAATTCCATTGAATGGATGATCTCGATAGGCTTCTTTCACCCCATCTACTCAACAACCTACTGTTTTGACTCATCCATTCCTTGGACAACCCCAACAATAAATGGTTGCTTAACTTTCTCGCCCTCCACAATGGGGCAATGAGGGGTTATCTTCTCATAATTCATTCATATTCATGTGCAAGGAAGATGTAAATGTGACTATGTGAGTGATGAGGCTCATCAATGGGTAAATTATGTGGACCTTAGTGCACCTTCAACTTACTAAAATCATTTTTTCTCATAATTATTTACATGGTTTAATCATATTTTTCTTAATGAGAAGAGTAAATATGGGATGTCATGTATCGTGGTCTAATATGCATTGATTGCAGGTTTTGGAGAAGCTTTTAGCTAATTAAAGGACAATAACTTGAATGAGACAAGTGAGAGGGATTCTAGGAGATAAGATCTCCCTCCTTAACTCCTCACTCACTCAAAGATTCCTCAATCAAATCTCATCAACTCGGAATTGCAAGTAGCCGAGTCATGAGGTTCATTGATAGCCAAGCCAATGATAGTTGAAGACTAGTTGATCTTGATATTGGGAGCCAAGCCTCCATAGATTTAAGGAATTTGTTGGTAAATTTAGTTGGATAAATAAAGAGGCCTAAAGCCTCATCAGGATTCATATTTTTTGTTCAAGATAGCTAAGCATCATTTTCTAGTTGAAGCATTGTAACGAAGAACTCTTGTGCATTTATGATATTTTAATGAATATGAGAAGCGTTCCCTTGATTCGATACTAAGTTGACTCAAAGGGTTGAATCCCTTGGGTTAAGGCCCAACCCTAGCAACATAGGTTCCTCTTGTTGTAGATGTCTTCGTAGATTATACTCATAGTTAGTTGTTGAACTAATTTTGGTGTTTTTAATTTGCAAGTATTGGTAGGGTTAATTAGTTTGCTTTCATTTATGGATATTTCTAACAGTAGCATCATAGTGAAAAGAAGATATTACAGAAAGGATATTAGCAAGTGGTTTTCACCTCATTTCTCCCTTTCAAGGATCATGTCTTGAGGAACACTTCCCATACAAACCCCAAAAAAAAACTTTCTTTTTGTGTAATCTAGGGTTTCCTAATAATTAGGTCATTATCTTTTAGTTTCATAGGAAAAGCTGTAATTGGCATTTTTTGATCGCTTAGGTTTTGTATTGATTTCATAACACTTTTGTACTGATTTCAAGCACTTCCATACATTAAGTTAGAAAATAAATGGTGATAACTTTGGTTTATTATATTTGAATCAACCCTTTTTGCTTTTAAATGAATTTATGTATAAATGCCAGAAATGATGAATTTTGTTGTAGGAGTTTCTACATTGTAGGGAGACCTCATCTCATTAGCCTCATCCAATCCATATCCACCTATGATTGCCAAAAGTCACTAAGGCCTAAATCTGAATTCTTGTTTTATAAGGAAAAAACACCACTTCCATTGAGAAAATCCAACCATATTAAAGATTTTGTTGATCCAAATGGAAAATGGCATCAACCCATGGTATTCATCCACCCATGGAATTTACCTATGATATTGTAAGTGGCATCCACCCATGGTATTGTAAGTGACATCCACCCATGGTATTCGTTCCCCCATGGTATTTTCCCATGGTATTGTGACATCCACCCATGGTATTCATTCACCCATAGAATTTACCTATGGTATTGTAACCAAAAAGGCTATAAGTAACATGTCAAATCTTGTAAAAGGACAGATTGTCCACCACAAGGTAGCTTTTACAGTTATTCTCTGTTTTAATAAAAAATTTCATTGTGGTTTTATTTACTATGTGTTCTCTCCTTTTATTTCTGGCATTGCAATTTTTCATATCTTGGGGGCCTCCCTCTAGTATCCATTTCAATATTTTAGACTTTGGGCACCTCCCCCCAATATCGTTATTAATGGTATCAGAGTAGGTTATGATTCCATGGGAATCAAGGTTTCATACATATTTCATTTTTAATTTTTTGCAGAAATATTCAAAAAGCTTCAGGCGCGTGCCGTGACCTCCACAGAGCACTTTCTTAGGCCAAGCAGGAAGAATTCTTATTTTTTCATTTTTTTGTAGGATTTTTTTGGGTGACGTGTTTGCAGATTAAATCTAAAACATTTGGTGGAAAATCTAAAAAAAAAAATATCATATCTAGATTCCTTTCGAAAAACACAAAAATTCAAAAAACAAAATCGGGTGAATCAGAGTCTGGATGAGGGAGATATCACTGTTTTAAAATCATCTATGTTGTAGAATTTATTTCTAATGACAGCTGGTGGACGGAGACACTCCTATCATATTTTGAAGTTTTTTTGTGCAGAATTTCAGGAAAAGAGATTGACAATCTGAGCTCCTCTTGAAGAATTACCCAATTTAAGAAAAAATGGGTCGAATCAAAGTTCTGATGTGGAGGATATCGCTGATTTAAAATCATATGTTTTTTCAGAACTTTTGTGACGGGGTATAAATTGTGGCACGAATATGAGATTCTAGAGTGTCCAAATAAGGATTTCCAATAGATGGGAAGATGTGAAAAGCTCCTTCTGAATCCAAAAATAGGTTATAATAAATATTTTGAGTTATATTGATCGAGGTATGTCCATTTTAACTTTAGAGTAGCATTTATATTGGGTTCCCATTGGAGACGTGCCCTCCCACCCCACTTTAGTAGGCACATGCTTCACATTTATCATTTTACCATAGCAACATTTAGCTTAGATTATTTAGATATGTGCCCTCCCACTTGAGGCTATGTAGGCATCTACTACTTCATCAACAACCAACATCACGGTTATTGGTCAACCACAAAAAATCCTTGTCATAGAAGTCCATTTGCTAGGCCCACACTATTAGTATCATAGTTGGTCACATGCATTCCAAGGTATCTCTATCCTCAAATCTTCATTTTTCATGGTTATGGGTCATCCACAAACCCATACTTCATCGAAGTCCATTTTCTAGGCTGCAAACTTTCAGTATCACACTTGGTCACAAGCATTACAGGGTATCTCTATCCTCGAATCTTCATTGATCATGGTTATGGGTTAACCACATAAAACCCTTCTCTTCAATGGCTCTTCATACTCAACAAAGGCTTCACGGGAGGGAAATTCACACAATGGGGACCATTTCTTCTTAAGGAGGGAGAAATGATATGAATAGAAGGTGGTATCAACCCATGATATTCATCCACCCGTGTTATTCATCAACCCATGTTATTCATCAACCAAAGGTATTGTAAGTCCCATCCACCCATGGTATTTATCCACCAATGGTATTATAAATGGAATCCACCCATGGCATTTTAAGTAGCATCGAGCCATGGTATTCATTCACCCATGGTGTTTTCGCATGGCATTATGACATCCACCCATGGTATTCATCCACCCATGGTATTCATTCACCCATAGAATTTACCTGTGGTATTGTAACTAAAAAAGGCTATAAGTAACAAGTCACATTTTTTAAAAGGATAGATTGTCCACCACAATGTAGCTTTTACAGTTATTCTATGTTTTAATAAAAATTTTCTTTGTGGTTTTATTTACTATGTGTTCTCTCATATTCTTTCTGGCATTTCAAATTTTCATATGTTGGGGGCCTCCGGCCAAGGTCCATTTCAATTTTTTAGACCTTGCGGGCCTCCCCCCATGATCTGGATCATTTGCTTGAGTTCTGAGTAGTTCCTGCCATTTCCATGTCTTCTTCCCTCCTTATTCATCTTTTCCAAGCTCCATTCCACCTTCTAGACCACTTCCTAAGCTTTTGGCATGTTCCCATAGCAAAACAGGGGATCGTGTAGGAGAACTAGTACATCATATAGACATCCCCCTAGAAACTTTGTTTGATCCCGAATTAAGAAAAGTCATCACTGGGGCCAAGATCAAGTCCCTACTTGACTGCCAAGGCATCAAAACCATTTTACTCCTCTTCCTCCACACCTGTCTTCACTACCAAAGAACAAGGAAAGATCAGCGTTTACGTTTTTTAAGGAAAAAGATAAAGAAAAGTAGTTCTTGTATATTTATTCATCGACACAACAGTTAGTACTCTCTATATCATATTTCATGCTGACATTAGTTAAAATCTCACATGTATTAAGGTAAGGTTCTTCTGCAATGAATGCATCTTAGCAAGTAGATAGAGGATTTCATGTTATTTTGCAAGAGTTTTTTCAGTCTTTCATTGTTCCAATAGGCAACATTTACTTTCTCTCAATTAAGGTAAATTTCCCCACTTGATTTGGTAATCAGACTTCCTCTATTCAAGAGGAGGATGGTTTGAGAAACCCTAGTGTTCTATCACGCCAGCTCAGTAGTGACAAAGAGTAGACCAATTACATCTATTTGTGTATATAGCATTGTCACCTCAAAGTTTGTACGAATCAGGAGTTGATGCAGTAAAGTCAGTAGCCCTGGGAATTGTAGCATCCTTGCTACAATACTAGTGCACATCACTTTTTTCCATTGTTGCTAGGGAGGTGTGTGAGTAGATCTGATTTCAGCTTTCTTTCCTCCTTCTCTTATCTCTTTTATTCTACAATTAGTTCCATTCAGCAAATAGTTCCAATTTAGTTTTTTTTCTTTCAATTCTTCAAGCAATTTAAAACTCTATAGAAAGAAAACACTCCATTCATGCCTCGTATGAATAGGGATAACTTAGGAAAATTTCTGCCAAATACCCCCACCACTTCAAACAACCAACCTTCCCCCTTCTTTGGTGGTTGTGAGTTAGAGGACCCCTTAGGAGATCAACTTAAGATTTTCGAAGAGCCTATAGGGGAAGAAGAAGAAACCATTCCATCAACTGTCACAATGGCTAAAAATAGAAATGAAAGGGGAGACAAGGAAAGAGTTGAGGGTGTTTTTCCCATCAGAGAAACAAATGTGGATTTTAAGATGAAAAATATAATCCCCTCTTCTCGTCCTCACTTCCATGGCCTGACCTCAAAAGATCTAGATACTTTTCTGTTTTAATTTGTTGTCATATGCAGAACTTAATATTACACCTATGATGACCAAAAGTTGAAATTATTCCCATCCACTCTGAAGGATGCAACCCTGTGTTGGTTCATGGATTTAACTTGGGATAGTATCACCACTTGGGCTTACATGCAACAAGCTTTCAATGACAAGTATAGGGACTACTACTGGTTCAAAGATACCAAAGAGGAAATTTGTAGAATGACATTGGGACTTGATGAGTCCTTAGAGGATTATGAGGAAAGATTCTAACTCAAATACAAAAGGGCTAGGTCCACCCTTGATCATGAATCACCTAAGTTAGTCCTTCTCAAGGGGATAAGGGAATATCTCATAGAAAACCTAAACTTTTTGTTAGGAGGGGACATCTACTAGTTACCCTATGATGATGGTGGTGAGTTCATCCTATTCCAATACATCTGTAAAACGTGAAATTGGGAACATGTTGGAAGACTTTAAGAGTGAAATGCTTCAAACCATTGCTTTGCAAATGGACACTATGCAGATCAAAAGGAAGCAGGAGGAAGAGGAGAGAGAATTAGCTATTTTCTATCCTAGATCCACAAGGAGGCACCCTATGAATGAATTTCCATAGAAAATTACAGAAATTTGCTCGGTCTGCGAGGAAAACCACTCCACAAACAAGTGCCCTTCTCTCCCTAGATTAAAAGTTGTGTATCAGGGAACCAAAGGGGTGACTGAACAACTCTACTACATAAATCAAAGTAGGCCTGATGGACCTCAACCATAACAATAGGGCATGCAAGGGTCATCCTATGCATATTACAACCCTAATCAAAACACATTCATTCCCCCTTGGTTCCCCCCTATTCATCTTTCCAAGTCTACACCTTCTCCCTGGTCTTTTGCACCTTAATATCATTCCCAATCGGCCAACCAACCATTTCAGCCATATACTCCACAACCTTAATGGAATGCACCACCCCAGTGGTGGAGGCCCCCATAAAAGCTAGCTACAGCACTATTGCCTTAACCTTCATCTCAACTATAGCTCCTACACCCTGCTCCACCTAAACAACCTTAGATGCTTGCCCAACGAAACCCCAACAATAGACAGACACAACAGGTCTATAGTAGAGAAACAACCTACTCTGCCTATGTTTTGGAGATTCATGAAATTAACCTTAGGTGTCGGAGAGTGCTCCCAGATAACCAACCTCCATTTCCTCCTAGGGAGAGTGATGAGGAAGGAGATGAAATTTTACCTGCAGTGAATCCACCCCCCTTTGTCGAAAGGTTAACCAATCCATTCCAACACACCCCAGAAGAGACTAAACTTCTAGGTGAGTTGAAAAATTTATGTGTCAAAATCTCGCTTCTCCAAGCTATCAAAGACATCCCAATCTAAAACAAATTGATCAAAGAGAATGTATTTGAATATTTTTTTTATCGAGATTGACTTTGTGTACAGGTGAGAAAGGAATGGCTGATGATCAACTACCAAATGAACATTTATTCACCATTTTAGTTCTGTCTCCATGGTTTGTTGACATAGAAGACTACTTGGTATATGCACAGTTCCATCCAAATTTTTCCTCCAAGGAAAAGAGAAGAATCATAACAAAAAGTGCCCCATTCACTTGGATTTTGGGCAATCTCTTAAATATGGGTCAACATCCAATTCTGAGAATATGTGTCAGGGAGGAGGAAGTTTTTTGACATCCTTTTGGCCTGTCATGATGGGCCTTGTGGAGGTCACTTTGCAACCAAAAGAACAACATTCAAGTTCCTACAAGCTGGCCATTACTGGCCCACTCTCCACCAAGATGTGAAAATGTCCACTATAATCAGTCCCAAAGGATGGGGAATCCTACCTTGAGGGACGAAATTCCTCTATAACATCAAGTGACTTTCAAGCCATTTAACAAGTGTGGCATGGATTTCATCAGGCCCATTGACCCTCCATCTAGATAGAAGAAGTACATAATTGTGTGCAGTGACTACTTAACAAAGTGGGTTGAAGCCAAAGATGTCAAGGTAGCTACAGAAGAAAAAGTCGTTGAATTCTTGAGGGATAATGTGCTTTATAAATTTGGATACCCTAGAGAGTTGGTCACTGATCAAAGTAGTCAATTTACATCCCACATGATTGAGAATATATTTAGCTAGCATAAGATCAAGCATAAAAGGTCCACTCCTTACCACCCACAGGCTAATGTGCAAGTAGAAGTCACCAACCATGCATTGGCAAGTATTCTAACCAAAGTGATTAAAAACAACAAAAAGGATTGGGTAGATAGATTGGTGGAGGCTACCTAGGCCAACAATACTACTTGGAAGAACACCAATGCCTTCACTCCTTATGAGCTGGCCTATGGGAAGAAAGACTCGTTGTCCATTGAATTTGAATATAACACCTTAAGGATGGCAACACAATTGGATCTATATGTCACAAGGGCACAAGAAGAAATATTTCTTCAGTTGAATGGGGTAGATGAATTTAGGATGCAAGCCCTCCTGCACACAGAAGTGACTAAAGTACAAAAGAAAATATGGCATGATAGAAATATCAAGGAAAAATTGTTTCAAGAAGGCAACTGGGCCTTGTTGTATGACTCTTAGTACAAGTATTTAAAAGGTAAGTTAATGAACATATGGTTGGGACCATATGTGATATAAAAGTGCCATGATAATTGAGTTGTTCGAATAAGAACCATTGATGTAGAAGGTATCCCCCCGCTTGTCAATGGGTATAGGTTAAAAGTCTACCAAAAGCCCTTATCAATGTAGGAATTAATCAGCAGCATCAACAAGGCAGTGATGGTGATTGAAGAAGTCTCGGCTTCCATCTCACCAGGCTCTTAGAAAAAGGAAAAGGAGAAAAAATAAAGAGACCCAGGTGAAAACCTCCAAAAGGCACCTGAGTCCAACTTTTGGGTTGAAAACCTCTTAAGGCAGCCCAAGAGTATTAAAAAGGAAAATAAAATAGCTTTGGGTGAATACTTATTTTGAGGCACCCAAGGCAGGAAACAAGGATGAAAACCTCCTTTGAGGTAGCGTAGTTGTCTTTAAAAAAAAATACACACAAAAATAAAAGCAAAGACCTCACACTTGCCACTCATAACAATTCTGGATTTGCAGGTTTGGAAGAATATTTTGAGCATGGATAAAAGGGACAGCAGGCCCTACAACACCCTATGTTTCCCTTCATCCATTTCATCTCCTCCATAATCCCCATGTTCTTCCATCCATACTCAACTCCAGATTCCAATTCCAAGCAATTATGTGTTTTATACAAGATTTCCTATAATTACTACAAGAGTTTCCTGTAGGTATTGCAGGGGGTCTTGAAAAAGGACAGGAAGGGAAGTCCAGTGAAAAAATGGTAAGAAAGACTTGTTTTGGAATATGAAAAGAGCCACTGACCTCACAACACCTCAGCCAACACCCTTCATGACCATGTTGCCCCCGTGTCCATAAAAAAAAAATTCAAATTAGGAAATATGAAAGAAAGGGAGGAGAAAAAGAACATCAAAAAGGGGCATGCCAATAGCATCCTACGTCACTTGACACTTCATAACCACATCTTCCACTCATTCCAATACCCATTCAACTTTAGAGCAGAGAAAAGATGCGGAAGTTCAAGAAAAAGGTAGCTACAGGACATCCTGTAGACATCCTGTTGGAAATCATGTAGCGTCCTATTCCAAAAAAAAACCATAGCAACTCCAACCCACTTTCAGCATAGGGACTATAGGAATAAGGAAGCCCCTCCATAGCTCAGCAACAACAAGAAGCCCATAAGCAATAGAAGGCAGCACCTGTACATCATCAAAGGAACAAACATAAAAAGAAGCAGGCAAAAAAGAAGAGAAGAAACATTTGAGAATATGCAACTAGGTCAAGAACAACAAATTGACATCACTCTCCAGTATGCATTAGCAAGGCAATGGACCAATAGGTATGTCATCCCACAAAAACTCCCTCATAGGTATGAATTCAATTAAACTATAGGAATATGCAGGAAGTAGATTTTATAAGTGAAGGTGGCGAGTTAACTTGGCCACCCTCAATCCGATAACAACAAGAAAAAGGGTTAGTCAACTGCACATGTGGCAAGGTGACATGAAAAAAAGGGGGAATGAATCGAAAAAGTGGTTAAATTATGAAGAATAGAAGTGGGAGATGATTATGTGGTAAGGAGGTATGATGACCTTGTAGTGGGGAAAACAGTACAAAAGGAGGTATTTGTACTTAGCTAGTCAGCACATCACCCAAAGAAATCATCCAAAAATAGAAATAATCATTGACTCCCATGCAAAGTATTGGTTATTTCAAAAATTTGAAGGTGGAGGTAACCTTGAGGAGTCAGCAAAGGAAGAATTTACTCTCGGCCTCCCTACAGTGAGCACCTACAGGAAACAGTCAGCACCTACAGCAAATACGAGCACCTACAAGAAATTACAGGAAAGCTACATGATAGAGGGAGAATTATCACACAATGTGTTAAGTGGAAACCAAGGGCCATCAACTCACAATTTCTCATCACCAGAGCATATCAAAGTAAGGTAGGTGCCATACCTTCTACTTTTCTCATTTATAGGAAAAAATGAGGAAATCCTCATTTCTTTTAAGCATTTGTAGTACGCATAAAGGTAGATATATTTCTGTGAAAGTCAATGAAGGATAAGATCTGAAACCTCATCACCTACAAAATTTCTTAAACTATAGCCACCCAAACCTGATTCGGACAAAAAGTTGCTAGAAAAGTATGAGAGGAGGTTTCAACAAAAGAGAGCCCACCAGCACAAAAGGAATACACCAACATCCTCCCATGATAGAAATATTTACAAGGCATCAATGGATGGGATTCTTTGAGCTACTAAGGGGATATGATGATGATGTGGCTAGAGAATTTGCAATGTAACTCATACCTCTAACTAGAGCCAGTGCCACTGTTGTAGTGAAGGGATTGTCATTAGAAATTAACCCTGAGAGTGTTAGCAAGATAACTACACTTCCCTTAGGGTTGTAGTGGAGAAAAGAGGACAATATTAACAACACTCTTGGAAAGAAGGGTTTTTCCTTGGAAGGAGTAGAACCAATTGAAGACAAAAATGGGGTTAGAAGGGAGAGCATTCCATATCCTTGGAATGAAGTAAAATGCCACATCATCAAGTATATTTCTTGTGAAGGTAGATATAGTGTACTATATGGGTACCACTTTAGACTCATCCATGAAGATTTCTAGGGGAGACATGTCCTCATAACATACTTAATGTACTTTATTTTCTATTACAATCAATAATAGACATGAGAATTAAGGTAAAATAAAGAAAACATTAGCAGCTAGAAAATCATGGGTTGATCAAACTCATCCTAGAATATTCTCTAAACAATTTAAGAATCCCTATTGAATGCTCAACATTTGCAGACATGCAAGAAAAAGAGTAAATTATAACCATTGAGTATGACATAAGCCCTACTGCTAGTGAGGGAGAAGAAGAAAAAGAGGATGAAAGAGAAGAAGAAAAAGAGGATGAAGTACAGAAGGATGAACAAAATTCTGAAAAATAGAGTAGGGAAGAAGATGAATCACCAAGGCGTCTCTGAAGCCTACATAGAAGGAGGCAACAACTACACTAACTACCCCAAGTACACTTGTCAAATAAAAGGGAAAGAGATAGAGGAGAACTCCCCTTTACTTCAAAACAAGGAAGAGCACCTGGATTAAAAAAGGGAGACGTTGAACCCCTACAAAGATTCCAATTATCATATAGGACTCACCTAAAGAACAAGAGGAGGTGGTCCTTCTAGAGAACAAGGAAGAAGAAGAAACATCAAAACAAGCTTCTCTTAGGTCACCAATCACCTATCTTAGGAGACCTGTCACCAAGTCAGCCTCAACAAAATAAGTTAAACATCCTTTGAACACTTCACAAAAAGGGAAAGGTCTCCTATAGGAAACACATACATAACTACATGAAGAAAAAATTTTCCTACAGGAAACTCTTTCAAAACTGGAGGAAACATAGAAAAAAGATCAGGAAAGGCTGCAAGGGCAAGGGAAGGAAAAGAGGCAGAAAATGCTAAAGAAACAATAGAGGAAGAGTGACAGGAGATGAAGGAGCCTAACCCATAGCCAAACCACGGCTCCTACTATTGATTCATTGAAGGAGGTAGTGTGGTACCACAAAAATGTTCCATTCCTCTATTCTTTCAACTTGAAAATGAGAGAGAAAGGACACATCGGTGGATGAAAATTGCTAAATCAAAGAGATGGAACACCTTACCTTACAACCTAAAGATCAAAGAATGTCATTCTCCTGATAGAATGAGGGATGCACTAGCAAGAGTCCCAATGTATAAGGAAACATTACAGAGACTCAAAGTCAAGTGGATTAGACTGAACATCAGACCAACATAGCTTTTATGTCTATTAGAGGGGAGAATGGAAGAAGAAGAAAGAAAGAAGTGGGTGGAGATAGAGAATAATATAGGGCTTTATCCACAAGAGGAGGAGACTACAGCAGAATTCTGGAATGTCAGGGAGGCCATCAAAGAAATGAAGACATGGGCATAGATTGAGTTTCTCAGAGGACGAGAAACATTTTCAGTAGGGAGGTGATGATGAGGTTCATCAATGGGTAAATTATATGGGCCATAATGCACCTCCATCTTACTAAAATCAACTTTTCTCATAATTCTTTACATGCTTTAATTATATTTTTCTTAAAAAGAAGAGTAAAGATGAGATGTCATGTCTAGTGGTCTAATGTGCTTTGATTGCAAGTTTTGGAGAAAATTTTGGCTATTTAAAGTGAAGGAACTCGAATGAGACAAGAAAGAGGTATTCTAGGAGATAGCATCTCCCTTTTTAACTCATCACTCACTTGAATATTTCTCAATCAAATCTTGTTAGATTAGAGTTGCAAGGAGCCAAGTCATCATGTTCATTGGTAGCAAATCTAGTGACAATTGAAAACCAGTTGATCTCTAGATTGGGATCCAAGTCTCCCTCAATTTAAGGAAGTTGTTGGTAACTTCAATTGGATAAATAAAGAGTCCTAGAACCTTATTAGGATTCATATTTTTTGTTCAAGATAACTAAGCAGCATTTTCGAGTTGAAGCACTATAAGCAAGAACTCTTGTGTATTTCTGATATTTTAATGAAAATAAGAAGCATTCCCTTAATCGAGGACAGAGTTGACTGAGAGGGCTAAAGCTCTTAGGTTAGGGCCAAACCGTAGAAACAAAGTTTCCTCTTGTTGTAGATGTATGCTTAGATTATACTCATATTTAGTTATTGAACTGACTTTGGTGTTGTTAATTTTCCAGTATTGGCAGGGTTAATTAGTTTTCTTCCATTTGTGGATAGTTATAATAGTAGCATCATAGTGACAAGAATATATTCCAAAAAGGCTACAAGAATGTGGTGTTCACATCATTTCTCGCTTTCAAGGATCATGACTTGAGGAACACTTCCGATATAACCAAAAAAACAAAATTCTTCCTTTTCTGTAATCTAGGGTTTCCTCATAATTAGGTCATTATCTTTCAGTTTCAAAGGATAAACTGCAATTAGAATTTATGATCTCTTAGGTTTTGTACTGATTTTGCAACACTTTTGTATTGGTTTCAAGAGCTTCCATACATGAACTTAGCAAATAAATGGCGACAAATCTATTTTCTTCTATTTGAATAAGCCCTTCTTGTTTTTAGATGAATTTATGTATAAATTCCAACAATGATGTGTGTTTTTACAAGATTTTCTACATTGTAGGGAGACCTCATCTCATTAGCCTCATCCAAGCCATATCCACTTGTGACTACCAAAATTCACTAAGCCCTCAATTCGAATTCTTGTTTTATAAGGAAAAATCACCATTTTCATTGAGAAAATTCAACCATCTTAAAGATTTTTCTTGAGTTCTAACTAGTACCCACCATTTACATGCCTTATCAGCTCCTTATTCACATTTTCCAAGCTCCATTCCACCTTCAGGACCACTTCCTAATCTTTCAGCCCGTTGTTGTAGTAAAATAGGGGATCCTATACGAGAACTAGTATATCTTGTAGACATCCTATAGGAAAACTTGTAGCAGCCTGTTCTGAGCCCGAATTAAGAAAAATCATGATTGAAGCCAGGATCAGGCCCCTACTTGACCTCAAAGCCATCAAAACCGTTTTACCTCTCTTCCTCCACACTTGTCTCCCATGCTAAAGAACAATGAAAGATTAGCATTTACATTTTTCAAGAAAAAAGATAAAGAAAATGACTTCTCTTATATTTATTCATGCACACATCAGTTAGTACTCTCTAGATCAGATGTTGTTATTAGATTAGTTAAAAGCTCACATGGTTAAAGTAGGGATCTTTTGAAAGCAAGGTATGTTATCAAGTAGGTAGAGAATTTCATGTTATTTTGCAAGCATTTTTATAGTCTTATATTCTTGCAATAAGGAACATTTCCTTTCTCCCAATTAGGGTAAATTTCCCCTCTCTGGTTGGTAATCGGACATCTTCTTGTCAATAGAAGGTTGGCTTGAGAAATGCTAGTGATCTATCTCCCCATCTCAGTAGTGACAAGGAGTAGACCAATTACATCTATTTGTGTATACAACACTGTCACCTCCAAGTTTGTACAAACCCTGGGTTGTTAAAGTAAAGTCGGTAGCCCTAGGAGTTACAGCATCCTTGGTGCAATACTAGTGCTCATCAAATAGCCAATCATATGATGTTCCTAAGTCAAGTTCTCCCTCTAAGGACTCATCAACTCCACCTCCCTCCACTCGACCTCTCACTTTCACTAAGCATGTGAAACTAGTGGATCACCCTCCCAAAGGTGTTCTACGAAAGACGACACACAATCCTTTTTCCAGGGATGCTCAACATTACAGTATTTTTGAAGATATTGCTGAGGCTCCTTGTGCCATGTATGCCTTGAAGGTCTTGCAAATTTGTCCTCGACAGCGCAAAGCCTTATTTTATGCCATTGGTGGAGTTGACCTATTTGACTCTAATCTCATCGCTTTAAATGCGCACAAATACATTTCATTCCTTTCCCATCAAATTTATTTTTAGATAATTATGTGTATTTTCCATAGGAATATTCATCACACTTTGGTGGATGAGGGCTCTTCCAAATGTGTGACGTATATATCCTAGTGGAAGGCTTTAGGCTCTTCGACACTCCCCATGTACACCACCACTCTCCAAGAGTTTGATGGACACAAATTTTTCCCAAAGGGGGTTCCTCCCAATTTTTCGATTGAGTTAGGGGGAAATTGTCCTTGTTGATGTCAAGGTTGTCGATGCCACATTAGATAAC
Source organism: Pinus tabuliformis (assembly GCA_031772625.1). Classification (NCBI taxonomy): domain Eukaryota; kingdom Viridiplantae; phylum Streptophyta; class Pinopsida; order Pinales; family Pinaceae; genus Pinus; species Pinus tabuliformis. The sequence continues at coordinate 1,671,156,966 of CM062818.1, forward strand.
AACCTAATCCTTTGTTGTATTTGGTTTTATGTAATGACCGCAATCGCCTGATTTTTTTTCCATCTACTTTGCTTTCCTCATGACGACAATATTGTCACTATTGATCAACCTGACTTTTGTGTGCCATCTGCTTAGATTTCCACTACTGGAAATTTTATAGCACTCGTTGAGGATCACCCCAATCAAGTACAGAGTAGTGGTTTGGAACTATTCAAAAGCTCATCCATTATGGGATTTTTTCCTCAACTCCCTTCGCCCAACACTCCTTCTACTTCTACTATAGCTTCTGTGCATATGATCTCTTTCAGTACAAGTGGAATCCATTGACCTCCTGATCCTTGGGTGGTGTCACTTATTCATATGGAAGTTGATCAACCTAGCGAGCATCCTCCACCAGCTGACGAGCCTCATCATTGGGTAACTCTATGCACCTTAATTCACCTCATAAAATAGTCAAATATACTCTTCTCACAATTTATTACATGTTTTGATTATATTTTGTTTAATAAGATGAGTCAAAGTGAGATATTATGCCTAGTGGACTAACGTGCATTGAATGCAGGTTTGTGAGAGAAAATCAAGGAATATTGGCTAGATTAAGGGTTGAAACTAGAATGAGACAAGGGAGAGAGATTGTAGAAGGTAGTCCTCCTCATTTAATCCTCCCTCATTCAAATATTCCTCCATCAATTACACCAGCTTGGAGTACAAGTAGCCAAGTCATGAAGATGAAAAGGTAGCCGAGCAAGTGATAGTCAAAGAGTTAGTTCACCTTGAGCTTGGGAGCTGAACCTCCCCAGATTTAAGGAAGTCATTGGAAAATTCAATTGTATAAATAAAGAGGCCTAGAGCCTCATTAATATTCAATTTTTTGTTGTAAAAACACTAGTTATTTTCAAGCTCCAGACTTGTGGAAGACATTGCTATGTAATTTTATGTTTTGATAATGAGAATGAGCTTTGTATTGATCCAATATTGAGTTAAATTAAAGGGCTAAAGCTCTTGGGTTAAGGCCCAAACCTACCAGAAAAGGCTCATATTCTTGTATCTGTATGCTTAGATTAATTTCATATATTCATGGTTAAATTATCCTTAGAAGTATTTCATTGCAAGTAGTGTAGATTTGATTAGTTTGCTTATTAGTTTGCTTTCATTTGTGTTTTTCTTCAGAAGTAGTTTAGAAGGGATAAAAGGAACATCAAAAAGCTATCAATAGGTGTTTTGGCCTCACTTATTCCTTCAGGGATGATGATTTGAGGAAAGGACTCCTATGCAGCCTCAAAAAGACAGAGTTCTACTTTCTCATAGAATTTAGAGTTTTTTGTACCTCTGCCACCATTTGATTAGTTTGCAGGAGTAGGATCTAGTTCCCATTTCTTCCATTTTCAGTATTACAGTAGATCTCATCAATGATTCCATCTTATGTTGTTATTTTCCTCATGGATGAAGTAGACAACTAGCTCATTAAACTTTGTTTTTCTAGCTTATTGAAATTCCTCTTATTTACATGATTTTTGCACAAATATCAATGTTTGATGTAGTGCAGGTGTTTCAGAAGTAAAGAGAGGTCCCATAGCAAGAAACCTCCTTCCAGCTTCATCCATCTATGATCATTCCTTGCTTTCACCAAGACCCTCGCCAATTTCATCATTTTACAAGGAAACTTCTCCTAACATGTTGAGCAAATCCAACCATCTCCCAACCTTGGTTTTCATTTCCGAGTGATCCTAGGAATTTTCTCACTCCATTCAATCCATAAAACACCTTCCCTAAGCATTCCATCACCTTCAGAACCCATTTTTTTTCTCTCATCTGTATCTTGTAGAAAGACAATTAATCTTGCACGTTTTTAGGACATCTTGTAGGTTTTCCTGTAGTGGTCTATTTTGAGGCTGAATTGAGGGAAAACCTCTAGGAAGCCAAGAAAGGTCACCTAAGGGTCTCCCAAAACTTCCAACCATCCACCAGCATCCCTAATACACCTGCCACATCACCAAAAGAGATTAGCTTTCGCACTTGTCTTTTCCATAAAAAGGACAAAAAGAAAAAAGTAGATTTATTATAATCATTTAAATGCACAGTAGTAATGTTTGATGTTTTGAACTCACATGCTTGGGACAATAGAATTTCATACATGTTAGGTTGGCATTCTTGTCGAAGCATACTCTCTTAACAATTAGTTAGGAAATGGTGTTTTTAGCATTGGATTTCAGTCTTTTTCCTCTAATTTCTCCTAGAGTAAATTTCTCTTTCCCTCATCAGTAACCAAGATTCTTATTAATCCATAGAAGTTTGGTTTGAAAAACCCTAGTGGCCTCTCGCCAGTTGAATAGCGACAAAAGACAAAACCATCACTTTTACTTGTGTATACAGCACTGTCACCTCAAGTTTGTGCGAACCCTGGGTTGATAAAGTAAAACTGGTAGCCCCAAGAGTTACAACATTCTTGCTGCAATACTCGTGCTCATCACTTTTTGGCACCATTGTCTGGGAGGTGTCTTAGTAATATGTGATTACCGCTTTCTTTCTTTCATTTCTTGTTTATGACATTCTGCTATTAGTTTCATTTCTGCAAGAGTAGTTTAGTTTGCTTCCTTTTCCACTTTACATTCTTTACCTTCCTTTCCATTTTGTAAGTAAGATTTAAATCAGCAGTTAATTTTTCATTCACGTAGTAGTTTTCATTTAGATTACAATTTCAATTCTGCAATCACTTTCAAAGTTTGAAAAAAAACACAAAACAAAACAAAAACATTTTTTTCATGCCTCGTAGGAATAGGGATAACTTAGGGAAATTTTTTCCAAATACCCCCACTGCTTCAAATAGCCAACCTTCCCTCTTCTTTAATGGCTATGAACTGGAGGAACCCTAAGGTGAGCAACCAGAAATATTTGAAGAGCCTAGAGGAGAAGAAGAAGAATAAGAAGAAGAACCCATTCCTATTGAACCAATGGATGAAAGTAGAAATGACATAGGAAATAGAGAAAGAGTTGAGGGTGCCTTCCCCATCAGGGAAACCAATGGGGATACTAAGATGAAGAACATAAGCTCCTTTTCCCTTCCCCATTTCCATGGCCTCACCTCAGAAGATCTAGACACTTTCTTGTTTGATTTTCTTGTTATATGTCGGACCTATGACTACACCAATGATGAGCATAAGTTTAAACTATTTCCATCCACTCTTAAGGATGCAGTTTTATGCTAGTTCATGGCTTTACCTGGGGATAGCATCACAAATTGGGCTCAGATGTAGAAAGCCTTCAACAAAAAGTATCTAGACTAATGTAGGTCTAAATACACAAAAGAGGAAATTTTTAGGATGACCTTCGGGCATGATGAATCCCAAGAGGATTATGAAGAAAGGTTCCAGCTTAGCTACAAAGGGCCCAGGTGCACGCTTGACCTTGAGTCACTAAAGTTAGTCCTTCTTAGAGGAGTAATGGAAGATTATTTTGATACCCTAAACTTGTGAGTAGGAGGGGACATCTACTAGTTACCCTATGAGGATATCAATATTGTCTTTAGAAACCATTCTAGGGAAGCTAGGAAAAAGGGTAGGGGTAGTCAACCTATGGTCAGTCCATCCTCTTCCAATTCATCCATCAAGGCTGAAATTGGAATCATGCTAGAAGATTTCAAGAGTGAGATGTTGCAAAACCTTGCCCTACAGATGGACACTATGCACATTAAGAGAAAGTAGGAGGAATTCGAGAGAGTCTTAGCCATTTTCTTCCGTAAATGCACCAGGAGGCACCCTAGGAATGAATGTCCATTGAATTCAATTGAAATATGCTCAGTCTGTGAAGAAAACGACTCCGCAAACAAGTGCCCTTATCTCTCTAGACTAAAAGCTATATATCAAGGAGCTAAAGGGGCAACTGAACAACTTTACTACATAAACCAAAGGATACCTCATGGGCCTAAGCCATACCAACAAGGCATGCAAGGGTCATCGCATGCATATTACAACCCCAACCAAACCTCATCCATACCTTCTTAGTGGCCCCTTGCTCATCCTTCCTGGTATAAACCTCCTCCTTGGTCCTTTGCACCTCCGTATCATTCCCAGCCAGCTAGCCAGTCATTTCAACCATATGTTCTGCCACAACCTCAGTGGAATGCACCTCTCGAGGGATGGAGGCCCCCATACAACAATTCTCAAGCTTTATTGCCTTCACTACTGTTATAGCTCCAAATCTCACTCTTATGGTTTGTGATGCTGCACTCATGGCCTAGGGCAACCCCTCCTTCCAGACCTGGTCCAAAAATTTAAAAAACAGTGTTTTATTCCCTATACGCGACATTGCCCTGTGTTAAACGCGTGTACACGCGGGTCTGTGTATACCCAACCCGCGTGTATGTATTAAAACACTTTAAAAAATATATAATTCCTTATTTTCGGGCGGAGATCGCGGGTTTTACCTGCTGATCACCTATTAGTGCCCGTGGCCCAACTGTTCCCAACCAACTCCTAACTAAAAAACTACTTTGGAGATGGTATAAAAAGACATCAAAGGGAAGGCCTAAGGGAGAGAGAAAAGAGAGCAAGATTATTATGCTGAGATTTTTCCCCTTAGACCAGGTCTGAAGTCCTTGGTGCTTTCTACACTTCCCCCATTTTGCATAGGAAACCATTGTTTCCATTTGTATTGGTGATTATTCATCCTTTATGTCATCATTGAGTAAGACTTGGAAGGAGCTCTTATTGGAGGCTTGAGGCTGGAACGAATCCGGGAGGAAGCTTTTCTTGGAGCCTGCTGAAGGTGTTTCAGGTGATATCTTTCCATTATATGTACTTTATTTACCTTTATATAAAAGAAACACGTCTTGGTTCCCGAAACAATCTTTCTTTATGCTTATGAGATTCTTGTTTTGAATTCTTATGCAAGTGGTTACTTAAAGATTTTTATAACTAACTTTATAGCATGAAGATGGTTTATATATAAGTATTTGTCCATGTACTGTTGTGTTCTTTGATTTGTTTGTTTTACAGGTCAAAGGAAGAAGAAGGGAACTCCAAGAAGGGTTTGGACCCTAAAGGCCTTCTCGAACGTAGGACCTTAGGTACGTACCCTTAACATTAGAATTTTCTTAAAGTAAAGATAATGGTTGTGTGTGTGTTTCTTTGAATAAGCAATTTTCAGTCTGGTAGAGTCTTAGCCCAAAGGACCCTAGGGGTACTTTCCCTTCAACCAGAATTGGCGACTCCGCTGGGGACAACACTCTTGTTGTTCCTAGTTTGGGTAGTCTTCAAGCCAATCAAGGCTCAGCCCCTCTGTTTGTTGGCTCTGACTGTCTGATCTGTTCTTGAACTCTAAGCTTTTCCAGTTTTTTCAGCCTGTGTTTTTTATTTTTCTTGAAAGTCTTCATATACGCTGTTTTGCTGGATTACAGAAGTGTATATACGCAAGTCGTACTAAGTGAACCCACGTATACGCAGGTTTCCTCAGTTACAGTCGCGTGTACACGCACTCTGCACATCACTGCAGGCGTGTATACCATATAATTTTCAAGATTTATAAATTTTCTTTTTTTGAATGTTTGTCTGGTGGCTTGGGTCAGTTTCAAGCAGTCATTTTCCAGTAACAGTCCTCTGTTTAACAGGGGGCATCTTGTTCTGAACTCTCTCTAGTTATAAGGAGTATTAGTCTTGTTTTCGTTGATTGCAAGCGTCATTGATTTTTGACACACAAGATTTCTGGTTAAGAATCTTGACTGCTCTGTTTTGGCAGAGTAGGAAGATTGGATTTCAAGCTTTGTGTTCATTTTTGTTTGAATGACCTTTTTGTTTGCTTAACAAAACCATTTTTGTGACCATTTGCTCCTTTGTTTCGGGAAAGTTGTTTGTAACCATTTTCTTGAAACTTGTCTTTTGATCTTTTCGACTTTCATTGCTGCTTCTGATTGTCAAAAGCGATTTCAAACACATTTATTTTTGTTGAGTTTTCATCATTTGAAAGGTGTCAATTCACAAAAGTGTTTGGTTGCCTATTTATCAATCATTGGTGTCAGTATTTTTGAGAGCTTTCCTTTGAAAAAGACTTTTTGGTTTGATTGAAAGAAAATCTTTTGAAAGTTTTGAGTTTCGCTTTCTTAAACTTGCTTTTCATTTGATTTCCTTTTTTGCGAAGTGAAAGTGCTTTGTTTTTATCTTAGAACTTGTTTTTATTGTTTGGACGAAATGATTGGTAACACATCATCTTCTATCTAAGCATTTTAGTGGCAAGACAAAATTTGGTAAAGCAGCAACTTTCCTTCTTTGTTTTTAGAGTAGCCTTTAAATCTTGCATCCACATATAGTTCTTGCATTAGGATCGATTTGCATCTCTTTTTAGGCATATATAGTTTTGTTAGTTTTTGTGAGTGTGGAGTCTGAAAAGAAAAGTAAAATTTGTTTATATTAGAAGTACTTTTGAACCTCATAGAAATTGCTATTCATCGAAAACAAAAAGTGCATGTGCATGTAGCTAAGTTTTATTAATTTATTTTGCGTCCATAAAAACACCACAAGTTTCATCTCCATTACCTTGTGACTTAAAGAACAGCCTAATAAAATAAAACGCTAAATTAAAATCCACTAGAACTTTTTGTTTTAGTCAATTACACCAACAAGTTTAGGATTTTAGGGCCTTGGATTAGGCAAGTGGAGAGTTAACTCTCCAAGGCCACATAAAACGTCAAACATAAGAGTCTGATTAAGGAGAGTAAATCCAATAGCGTTAGGAAGACCAGGAAAGCTCCGGATCTGGGAGTTAAGCACGAAGGTTTGTGAAGACAGGGAAGAGAGATACCCCCTCTCCTACCTGTCCGAACTTACCTCACGACTGTTCCGCCTGGCTTCTGTGACGAGTTGGTACCCATAGTTGCCTCTCCTAGGGATCTACACAGGTGGTTGCGGAGGGGAATCTCGTGGCACCTGAGGTCGACGTTGTATCACTCTCAACAGTACTACTGGAGGGCACCCTTGCGAAGCTTGGGGGCTTGCACCGGCGCAGGCTGTTGTTAGGAGGTCAGCGTAACTTCCTCTGATACCTTCACCGATAGGACTGGGCCCTCATCATCCGAGACTATCTTCGGAAGGCCCTTTGGTTCACTTTCTCGTATTTTGGTGTCCGGTCCTAATCACCCGGAGCAGAAATACTTGGAAGTTGTTTGACTGGTTGTATCTTTAGGGACTTTATAGTGTGTGCTCTGTGCTCCTATTTGGCCTAGCTTTTAATTTTTTGAGTCTTTAGTTAGATCATAACAAAAAATTCAAAGTGGCTGACCGATCTCCAAGACGGTCTCGAAGACTTCGTGGTCTCTCGCCACCAAGTTTAGAGCCTTCTCCTAGAAGGCGCAGAGGCAATACTACCGGTGGGGCTCATCCCACACTGGTTGACGCATCGGGGATTGATCCTCATTTCGGGGACATTAGCGGCCAAGCAAGGCCTGGCATTTCTGAGCAAGAGAGGGACACTCCAGTCCTTTCTCGAGTTCGCTTTCAAGCGGAGAATAACGTAGAGGTAGAAGAACTTTCAGAGTAATTAGTGGCTCCAAATTCTCCACTACCATCCAGTCATCCAAACGTATTGCAATACGTTGGGACTCTGTCACATAGACCATCAAGTCCATGTTACACTACGCGCTTACCATTCATGACCACTACTGGAAGCATGGCTTCTATGACTATGCAAACCCCTACATCGGTGCAAGGGGGAGGAACCATTTCCATCCCCTCCGCTTCCTTGTTCGGATCTTTTGCCAGCACATCATTAGTGGGATCTACCTCCATTCCGTCCATGAGTGGAAATGCCCAAACCAATGCTTTTGGTACTGGACTCTTCCCTTTTGGCACCCAATCACAGGGTATTCCTTCGGTTCCGTTTAGTGCCGCTACGTCCATGATGGGCGGATCGGCTTCATTCCAAGGTTTTCCTTTCGGAAGTGGTCATATACCACATTCCAACCCAACGGTAGGATCCATGCCTTTTTCTTCAATAGGACAAAGCAGCAATCCTTTCCAAGGTTGGAATAACCCTGGGGTTAGTAGCGCAGGAGCTGGGAATTCGTTTAGCGGCCAACAAGGGAATAGGCCGTACTCCACGGTTAGCATGTTTCAAAGTATTCCTCCCCTTGCTTCGGCTTGGAATCCATATCAGGGGTTATCAACTCCTTACAATTCTTTAGGAGGAAACTTTGCAGGTTATGGAGGTTATACGGCAGGAGTTGGTCAAACTCCGAATTTTGCTGGACCACAAGGCTTGCCTTTTGGTTCAGCCAGTTCTACTGGTCACTTCGGGCAGCCTGGTGCCTCCCAAATTCCAGTACAATATTTTCAGAGCTTAGGGAGTTCTGCCCAGTCTGGGTGGAATCTCCTAGGCCCTCCTAGGCTTCCATTTCTGGCAACGTTAAACTTGCCAGAACTCACAAAGTTAACAAACGACCCAATCAGGTATAATCCGGCCTGGCCTTCGGTCCCAACCAAACTCCCTTCGGACATTCCAAAATTCTAAGGGAAGAGTGGTGAAGATCCGGGCGATCATGTAACCACATTCCATTTGTGGTGCTCATCCAACTCCCTCATCCAGGATTCAATTAGGTTGAGACTCTTTCAGCGCACCTTGACTGGTAATGCAGCTAAATGGTACATAGAGTTGCTAGGGGGCAGCTTTACATCGTTCACTGACTTAGCCAATATCTTCTTAAATCACTTCCAGTTGCCTATCCGCTACGATGCCGGAACTGAACTTCTTGCCACCTTTCATCAGGATAAGGCAACCCACATTTCTGATCACATTCAGGAATGGAGACGGAGAAAGAGGCTCATTAAAGCTGAAATCGCTCCGGAGTACCGTCTAGAGTGGTTTTTGAAGTCTTCGCAACCCGAGATCTCCTAGGATGTCTCCATGTCTGGGGTCTATTCTGAGGAGCAAGCCATTTTCAGGGCCCAGCAGTTAGAACTGATTTACTCTCAGTGTGGGATCCTCCAAAAGTACTTGCCAGATGCTCCTGGATCTAAGGTTGATTTAGCTAAGCCGAAGCCAGGTCCGCATGCGGACGGTATCGTTGGGTCTGTAGACACATCTACAGTGAACTTGTTGAATCAATTGCAACAATTTTCTTTGCAAACTGCTTCTAACAACCAAGTCACATTGTCTAATCCTCCTGCTTCCCAAACTTCGTCAATTAACGTCATCCAATCCGATAACCCCAAAGGGAATCAAAATTCCAATGGGAAAAAGAAAGGACGTGGTAAGAAGAAGAACTCGGATGGGAAGCCCGATGCAAACAAATCCGGCAACAACACTGGTGGTGGTAAAGGTGAGTCGAGAAAGAAAGTTAAGTTTCCTTGCAAGTTATGCAGTGGGGACCATCTAACTCATCTCTACCCTAGAATTGAAGACGCTCAACGCTTGTTAGGACAGCAAGGGACTTCTAGTTTGCAAGCTGTGTTAACTAACCCGTTTCCCCAAGGGCAGCAACTTCTTGCTGGCGCGAATTCGAATCCTGGGACCTCCTCAGGGGGCAACCAGGAAGGGGAAAAAGCATCAAATGTTTTTATGATGGGTTCAAATGTCCATGTGACTACTCGGTCACGTGATTACGGTGAAGCTGAAACATCCAAGGATAAAACTGCTCCCGGAGGTAATGACCTTCATATCGAGCGACCCCCTGTTGAGACTATACCTCGGATACCGAAAGGTTCTGCCAAACGTGCGACGATTAACCCTAATGCTAGGGCCGCCCAGAATTACTCCATTGTGGAGGATCTGGCTCAAAGCCCATGTGCTATGTCCACTTTAGAGGTTCTCCAGTCGTGTCCATCTCAGAGAAGTGCTTTACTCTCCGCAATTGGAGCAGTCGATCCAGCTAACTCTTTAGTGCTCTCTTTCGACATGTCAAGTGTCAAAAAGAGACTCCCTCATCATATGGCTTTTCAGATAAAGTCTACATACCAGAAAATCAATATTTTTCGCACTGTTGTAGATGAAGGAGCTTCCACATGTGTCATGTCGATGTCATGCTGGAAGGCTATTGGTTCACCTTCGGTTGTTCCTTCACCAACCGTCTTAACTGCATTTGATGGTCATTCTCACAAGCCGCATGGGATTATCCCGACCTTTCCTATATGTGTTGGAGGGAAGGTCGTGAATATCGAAGTTGAAGTCGTAGATGCTAACCTAGACTATAATCTCCTATTAGGAAGGAACTGGGTATACGAAATGGAAGCCGTTGTGTCAACTCTATTTCGTGTCATTTGCTTTCCTCATGAGGGGAAAATCGTTAAGGTTGATCAATTGGACTATTCTCCAATCGATCCTCAAGCAAGCTTCGACTCTACTGTTCCCTTGGTGGATAACCCTCGCCCGCTGACTGAGAATTTAGGAGTAGGGATGTATTCCTCATTGATGGGTACGTTTGATCTTCCCTCTCCTTTTGCAAGAACCAATGCTATTTCATCATCCAAGGAGTCTCCTCGAGAAGAGTTCTTCCGAACTCATTATTTTTCCGACCCTTGGACCTTGCCTTCACCTACGACCACATTAGTTGAAGGAAAAGTCGATGGAATGGCATTTCATATATCTGTAGCTGAGCTTAGATATCAGTCTATCATAGACTCTGCAGATAACCATTCCACTCCTTTCTCTGAAGAAGAGTTGGATGGTCATGTGGCCCCAGCTTGGAGCTTAGATTCTACCTCTACCTTGGATTGCTTGGATTCAATTTTACCTTCTGAAGAAGCAATCCTTGAAGCAATGATGGGCATAAATCAACCTTGGGAAGACTTACATCATCGTTCGTACTTTCTTCCTCCTTTGCAGGAAGTGGAATCTAGGTTTTCGAGCTCTGTACTAGTGATGTTGATATGGTATCAAACCCTTTGGCTCCAGCACACATTCGCCCCGAAGGTAATATGTCGGTAATTTCAAAAACGATACCTATCAACATCTCTAGGGACCCTAACATCATAGAGAATATCTTCATCGGAATTGAGTGTTCCCCTGAAGAAATTCAAATTTACACCGACCTATTCAAGGAATATCGTGATGTGTTCGCCTGGTCTTATGAGGAAATGCCTGGCATTGATCCTTCTATAGTCCAACATGAGATCAAGATGTACAAAAACGCAAAACCGATTCGTCAAAGACTTTGGCCAGTTAACCCTAGGAAAGCAGCGGCTATGAAAGCTGAGGTTGAGAAGCTGCTAAGGGCAGGTTCTATATACCCTGTTCCTCTTACGGATTGGGTTTCTAACCTAGTCCTTGTGGAAAAAAAGCAAGGAACAATCCGAGTATGCATTGATTTTAGGGACTTAAACAAGGCTTGTCCGAAAGACAATTACCCCACGCCATTCATTGATCAGATTATCGACGAGTGTGCGGGTAATAAAATTTTTTCCTTCATGGATGGGTTTTCGGGTTATAATCAAATCTCTATCCATCCTGAAGACCAACATAAGATGGCCTTCATATGTCCCTGGGGTACCTTTGCATATCGAAAGATGCCTTTTGGTCTTAAAAATGTTGGAGCCACTTTTCAGCGGGCCATGTCATATGCTTTCCATGACATCAAACATGTCATCGAGGCATACTTAGATGATCTCGCTACTCGCTCTCGAAAGAGAACTGATCATCCTAGTCATCTTTGATTAGTCTTTGAGCGATGTCATTTCTATAAAATCCGGTTGAATCCCAATAAATGTGTTTTCGCGGTTACATCCGGTCGGCTGTTAGGGTTTATTGTGTCCAATGAAGGGATTCGGGTTGATCCCTTCAAGGTTGAGGCAATAGTTCAATTGCCTCCCCCGTCCTCAATTCGTCAACTTCAAAGTCTTCAAGGGAAGGCTAATTTCTTAAGATGGTTTATAGCAAACTATGCCGAGATCACTAAAGGGTTCATGCGTTTGCTACGAAAAGGAGTTCCATTTGAGTGGGATGACTTTGCGTAGCGGTCGTTTGATGCTTTGAAAAAGGCATTAGTCTCTGCCCCGCTTTTGAGTCCACCAGATTATGGTAGAGACTTCCTTTTATATCTCACTGCAGCAGAATCTACCATTGGTATGGTTCTAGTTCAGGAGGACGATGCTCTTGTCGAGCACGTAATTTATTATTTGAGCTGAGGCTTAATAGGTCCTGAACTCCGCTATTTTCCGGTTGAGAAATTTGCCTTGGTAGCTGTCCATGCTGTCCAGAGGCTCTGTCATTATATTTTGCTACACAAAACTTTTGTCTTAGCGGCAGTCAATCCATTTCAATTTGTCCTCAGTAGGCGAGTGATTGGGGGCAAATATAATAGATGGATAGTCATTTTACAAGAATTTGATCTCGAATTCTTAGCCACCAAGTCTAAGAAATCTATGGTCTTCGCGGAGCTAATTTCTGAGCTTCCTTGTGGAGAGGATATTATTTATGAGGAAATTTTACCCGATGAACATATATTCCTCATCTCTTCACAAGACCCTTGGTAAGGAGATATCATTGTTTATCTCCATACTTCGAAGTATCCCTCTACTTTCTCCAAGGATGAACGTCGCAAATTACGTCACCTGGCTAAAAGCTATGTTATCATTGGTGACACATTATACCGTCGAGGGGTTGATTCAATTCTTCAACGTTGTTTAATCTTAGAGGAAGTAGAGTCTGTTCTTAAGGACTGCCATAGTGGAGCTTGTGGTGGTCATCTATCAGGGCTTGCTACAGCCTAGCGCATCTTACGTGCCGGCTACTTCTGGCCTTCACTCTTTAAGGACTATGTGGAAGCGGTCAAACGCTGTCACCCGTGTCAAATTTTTACTCACAAGATGCGCGTGCATCCAGCTCCCCTTTTTCCCGTTGTCACCGTCGGTCCCTTCACTAAGTGGGGTATTGATTTTACGACTTGTAATCCACCTTCAGCGGTGAATCACAAGTATATTATAGTGGTTGTAGACTACTTCACGAAGTGGGCTGAAGCCATGCCTACTTATAAGAATGACAGTGACATGGCAGCTTTCTTTCTTTTCAATCAGGTTATCTCAAGATTCGGTATCCCAAGGGAGATTGTCACTTACCATGGCAGTCATTTCCTAAATCAGCTAATGTCCGAATTGGCCCTTAAATTAGGATTCCGTCAGGAGCATTCGTCCCCTTATTATCATCAGGCCAATGGACAGGTCGAGGCGGTCAATAAAACTCTTAAGACGATACTCCAATGGACAATCGATAAAAATCGGTCCAATTGGCACATTATGTTGTATTCGGCTCTTTGGGCATACCGAACCTCCGTCAAAACGGCTACTGGTTTTACTCCTTTTTAGTTGGTTTATGGGATGGAATCTATCTTTCCGGTTGAATGTGAAATCCCATCTCTAAAGTTGGCTGTTGAGCTTCTTCCTGAGACTTCAAGTCTCGAGGAGCGCCTAGTTCACTTGGAACATCTCGATGAGCAGCGTCGAGATGCCGCCACGATGAATGAGGCCCATAAGAAAAGGGTCAAAACTCAGTATGATAAGTCTGTCCGTCCTCGTGTCTTTTCTGAAGGTGACCTTGTCTTGGTCTATGACCAAGATAAGGACGCTTTGGGGGCAGGCAAATTTAAGCCCATGTGGTACAGTCCTTTCATTATCAAACGAGTTTTAGAAAAAGGATCGTATGAGTTAATTGATTTCGAAGGAAACAAGCTGGCGGAGCCCCGAAATGGGCTCTACCTAAAGAAGTACTTTTCTTAGTTTAGGCTGGGCGATGACTTCTTTGTATTTTATGTATATATTTATACATATATTTTCGAGCGTTTTCTGGTATCAGTGCTTTTTGGTCTGCTGTGGCAGGTGCTGATGGATGATTTGGTCTATTTTGGGCTCGCCGATGGTGCTAGTCGGCACACTCGGAATCTTGCTTTCGCAGCTTGGGTACTTTATTACCCAACTGGTCAGTTGATGATATCGAGAGGCGTGTGTATCGGTCCTGATTCAAACAATATGGCCGAGTATACAGTTGTTATCAATCTATTATCTGAGGCAATCTCTCATGGGATCGACTCGTTGGTAGTATATCTTGATTCTCAATTGATAGTGTCTCAGTTAAATAACATTTATCGGGTTAGGGATCCATTATTATATCGCCAATATTTAAGGGTGAGGTTGTTGCAAAGATCATTTATTTACATTAATTATTTGCACATTCCAAGATCCCAAAATTGGTTAGCTGATTCTATCGCTAATCAAGAATTAGACTGGCATATCAATCATTCATCATCATAAAATCATGCATCAAAAAGTCAAACTGTATATATATATATATATATATATATATATATATATATATATATATATATATATATATAGATATATATATATATATATATAGATATCGCAAAGCATCTCGAGTGTACATATGTGTGTCCAAAAATATACAAAATTGGGACTCAAATGCCCATAATCATGTCAGGCATATCTAATGCCTCGGCTCTGGATGAGCAGCTAAATAAGTAACTATAGCATTGGCCACGCGCCAAAAGATGCGAACCCAGTCATGTGGCATCCCAACCACATGACGCTGCATATCTGGAGGAAGGTCCTCTATCTCGGCCATCGGTACTTGGCAGCCTAGTCTCGCCAAGTGTTGCTGGACGTTGTTTAAGGTCTGTTCCGCATCCGCAGCCGCCTCTTCGGCTCCTCGGCCACGCCGTCCATGCCGCGGGAATCCATCTGGTCGTACGGGCCCAATGTCTGGAACATGATCATCATATTAGTCATTTGAATCTCATTAAAAAATATTTTTCAAAGTTCATCATTATATTTGAAAAATCCAAAAAAAATCATAAAATCATAAAAATTCTTACCAATCTCACCCCATGCTGCGTCCGGTGGTAACACTAGATCAGGATCTCCTTGGAAATCCAGTCCGGCATAGGGGTAATCATCCACAGCGATGATTTGCTGCTCCCACCAGGTAAAGAAATCATCGTCGGATGCATTCCTAGGGACTTCCCCACCCCCCAGACGTTTCATCAAGTTAGCCCACCGGCCCATGCGTGGATCACGTCGACTACTGATGGAAATTGCTACCCTGGGGCGGAGTGCGGGAACCTTCTCGAAGAAGAATGTGCATAGGATGGTTCCGAACCCAAAGTTCTTGGTCTGTCCCCTCCTGATATAAGTGAGTTGTTCCTTGATGTTGGCAAGGAGAGGAGTACACCAGTCAAACACTGTGGTGAGACAGTCCACTGCCACGCTCATGTTTACCCGTGACGCCTGATGTAGTGAGGATGATCTGTTCACTCGACCTATGGTGAACAAGATTATCCTGAGTGACAAACTCGCCACATGTGGGATAGAGATCTGGCTCCCGACCTTCCGATGACCCGGGCAGTAAATCTGTACATAGTCATCCACACTGAGGCTATTCTGTGTCCTGCCCCGGGAGTGCACTACCTCCCCCCTTCGGGAAAGGCCCATGATAAAATATATATCTTCCACTTCTACCCTGAGTGGCATCTGATCAATGATGAATGCTTCCTCATCAACATCCCAATAATCAATGAGTCTCTCGAGCAAACGCGTGTTGGCTTTCATATTTGGAAACTTGAAGAATTTTAGCAACCCGCATCCCCGTAGGGCATCTAATGCCTCATCATTGTTCATAACTTCACTATCCACAGCTGAGTGCTCTCTTTCACGCCATGTGAGAGTCATCCTGGAAGAAAAAATCATTTCCATCCATTAGTTTTGTGTATAAAATTAGTTTGTTGCGCACACGCGGGTTCACCTATACACAGTCGCGTGTAGGGCCGTCGTATACGCGTTTTCTGTAAAGCCAACCCGCGTGTACGCCGCAAAACAATTTTTTGCAAAAATCTAACGGTGAAACATCAATTAAACTTCCTAAAAACTATCACAATTGATTGCAAGACAAGTTTAGTGCTTACCTGGAAGTTTTCGGCAAGTTTGAACGGTTGAATAAATCACAGGGAAGTTTGCTCCTTTTGCTCCACAATTTTTTCTCTCCAAGTCAAATAGTGAAAATGGTAAGTCCAAAATTTCTTTTTATAAGTTTTGAAAATGCAAAATTTTTTCAAAATTTTATTTTGTTTGGTTTCATGTCACTTTTAACTTGGGAGCTCGGAATGTCGAGATTGGGTTGTTTTTTAGGACATTTTGGACATTTTTCGACGGTTCGAGATGGTTCCATGACTGCTGACACGTCATGGCAGGTATCGTGTTCTCACTGGCATATAGGTTAGGGACACCATTTTTCCGTTGCATTATGCATACTAGCCTCCATTTGACCGATACGTCTGCCATAGGGTTGACCCCATCGTGTTATGGTGCATAAGCCATTTTCACTCGCTGATTCTTTAAATCATGACACGATGGTAGAGCCATCCATTTACATGGGCATCCTAGTTAGCACCTCACTGACATTTGTTGCCTATGCTGCTTCGTTTTGAGTAGGCTCGGGAGTCCTCTGTAGTCCTGCCATGACTTATGCGTTGAAGACTCATTCCTCTTTGCTTCTTCACTTCGTTCTGGCCTTATACCCTAGAGGCTCCTATGTGTGTCGAGTTGTACTTCTGCATTGCATGTTGACCATTTGCACCTTTTGGCCTAGAGCCAGCTTCACTTGGACTCGTGTTTAAGCCAACTTTTGACCATGACGTCTGCAAAATCAACCTTGCATACCTTTGACTTCTGCAACTTGACATACCCAGATCCGTGGAAGGAACATACCTCTGAGTGTCACTGACCACTTTTCACCTCCCTGCATTGAGCATAGGAACGTTCCTTTCCTAGGAACTAGATCATTTGTTTCACTGACACTCGTTCTTTCCACTGTACCATAGCATTCTTTTATTCTTTTTCCGGCTTATCAGAAAAAGACAAAAAAAAAATTAAATATTCCAAAAAAGAGCGGGAACAGGGACATTATTTCCATTTATTGTTGGCAGCTAGAGTCAGTCGTTTCGCCCTTGAACAAAGCACTCAAAACAAAGTCTCCTCCGCATGGGTGGGATTAAGTTTGACTTAGGTACGCCATAACCTTGTGATCGAGTCAGTTCTCCCCCGATTGGTTATCTCTTCCAATCATATGGAGGGTTTGTTCGTGCCCCCTGCATGACGAACTTATACAGATTCATCATATGCTGCCACATAGTCACATTGAGTCGTGCTTTTGTTCACGGGAAGTTAGCCTGAGTCGGCCTTTCTATGGTGTCTCTTGGCTCATTTTTTAGTCGGCCATCCCTGGTTGTCAGTGTCATGTCTATCATCACATCAGTTATATTGGTCCTTTACTCGTGCCGGTTTGAGAAGGTCCCCATTGACTTCTTGCTGGCGGGTCTTGTCCTTATCGATGACGACACCTTGCTCTGAGGACAGGCCTAGAGCCGCACCCTGGCCCTATTTTCATTATTGATAGGTCACCTTGTGCTCAGCATCGATCAGTATCATGGGTCTTTGACTGAGTGGTTTCCCTTGTGTTCGACATCAGCATACATTATCACACATTGGGATTCATGCAGTACCTTGGTTTCCATTTGACCCTATTGGTGGATACCTCGCCTCTGTATCAGCTTTCATTATTGGTTGGTTCAGAGGGTTTCCGCTGTGCGCTAGCCACATCTTGTGTACGCCGGAAACGTACTTCGGTTGGGTTACTACATCTTTTTCATCCGATTCCTTCCACATTATTGGCCTACGGGTTACACTCGCGCTAGATTGATGGAGGATGCCTTAATGCGTTCCTTCTAGCGGATCTTTCCCTATCGACTCCAACTCATTGCTCTGAGGCAAAGATCTAGAGTCTATTTGGCAGTACCTTGGGGTTTGCAGTCATTAGTGGCAGATTCCTCGCTATCGACAGTGGGAAACCATCATTGTCTCCTGATCAATAGATTCTTACAGGAGTTCGACTTCAGCTTATCTATTCACACTTGTTAGATTGTACTAGGTACCTTGACGCTCATTATCATTATCGGTGAGTAGTCTCGCGTTTGTTAACGGTATACATCAATGACCGGTAATCAAACTATTTCTCACATGGTCGACTTCAGATCATTTATTCCCATGGTGTAGAAATGTACCATGGCGGTCGGTGAAGACCTCAGGTTTTATCAGCATTCATTGGTTCACTTGACAGTTGCTCCTGTTGCTGCTAGTTGATACCACTCCACCTTATATGTTGCAGTCAGTCATGGCGACATTCTATATGCTGGCACCTGAGTTTGCAGTGTAGTACCATCCTATTCCATTATGTTCAGTTGGTACCTTTTGGGATCAATCTTTGATATCAGTGATCCATTGCATCTTTCAGCATCATTGACAGTTTTATATGTGATATTCAGACATGTACTTACTCATTATGATAAGATGATCCATTATGTATCTTCCAGTCATTTATACTTGTATACTTAGTGGATCCGCTTGTACTTGCTATGCGGACATGCTTTACTTTTCCTGAGCATGGGTATGCTGGCCTCAAACAGTGTTTCTTTCTGATCTCCTTTCGGTGGCTTGGCAGGCTGAATTCTGGTGCAGTCCTCCTCGGTTTTTTAACAGAGTTCCTTTCCATGTACTTACATAATATATTTCGGCCATCATGTTCCCCTTCTGACCTCATACATTAGGGGGCATCTGTTATAGCTCCAAATCTCACTCTTATGGTTTGTGATGCTACACTCATGGCCTAGGGCAACCCCTCCTTCCAGACCTGGTCCAAAAATTTAAAAAATAGTGTTTTATTCCCTATACGCGACATTGCCCTGTGTTAAACGCGTGTACACGTGGGTCTGTGTATACCCAATCCGCGTGTATGTATTAAAACACTTAAAAATATATATAATTCCTTATTTTCGGGTGGAGATCGCGGGTTTTACCTGCTGATCACCTGTTAGTGCCCGTGGCCCAACTGTTCCCAACCAACTCCTAACTAAAAAACTACTTTGGAGATGGTATAAAAAGACATCAAAGGGAAGGCCTAAGGGAGAGAGAAAAGAGAGCAAGATTATTATGCTGAGATTTTTCCCCTTAGACCAGGTCTGAAGTCCTTGGTGCTTTCTGCACTTCCCCCATTTTGCATAGGAAACCCTTGTTTCCATTTGTATTGGTGATTATTCATCCTTTATGTCATCATTGAGTAAGACTTGGAAGGAGCTCTCGTTGGAGGCTTGAGGCTGGAACGAATCTGGGAGGAAGCTTTGCTTGGAGCCTGCTGAAGGTGTTTCAGGTGATATCTTTCCGTTATATGTACTTTATTTGCCTTTATATAAAAGAAACACGTCTTGGTTCCCGAAACAATCTTCTTTATGCTTATGAGATTCTTGTTTTGAATTCTTATGAAAGTGGTTACTTAAAGATTTTTATAACTAACTTTATAGCATGAAGATGGTTTATATATAAGTATTTGTCCATGTACTATTGTGTTCTGTGATTTGTTTGTTTTACAAGTCAAAGGAAGAAGAAGGGAACTCCAAGAAGGGTTTGGACCCTAAAGGCCTTCTCGAACGTAGGACCTTAGGTACGTACCCTTAACATTAGAATTTGCTTAAAGTAAAGATAATGGTTGTGTGTGTGTTTCTTTGAATAAGCAATTTTCAATCTGGTAGAGTCTTAGCCCAAAGGACCCTAGGGGTACTTTCCCTTCAACCAACTACTTGCTCAACCATAACTTTACAATTTTCTCCACCTAAACAACCCCATATTCGTCTCGAGCCAAACCGAACCCGAACAAGAGACATGCAGAACAAGTATACAATGGAGAGACCACATATTATTCTTATGTTGTGGAGATTCAGGAGATCAACCTGATATCTGGGAGAGTACTCCCAAAAAATCCACCTCTACCTCCACCTACGGAGGTTGAGGAAGAGAGAGATGAAAGCATGCCTAAAGTAAATCCACCACCCTTTCCTGAGAGATTAACCCAAGCACTCTAGCCTACGCGACAAGAGACTGAATTTCTGGGAGAATTGAAAAATCTATGTGTCAAAATTCCACTTCTCCAAGCTATAAAAGATGTACCTCTTTACAAAAAATGGATTAATAAGAAGTGCTTCAAGCATCTAGGGAGGTGAAGAAGAGATGTGCCTACCATTAATGTCATTGGGCAACTGTCTGACTTAATGCTGGTGCAAGTAATCTGTGCAAAGTATTTGGACCAGGGAAGCCTTGTAGTAGATGTGCAAATCAATGGCATCATTGTCCCACACACTTTGATCGATCTTGTGGCAGTCATTAATGTGATGACCAAGGACACCATGCTCAAGCTCAACCTCCAGGCTTCATTAGGAAAGACCACAACAGTTCTATAACTTGCAGACTGCTCCATACTGACCCCTGAGGGGATTGTGGAGGATGTGATGGTCTCCATTGAATCTTTGGAATACCTTGTAGATTTCCTAGTTCTCTAGCATAAGGCTAAGCTTATTGGTTACCCTCTCATCCTTGGGAGGCCCTAGTTAGCCACTGATGATGCCTACATTAGCTGTAGAGCTGGAAATATGACTATCAAGAATGGGCACATGTCCAAGGAGTTAGTCCTATACCCTCTTGCTCAGCCATCTCTAGAACATGACTTACCTTTATGGCTAGAAGAGGAGGAAGAAGATGAAGTTTATTCTACCAATCTCTATAACTTAGAAACAACCATGGGAGGGACAACGGGATGAAGATGATTTGATTCAACACATACTCCAAAGGCAAACTCCCAATACATTTCCATTAGAAGAAGTAGTAAAGGAAACCAAGAAAACCCATCAGATTCATCTATGATTAGCCGATTCCAACCCTATCCATGTCAAAACCATAGAATTTGGTCCCGAGAGAACTTTGAAAATCAACCCCTCTCTTTCTATTCACCAAGAAGAAAATTTGTGCAACATGCTAAAGGAACATCTGGATGCCTTTGCTTGGAGCTAGAAAGAAATTAAGGGAGTGCACCCCTCAGTGTGTACTGACCACATTTATATCAAATAAGGTTGCAAACTAATTTGGCAGCCTCAAAGGAGGATGGATCCAGCTCCCAAAGATATAGTGAAAGAAGAATCGCAAAAGCTGCTAGATGCAAGATTGATTTACCCTATCTCAGAAAGTGAGTGGGTCTCTCCTTTGGTGTTGGTTCCAAAGAAAAATGGCAAGTGGAGGATTTGTGTCGATTACAGAGAGATAAACAAAGCCATAAAGAAGGACCATTTCCCTCTACCTTTCATTGACCAAGTGATAGATGGCTTGCGAGGGAATTTTTTTTCATTTTCTATTTCCTAGATGGATTTAGCGGGTACAATCAAATCCAGATCAACTCGAAAGGCTAGGATAAAACCACCTGCACTTGTCCTTGGGTTACTTTCACCTATAGGGTCCTTCCTTTTGACCTATGGAATGCTCCTGCCACTTTCTAGAGAGTAGTACTGAGTATCTTTTCTAAGTTAGTCCATGATACAGTAGAGATTTATATGGATGATTTTACACCTTCTGGATATGATTTCCAATAGGTTCTATCCAACTTAGGTAAGGTGTTGAACAAATGCATTGAAATGAACCTGTCTCTTAGTCTCGAAAAATGTGAGTTCTTGATGACTGCAGGGACTGTGCTAGGTCATTCAATATCCTAGGAAGGACTGTAGGTGGACCCAAACAAAATAGCTATCATCCAAAGGGTCCAACCTTTGCAAAAGAAGAGAGATGTCAAAAGTTTCATAGGGTTAGTTGGATACTATCGAAGGTTTATAAAAGACTTTAGCAAGTTATCTCCTCCTTTAGTTGGGTTGTTGGCCAACAACTCCGAGTTTGTATGGTCAAAAAGATGTCAAGAGACCCTGGACACCGTTAAGGACAAGCTAACCACTCTACTGATTCTCTAAGGCCCAAATTGGGCCCTTCCTTTTCATATACATGTTGATGCCTCACAAAAATCGATAGGAGTAGCTCTAGGCTAGATAGATAAAAAATTGCCTTATGCTATTTACTTTATTACTAAGAATCTGTTAAAGGCTGAACTGAACTACACAGTGACCGAAAAGGATCTCCTGGCTATTGTGCATTAATTAAAGAAATTTAGGCATTATATTACAGGTTATCAAACTTTTTACATACTTACCATGCTGCAATCAAATATTTAATGAATAAACCTGATGTGAATGCCCATATTATTAGATGGTTACTTTTGTTGGAGCAATTTGATCTAACTAATGTTGATAAGCCTGGAAAGGAAAACATTGTTGCATATTTTTTGTCCAGATTAACTTTTCCTATAGGTGAGGAAGGAATGGTTGATGATAGATTACGAGATAAACACTTATTTTCCATTTCAGTTCTCTCTCCATGGTCTTCTAACATAGAAAACTATTTGGTATCTACGCAGTTCCCACTGAACTTTTCCTCTAAAGAGAAAAGAGAGATTGTGAGGAAGACCGCCCCATTCACTTGCATTGGGGACAACCTCTTAAAACTAGACCCAGATAAAATTATGAGAATATGTGTCAAGGAGGAGGAAGTCTTGGACATCCTTCTGACCTGTCATGACGGGCCTTGTGGCGATCACTTTGCAGCAAGGAGGAAAATATTCAAGGTGTTACAAGTCAGTTATTATTGGTCCACTCTTCATTAGGATGTGAAAATATATGCTAGTCACTTTGATCAGCGCCAAAGGATGGGAAAGCCTACTTCGAGGGATGAAATGCCTCGGTAACCTCAAGTCACTTTGGAGCCATTTGACAAGTGGGCATGGATTTCATTAGACCTATTGACCCTCCTTCCAAGAAAAAGAAGTGGGATGAAACCAATGTAATCAAGGCATCAATAGAGGAGAGGGTGGTTGAATTATTAAGGGAGAACGTATTTTAGAAGTTTGGGTACCCTAGAGAACTGGTCATTGATCAAGGCGGTGAGTTTACCTCCAACATGATTGAAGACATGTTGAGCCAGCACAAGATCAAGCATAGAACCTCCACTCCCTATCACCCACAATCTACTGGGCAAGTGGAGGTGACCAACAGAGCACTAGAGGGCATTCTAGCCAAAGTAGTTAGTTGTAGTAGGAAGACCGCCACTAGGTTCACACCCTATGAGTGGTCTATGGGAAAAAGGCCTTTCTATCCATTGAATTTGAGTACAATACATTGAGGATGGTAGCCCAACTATAACTAGATCTTAGAAGTGCATAAAAAGAGAGACTGCTCCAGTTGAATGGGTTAGATGTGTTAAGAATGAAGGCTCTCCTACACATAGAGGTGACTCAAATTTAGAGGAAGATCTAGAATGAAAATAACATCAAGGACAGGCAATTTCGAGAAGTTGATTGGGCTTCATTATATGATTCCAGATATAAATACTTTAAGGGAAAGTTAAGGACTAGATGGTTAGGGCCTTATGTTATAGATAAATGTCATGATAATGGTTTAGTGTAGATTAGAACCATAGATGTAGAGGCCATTCCTTTACTTGTTAATGGGCATAGATTGAAAGTACACAAAAGACCATTGTCAAGGCAAGAGTTCATTGATGGTATCAAAAAAATAGTGATGGTGGTGGAGCAAGTCCCAGCTCCTACCTCATCAAGTCCTAGATTAAAAAGAAAAAATAAACAATAAGGAGACTTAGGTGAAAACCTCCATGAGGCGCCTGAGTCCCACTGTTGGGTTGAAAACCTCTTGACCCAGCCCAACAATGTCCAAAAAAAAGAAGAGAAATAAAATGATATCTGGGTGAAAACCTCTCTTGACGTGCCTGGGGAAATTAGCTAGGATGAAAACCTCTTGGAGGTAGACTAGTTGTTTTCAAAAATAAAAATAAAAAGAGAGAGAAAATAAAAATTATGAAATATTATTTGTAGGTCAGCAGGAGGATGATCAGAGCAGAAATGGAGAATCAAAAGGGACCTATTCAACTCATATTTTTATTTCTTCATTCATTATCCTTCATCATTCCACCATTCCTTTCATTTTTTCACTCATTTGCCTCAGTTTTCAATGGTTTTATTTTTTTCTATAGGATTCCTTGTAAACCTACAAGATCCCTTGAAAACCTATAGGATGATCCTATAGGAATTACACTGGCTTGGGAATCCTAAAGGAAGTAACCCTAGGGCAAGGAAGTGGCATGCCCATGTCAAAAAAATAAATTCCTACAGCACCATCTCATTACCATACCTCTTCCATCTTGATCACCCCTTCATTCATCATCAAAAAATTAGTTTTCAAAAAATTATATTATTCAAGAAAAAAAAAAGAGAAAAGGAGATGAACAATAGAGCAAGGGGACAACACCTTAAGGTTATCTCTCATCATTCACACATCCCTAAACCTCCTCTCTATCGATGTTCATCATCCTTAGGTACTAGCAGTAGAATATGATTAAACGTTTTGAGGGAAAAGCATCTGTAGGGCATCCTGTAGGAAATGTTGTAGTAGCCTGTCGCACAAAACAAAAATCATAGGTTGCAGAAAGTTTCAAGCATGGAGATCCAAAGGTAAAAGAAGCTCCTCCACAATAGTAGCAACATCATCATCATCAATACTGGGTACCTGCACACTAAGGAAAATGATCAAAGGACAATATAAAAAAAGGGAGAAATCACATGTAGCCAACACACAGCAAAAACCTCATTTCTTCAACAAACTATAGCAAGGTATTCTCACCATAGGTACATATCTCACTTCAACTCTCTCATTTGTACAATGTAATTAAAAGATGTAAAAATTGTGAACAAGTTGGTTTATAAGCAAAAGGTGGCCAGTTAACTTTGCCATCTTCGTTCAGTCAACAAGGACAAAACAATTAGTCCTCACACACGTGGCAATGGTCAAGTCAAAGAAGAGTAGGATGAGGTTGAAAGTAGTTGAGACTACGGATGCCCGAATTGGGAGTTGATTACGAGGTGAGGAGAATGATCATGTGGTAGTCGGGCCAACCTTCCAAAAATAGATATTTGTACCTCATTTACAAAAGACCAGTGTCAAGGCAAGATTTCATTGATGGTATCAAAAAAATAGAGATGGTGATGGAGCAAGTCTCAGCTCCTACCTCATCAAGTGCCAAACTAAAAAGAAAAAAGAAACAATCAGGAGACTTAGGTGAAAACCTCCATGAGGCACCTGAGTCCCACTATTGGGTTGAAAACCTCTTGACCTGGCCCAATGGTGTCCAAAAAAAGGAAGAGAAATAAAATGATATCTAGGTGAAAACCTCTCTTGACATGCCTGGGGAAATTAGCTAGGATGAAAGCCTCTTGGAGGTAGACTAGTTTTTTTCAAAAATAAAAATAAAAAGAGAAAGAGAAAAGAAAAATTATGAAATATTATTTGTAGGTCAGCAGGAGGACGATCAGAGCATCACTGGAGAATCGAAAGGGACCTATTCAACTCATATTTTTATTTCTCCGTTCATTATCCTTCATCATTCCACCATTCCTTTCACTTTTTCACTCATTTGCCTCATTTTGCAAGGGTTCTATGTTCTCTACAGGATTCCCAGTAAACCTACAAGATCCCCTGAAAACCTATAGGATGATCCTATAGGAATTAAAGTGGCTTGGGAATCCTAAAGGAAGTAACCCTAGGGCAAGGAGGTGGCATTCCCATGTCAAAAAAATAAATTCCTACAACACCAACTGATTACCATACCTCTTCCATCTTGTTGACACCTTCATTCATCATCAAAAAAGTAGTTTTCAAAAAATTATAGTTTTGAAGAAAAAAAAAGAGAAAAGGAGATGAATAATAGAGCAAGGGGACAACACCCTAAGGTTACCTTTCATCATTCACACACCCCTAGACCTCCTCTCTATCAATGATCATCATCCTTAGGTACCAGGAGTAAAATATGATTAAAATTTTTGAGGGAAAAGCAGCTATAGGGCATCCTGTAGGAAATGTTGTAGCAGTCTGTCCCACAAAACAAAAATCATAGGTTGCAGAAAGTTTCAAGCATAGAGATCCAAAGGTAAAATAACCTCCTCCACAACAGTAGCAACATCATCATCATCAATATTGGTTACTTGCACACTAAGGAAAATCATCAAAGGACAATATAAAAAAAGGGAGAAATCACATGCAGCCAACACACAACAAAAACCTCATTTCTTCAACAAACTATAGCAAGGTATTCTCACCATAGGTACATATCTCACTTCGACTCTCTCATTTGTACAATGTAATCGAAGGTGTAAAAATTGTGAACAAGTTGGATTATAACCGAAAGGTGGCCAGTTAACTTGGCTATCTTCGTTCAATCAACAAGGACAAAACAATAAGTCGTCACACATGTGGAAATGTTCAAGTCAAAGAGAAGGAGGATGAGGTCGAAAGTAGTTCAGACTATGGATGCCTGAAGTGGGATTTGATTACGAGGTGAGGAGAATGATCATGTGGTAGTGGGACCAACTTTCCACAAATATATTTTTGTACCTCATTTACAAAAGACCATTGTCAAGGCAAGTGTTCATTGATGGTATCAACAAAATAGTGATGGTGGTGGAGTAAGTCTCAGCTCCTACCTCATCAAGTCCCAGACTAAAAAGGAAAAAGAAACAATAAGGAGACTTAGGTGAAAACCTCCATGAGGCGCCTGAGTCCCACTATTGAGTTGAAAACCTCTTAACATGGCCCAGTGGTTTCCAAAAAAAAGAAGAGAAATAAAATGATATCTGTGTGAAAACCTCTCTTGACATGCCTAGGGAAATTCGCTAGGATGAAAGCCTCTTGGAGGTAGACTAGTTGTTTTCAAAAATAAAAATAAAAAGAAAAAGAGAAAAGAAAAATTATGAAATATTATTTGTAGGTCAGCAGGAGGACGATCAAAGCAGAAATGGAGAATCAAAAGGGACCTATTCAACTCATATTTTTATTTCTCCATTCATTATCCTTCATCATTCCACCATTGCTTTCACTTTTTCACTCATTTGACTCAGTTTGCAAGGGTTCTATGTTTTATACAAGATTCCCTGTAAACCAACAAGATGCCGTGAAAACCTATAGAATGATCCTATAGGAATTACAGTGGCTTGGGAATCCTAAAGGAAGTAACCCTAGGGCAAGGAAGTGGCATGCCCATGTCAAAAATATAAATTCCTATAGCACTATCTCATTACCATACCTCTTCCATCTTGATCACCCCTTCATTCATCATCAAAAAAGTAGTTTTAAAAAATTATAGTTTTCAAGAAAAAAAAGAAGAGAAAAGGAGATAAACAATAGAGAAGGGGACAACACCTTAAGGTTATCTTTCATCATTCACACACCCCTAAACCTCCTCTCTGTCGGTGTTCATCATCCTTAGGTACCAACAGTAGAATATGATTAAAATTTTTGAGGGAAAAGCAGTTGTAGGGCATCCTATAGGAATGTTGTAGTAGCCTGTCCAACAAAACAAAAATCATAGGTTGCAAATTTTCAAGCTTGGAGAGCCAAAGGTAAAAGAAGCTCCTCCAAAACCCTAGCAACATCATCATCATCAATACTCTGTACGTGCACACTAAGGAAAATCATCAAAGGACAATATAAAAAAGGGAGAAATCAAATGCAGCCAACACAAAACAAAAGCCTCATTTCATCAACAAAATATAGCAAGTTATTCTCACAATAGGTAGATATGTCACTTAGACTCTATCATTTGTACAATGTAATCGAAAGATGTAAAAATTGTGAACAAGTTGGTTTATAAGCGAAAGGTGGCCAGTTAAGTTGGCCACCTTCGTTCAGTCAACAAGGACAAAACAATTAGTCCTCACACACGCGGCAATGGTCAAGTCAAAGAAAATGAGGATGAGGTCAAAAGTAGTTTAGACTACTGATGCCCGATGTGGGAGTTGATTACGAGGTGAGGAGAATGATCATGTGGTAGTGGGACCAATGTTCCAAAAAAAGATATTTGTACCTCATTTACAAAAGACCATTGTCATGGCAAGAGTTCATTGATGGTATCAACAAAATAGCGATGGTGGTGGAGAAAGTCTCAGCTCCTACCTCATCAAGTCCCAGACTAAAAAGAAAAAAGAAAAAATAAGGAGACTTAGGTGAAAACCTCCATGAGGCGCCTAAGTCCCAGTATTGGGTTGAAAACCTCTTGACCTGGCCCATGGTGTCCAAAAAAAAGAACAGAAATAAAATGACATCTGGGTGAAAACCTCTCTTGATGTGCCTAGGGAAATTAGCTAGGATGAAAACCTCTTGGAGATAGAATAGTTATTTTCAAAAATATAAATAAAAAGAGAAAGAGAAAAGAAAAATTATGAAATATTATTTGTAGGTCAGCAGGAGGAGGATCAGGGCAACAATGGAGAATCAAAAGGTACCTATTCAACTCATATTTTTATTTCTGCATTCATTATCCTTCATCATTCCACCATTCCTTTCATTTTTTCACTCATTTTCCTTAGTTTGCAAGGGTTCTATGTTTTCTACAGGATTCCCTGTAAACCTATAAGATCCCCTAAAAACCTATAGGATGATCCCATAGGAATTACAGTGGCTTAGGAATCCTAAAGGAGGTAACCCTAGGGCAAGGAAGTAGCATGCCCATGTCAAAAAAATAAATTCCTACAACACCATCTCATTACCATACCTCTTCCATCTTGATCACCCCTTCATTCATCATCAAAAAAGTAGTTTTCAAAAAATTATAGTTTTCAAGAAAAAAAAAAAAGAAGAGAAAAGGAGATGAACAATAGAGGAAGGGGACAACACCTTAAGGTTATCTTTCATCATTCACACACCCCTAAACCTCCTCCCTATGAATGTTCATCATCCTTAGGTACCAGCAGTAGAATGTGATTAAAATTTTTGAGGGAAAAGTAGTTATAGGGCATCCTGTAGGAAATGTTGTAGCAGCATGTCCCGCAAAACAAAAATCATAGGTTGCAGAAAGTTTCAAGCATGGAGATCCAAAGGTAAAAGAAGCTCCTCCACAACAATAGCAACAACATCATCATCAATACTGGGTACTTGCACACTAAGGAAAATCATCAAAGGACAATATAAAAAAAAAGGGAGAAATCACATGCAGCCAACACACAACAAAAACCTCATTTCTTCAACGAACTATAGAAAAGTATTCTCACCATAGGTACATATCTCACTTTGACTCTCTCATTTGTACAATTTAATCAAAATATGTAAAAATTGTGAACCAGTTGGTTTATAAGCGAAAGGTGGCCAGTTAACTTGGCCACCTTGGTTTAGTCAACAAGGACAAAACAATTAGACCTCACACACATGGCAATGGTCAAGTCAAAGAAAAGGAGGATGAGGTCGAAAGTAGTTCATACTACGGATGATTGAAGTGGGAGTTGATTACGAGGTGAGGAGAATGATCATGTGGTAGTGGGACCAAGATTCCAAAAATACATATTTGTACCCCATTTACAAAATACCATTGTCAAGGAAAGAGTTCATTGATGGTATCAACAAAACAGTGATGGTGGTGGACCAAGTCTCAACTCCTACCTCATCAATTCCCTCACAAAAAAGAAAAAAGAAACAGTAAGGAGACTTAGGTGAAATCATCCGTGATGTGCCTGAGTCCCACTATTGGGTTGAAAACCTCTTGTGCCGGCCCAATGGTGTCCAAAAAAAGGAAGAGAAATAAAATGATATCTCGGTGGAAACCTTTCTTGATGCGCCCAGGGAAATTAGCTAGGATGAAAACCTCTTGGCGGTAGACTACTTGTTTTCAAAAATAAAAATAAAAAGAGAAAGAGAAAAGAAAAATTATGAAATACTATTTGTAGGTCAGCAAGAGGACGATCAGAGCAATAATGGAGAATCAAAAGGGACCTATTCAACTCATATTTTTATTTCTCCATTCATTACCCTTCATCATTCCACCATTCCTTTCATTTTTTCACTCATTTTCCTTAGTTTGCAAGGGTTTTATGTTTTCTACAGGATTCACTGTAAACCTACAAGATCCCTTGAAAACCTATAGGATCATCCTATAGGAATTACATTGGATTGGGAATCCTAAAGGAAGTAACCCTAGTGAAAGGAAGTGGCATGCCCATGTCAAAAAAATAAATTCCTACATCACCATCTCATTACCATAACTCTTCCATCTTGATCACCCCTTCATTAATCATCGAAAAAGAAGTTTAAAAAAATTACAGTTTTCAAGAAAAAATAGAGAAAAAAGATGAACAATAGAGCAACACGACAACACCTTAAGGATATTTTTCATCATTCACACACCCCTAGACCTCCTCTCTGTAAATGTCCATCATCCTTAGGTACCAAGAGTAGAGTATGATTAAAATTTTTAAGGGAAAAGCAACCATAGGGCATCCTGTAGGAAATGTTGTAGCAGCCTGTCCCACAAAACAAAAATCATAGGTTGTAGAAAGTTTCAAGCATGGAGATCCAAAGGTAGAAGAAGCTCCTGCACAAAAGTAGAAACATCATCATCATCGATACTGGGTACCTGCACACTAAGGAAAATCATCAAACGAGAATATAAAAAAGGGAGAAATCAGATGCAACCAAAACACAACAAAAACCTCATTTCTTCAACAAACTATAGAAAGGTATTCTCACCATAGGTACATATCTCGCTTCAAGTCTATCTCTTGTACGATGTAATTGGAAGATGTAAAAATTGTTAATGAGTTGGTTTATAAGCGAAAGGTGGCCAGTTAACTTCACCACCTTCGTTCAGTCAACAAGGACAAAACAATTAGTCCTCACACACATGGAAATGGTCAAGTCAAAGAAAAGGAGGATGAGCTCGAAAGTAGTTCAGACTACAGATACCCGAAGGGTGGAGTTCATTACGAGGTGAGGAGAATGATCATGTGGTAGTGGGACCAACGATCCAAAAATAGATATTTGTACCTCGTTTACAAAAGACCATTGTCAAGGCAAGAGTTCATTGATGGTATCTACAAAACAATGATGGTGGTGGAGCAAGACTTATCTCCTACCACATCAAGTCCCAGACTAAAAAGAAAAAAGAAACAATAAGGAGACTTAGGTGAAAACCTCCATGAGGCACTTGAGTCCCACTATCGGGTTGAAAACCTCTTGACCCGGCCCAATGGTGTCCAAAAAAAAATAAGAGAAATAAAATGATATCTTGGTGAAAACCTCTCTTGAAGTTCCAAGGGAAATTAGATAGGATGAAAACCTCTTGGAGGTAGACTAGTTGTTTTCAAAAATAAAAATAAAACGAGAAAGAGAAAAGAAAAATTATATAATATTATTTGTAGGTCAGCAGGAGGAAAATAAGAGCAGCACTGGAGAATCAAAAGGGACCTATTCAACTCATATTTTTATTTCTCCATTCATTATCCTTCATCATTCCACCATTCCATTCATTTTTTCACTCATTTTCCTCAGTTTGCAAGGGTTCTATGTTTTCTACAGGATTTCTTGTAAACCTACAAGATCCGCTGAAAACCTATAGGATGATCCTATAGGAATTACATTGTCTTGGGATTCCTAAAGGAAGTAACCCTAGGGCAAGGAAGTGGCATGCCCATGTCAAAAACATAAACTCCTATATCACCATCTCATTGCCATAGCTCTTTCATCTTGATCACCCCTTCATTCATCATCAGAAAAGGAAGTTTTAAAAAAATTACAGTTT
Source organism: Pinus tabuliformis (assembly GCA_031772625.1). NCBI lineage: Eukaryota > Viridiplantae > Streptophyta > Pinopsida > Pinales > Pinaceae > Pinus > Pinus tabuliformis. The sequence continues at coordinate 1,671,188,495 of CM062818.1, forward strand.
TCAAGAAAAAAAAGAGGAAAGAAGATGAACGATAGAGCAAGGGGACAACACCTTAAGGTTATTTTTCATCCTCCTCTCTATTGATGTTTGTCATCCTTACTTACCAGTAGTAGAATATGATTAAAATTTTTGAGAGAAAAGCAGCTATAGGGCATCCCGTAGGAAATGTTGTAGCAACCTATCCCACAAAACAAAAATAATATGTTGCAGAAAGTTTTAAGCATGAAGATCCAAATAAAGAAGAATCTCCTCCACAACAGTAGCAACATCGTCATCATCAATACTGGGTACCTGCACACTAAGGAAAATAATCAAATGAAAATATAAAAAAAGCAAGAAATCACATGCAGCCAACACACAACAAAAACCTCATTTCTTCAACAAACTATAGCAAGGTATTCTCACCACAGGTACATATCTTGCTTCGACTCTCTCATTTGTAAAATGTAATCGAAAGATGTAAAAATTGTGAATGAGTTGGTTTATAAGAAAAAGGTGGCCAGTTAACCTGGCCACCTTCGTTAAGTCAACAAGGACAAAAGAATTATTCCTCACACACATGGCAATGGTCAAGTCAAAGAAAAGGAGGATGAGGTCGAACGTAGTTCATACTACGGATGCCCAAAGTGGGAGTCAATTACAAGATGAGGAGAATGATCATGTGATAATGGGACCAACGTTCCAAAAATAGATATTTGTACCTCGTTTACAAAAGACAATTGTCAAGGCAAGAGTTCATTCATGGAATCGAAAAAACAGTGACGATCGTGGAGCAAGTCTCAGCTCCTACCTCATCAAGTCCCAGACTAAAAAGAAAAAAGAAAAAATAAGGAGACTTAGGTGAAAACCCCATGAGGCAACTGAGTCCAACAATTAGGTTGAAAACCTCTTGCCCCAGCCCAATGGTTTCGAAAAAAAGAAGAGAAACAAAATGATATCTGGGTGAAACCCTCTCTTGACATGCCTGGGGAAATTAGATAGGATGAAAACTTATTGGAGGTACACTAGTTGTTTTCAAAAATAAAAATAAAGAGAAGAGGAAAAGAAAAATTATGAAATATTATTTGTAGGTCAGCAAGAGGACGATCAAAGCAGCAATGGAGAATCAAAAGGGACCTATTCAACTCATATTTTTATTTCTACATTCATTATCCTTCATCATTCCACCATTCGTTTCATTTTTTCACTCATTTGGCTCAATTTGCAAGGGTTCTATGTTTTCTACAGGATTCCTTGTAAACCTACAAGATCCCCTGAAAACCTATAGGATGATCCTATAGGAATTACAGTGGCTTGGGAATCCTAAAGGAAGTAACCCTAGGGAAAGGAAGTGGCATGCCCATCTCAAAGAAATAAATTCCTACATCACCATCTCATTACCATACCTCTTCCATCTTGATCACCCCTTCATTCATCATCAAAAAAGTAGTTTTGAAAAAATTATAGTTTCCAAGAAAAAAAAGAGAAAAGGAGATGAACAATAGAGCAAGGTGTTGAGGGCCCCGAAATCGAGTCAACAACAAGGGGGATACCCACCCGGTCGGGAACCTGGTTGGCGACTCCGTGCCCGTTTGGTGTAGCGGGTCCAACTGGGGATAATGGGACCAGTTTCCCAATGTGAGGGGTGTGTGTGTGTGTAGAGTTTGATGGTATTGATCTAGGGGTATTTTAAGCTAATTTAATTCTAACTTCTAAACTAACTCTATGCTATTGTAATCTAATGACAGACAATACATCTAATCTACGCTAACCCAGGGTATTTTTCTTCTATTATGCGATCTAAAAAGATTTCGAACAATAGCTGGTAATAAAGATCATTCAGCTATCATAAGAATAGAAATCCATTAAGATAAACCATTCTGCATAAAAAGTTAGGCAAAACAGTTGTGAACAACATATTACATAATTAGTTATTCATATGTCAAGCACAAATAAATGACTCCACCGTACAGAAGTGCCAAATGGTAATACACACATTCATACATCAACATATAAAGAACTTAGCAGCATATCACTTTAGGAATTTAAGCAGAAATTAGTCAAGAGATAAAAGTACCATTTATGACTGATTTCACTAATAAACTTCAAGCAACAACAATTTATTTCTACTTGTTCTAATATCTGCTAAGAGTACAGAAGTGCAACATCAGTAACAAACATTAAAATGCAAACATAAATAAATCTCGATCCATCCATTCATCAAAAAACCCCTCCGAGGGTGCAAAAGTGCATGTTCTGAGGACAAGTTTTTTGACAGATTTCCGGACCCCTCTCCAAATGCCATGAGAAGGGTTAAATACTACTAACTAATTAATCTTAATTACACAAATTTAGGGAACGGCTTCAAATGACCGCCCTTTTACTAAAAGCAAATTTATTTCTAAAAATCAAATCTAATTTCTAACCATTTATGTATCTGCTCCTTAGTGTTGTAAGCAATGCGCTGTTCACCATGAAAGAGTCGGCTGGTTGTCCTTTCCTTTTGTTCAAGCTTGATAATTAGGAACAACAAGAGCTGGCACCTCTTTCTGCCAGACTAGAAGATATTTTTGAAAACCTTTCTCTAGATGGGTGTATTCGCTGTGCGTACACTTAGTACAACCCAGGTTCCTTTCGAACTGATTTTTCTGTTGATATTTCGGTTTCCGGTCGTGCGAATGACTCAATGAGTTAGGAGTCGCGCTGTATGGACAACCCCCTGTATCGAGAATTGCTTCCGTTCTTTGTTCCGGGCTTTTCTGGAGCGTCCTCCTTCTTTTGCATTTCTCTTTTTGCTTTACCCAGTCTGAGCTTCAAGATCTTTTGCAAACACGCTACTTTTGTGTGCCTTTGAATCTGAGTCTTAGATAGTCTATTTTCATCAGCGCCTATTGGGTGATACTGTGGAATCCGCGGTCCTGCTGCATGTGACATCCATTTGCGGAGGCATCTTCTCTCTGTTACCCCATTGGCGCTTTCCTCTTTTCCTTAGATGTTTCCTGCATATAGATTTATATCAGTTACATGTCTTGTAGTTTACGTAAAGAAGAAGAGAAATGATGAAAAGATTGACATGAAGGCATTAAGTTCTAATGAATGCGTAATTTTGACACTAATCATGATTTGATTCTTCGAAAAATGCGATACAATCATTCTTGGATACTGGAGCATGCGATCATTAATTTCCCTTAAGGTGCGCGCTCAATTTTGGGTTTACTGTTTATGTCGGAGAATTCCTGCGATGAGTCCTTTCTGCGATTAGAATCGCATTATCACAGTTTTGTATGATCGCAGATCGCAAGATCGCAAGATCGCCTTATCACTCTATGCTGCTTATGCGACATTGCGACGTGCGACATCGCATATCGGCCGTCGGCGATTCCTTAGGTTTTCCCTTTTTGAGCGCTTTTAATACACGCGATGCGATGGGTTCTCGCGTCGCTCTTTTTCAGTGTATTTATGTGCTTTGGGAAAACGCTTCTCTCTACCTTTGCGACGCGATATAGCTCTTAGGGAATTAATACAAAAGATTTTTTAAACGAAATATTTTTTGGTTTTTTGGTTAAGGGTCCCCCTTTGCTTGATGTTATTACTAATATCAAACAAAGAGGGGGGTTGTTAGTGACCACAACAATGGTGATTCACTGTGAAGAACCAGTTATCTCTGCTTTTCTATTGACCGTTCACTTCCGAAATAGCAAAATTTTTATATGTCTAAATTTTGTTATGGATAGATAGAGTAGATTACCCCTCACCTCGTCAATGATACTTTGCCTCAACCTTTTTTATATCCCAATTGCTTGCTTCCTCAGGCTTTTTCTTGCATCTACACCAGACATTACTTGGTCTTGATTAAAGACAAAATAAGGTCTTCTCTGCGTACTAGCTTAAAAGTATGCTCATTTGTCGTAGGTAGAGCCTCTGGTGCCCGCAAGCGTCCATAGCCTCGACAGGGTTACCATGTTATCCAGCAATGATCCTTTTTCCTGCTTGAGGTTACTCGCAACATTCCAGAAAAATCCTTTTTTTGACACACTTTTCCTTTTTTTTTTTTTTTAATTCTCTAAAGAACAATGTCTTTGTTTGGTGGCCAAATTATGACACAGTCATTCACTTGATTTACACTATTGCTGAACAAGCTGGCTCGTGATGAGACCTCTTGTCTTTTGATTGCAACAATCTTAAGTCGTTGCCCTGTTTTGATAGACAGTATTGGCAAAGTCAGCAAGTTATAATATCTGTGATCATGATAAGCCGGCTCGTGATGAGACCTCTTATTCTTTGAGATATAGTGTTTTCTTTGGATTGTTTCTCTGAATGCTGCAATTTCCTTTTAGCAGGGAGGAAGTCATTGTTTATCCTTAAGAAAGCTCTGGACGACAATAATAGAGTTTTTGAAAACAACAGTTTTGCGGAGAATACTTATTTTATTATTGATGATACCTTTCATTGTGCTGATACAAAACAATTCTTTACCAAAGGTTGCTTTCGTAAAAGTTTTTTAGAGGTTGAAACTAACATCGTAATCAAGGTGAAGTTAACTCTATTTGTCAATAACAAAATTCAGAGTTTTCAAAAATTTTGCTATTTTTACAAGAGAAATCAAAATCTGATAGAGAATTGGCGTGCTCTTTCATGAATCCTTTTAAATGATCATTTACAACCAGGCTTTTTTTTTTGTAAGCTACGGTGGAACCCATTCTATTACTCGATAGAAATTAGAACATTACATATCATCAGGAAAGTATCAAAACCCGCCCACACGGGGAAACCGGGTGATAAACCACCTATAGTTTCTGGTGGCTGCCCAAAAATAAAAGGCCCACAGTCTCAATATCTTAGCTAACAGTACTAAACAATCATTAGAGTTTCTAAAGCTATTAATCTGCAAAAAACAAGTATCTTTCTCTACATATCTCAAAAAACTACAGCTAAAAAAGCATTGAAAATTTTCCAGCATATCTTAGTTCAGGCATTATCCGAGTCTGGTGGTTGGCTTGTCCCTCCCGCAGCATCCCGTTGCATGCTTATCAGCAGCTGATGCATGGCTTCCATTTTTTCCTCCTGACACTCCATAGCCACGCGAATGAAGCTAAGTTCTCTGCGTAGGTCCGGTTCTCCCTTGACCAGCTCCACCATCTCTTTTGCCACCTGCTCGAGCGCCTTCGCAAGTAGCCCCTTCATCACCCAGTAAATGTGAAGTGACTGTTTAAAGAGCGTCATTCGCCCTCTGGTATGACCCGGGTCGTGGAGCAGTGACTCCCATTCTTCCATTTCGTCAGCCGACTGGTTCTGGAGGGACTCCTCCTCCGAAAACTGCATTACTTTTCGAACAGTGGGATCAGACCCACTCTGGAATGCTCGTTCCGCCCGTCTGAGTCTGTAATTCACGGTATGCCTTGTCTTTTTCTCAGGATTTGGCTTCCACCCCGAGATCTCATCTTCCCTCTGCGTCCGCTTCCTCTGGCCCCATCCTCTTTTTCTACCCGCCTCCATTTCCTCAGCTAGGCTTCCCGCCCGTTTCCTCAGCCCCGGGCTTCGCTCCTTCTTCCCTTTCGGTCCAGAGCACCCTTCACACTGCTGGTGCAATTCCTTAGCTGCAGCCCTTATCTGCGTGGCCGACCACCCTCCATCATCACCCCGCGGGAGTTCTTCCTCCGACTCATCATCAATTTCCCAAATTTTCGTCGGGGGACTATCCTGGGCTATGCCCTTCCCTTTCTTATCCTGCGCCTCCGTCGCCACTCTCAGATGTTCCTCAATCTCCTTAGTTCGCTGTCTGGTCTCCATAATTCGCCTGCTTCCTTTGCTGGGAGGTCTCTGTTGCTCCACGCGTTCAATCCAGGCCAGACGGCTCTCCAACACCTTACTCGCTTCTCTCCCAATTTGGAAACAAACAGATGTCCGGTCGCCTTCCCCGAACTTGATATAAGTAGGATTTTTGACCTTCTCATACCGATTATCACCGGCGATCAAATGCCGCCATTTGTTTTCGCTGTTGGCAGCATTAATGGTAATTATTCCTTGGTTACTGTTTGTTAACGAGGCTTCTGACAGCCCACCATCCCCACCACTGAAATTACATACCTTAATGATCTCACCCTGCGCAAGATCGAAAGCCATTACCTTCGCACACTGCCAAGGTACAGCTCTGTACTCAAACATCATTTCATTAAACCTCCCCGATTGATCACTGATCAACCATCGGGATCTCCACGTCCTTTGCTTATGCCAGCTCAGAGATCTGACAAGGTGCTTACGTGGCTTGGTCATAATCCACCTTAATGATCCCAGCCAACTCGTTCCACTCGCTGTTTCCACAAACAGCCTTCCATTGTTGATCAACCCTGTTACCCCTCCCTCTGCTGCCCCAATTGGCCAGGTAATCAGCCGCCTGGTTACCTTTCCTGCGGACATGGCTAACTACCGTATAGTCAATCTTTTTTAATAGAGCTGCAATATCCTGAACGATACCCGCAGTTCGCCAACTGTTGGTGGCCTTTTCCCAGCTCTTACCATTATTTAATTTCCTCACCATGTCCACTGCAATCTGAGAATCGCCCGAAATTTCCAGGTTGGGATAACCATTTCTAACTGCAATCCTTAATCCTTGATGGAGTGCCCAGAATTCAGCTTCATTATTAGTCATCTCTCCTCCTCCTTCTGCAAATATCCATCTGACCTGTTTATTGCTATCTCTGAAGATACCTCCGAAGCCTGCTTCCCCTGGGTTTCCTTTCGAAGCCCCATCGAAATTTAACTTAACAAAGGTATCCCTGGGGTGACTGAACTTGTCAGGGCTCTGGCTCCTCATATCCTGGGGGACGGATATCTTGTGATGGACCATTTCCATTTTTAAGTTTAACTTCCTCAAAATTTCTTGTTCCTCCTGATTTGTCTTCCAATCATCCTCGTACCATCTCTCCACCAGAACTGTTTCCCGCATGAGCTCTACAACTTTTACCCAGGTTGTCTCCAGATCCTTTGACATATTCTGAAAAATCCTCCGATTTCTCTCCTTCCAGATCATCCACATAACAAACCCGGGCATAAGATTCCAGGCTCTTTTAACGACCTTGCATTGGAAGGCCTCCTTGTTCCATTTGAAGACCAGTTCATTAAAATCATTGATGACCCATCCTGGTTTATTGAAGGTCTGCTTAATATTCACCCACAAATGCTTAGAAAATGGACACTTAATCAGAAGATGATCCCGGGTTTCCCCTTCCTTGTTGCAAAGACAACATATCGAAGGCCCCTTGAAGCCCTTTTTCTGGATCCTATCCCAGGTTAGGATCTTGTTTTTTGTAGCCAACCATATGAAAATAGAGACTTTTGGCCACCAATTATCTTCCCAAACGGCTTTCCAATCCAAGTTTCCAGCATCCCCATTCTGAGGATCAACTAAGTAATAAGCTTCTTTGGTGGTAAACAGGCCCTTCATAGAATTACCCCACCTAAGGATATCCTGGCCATCACGAGCTCTGATTTTCCTGGATCCAACCTCTTTTTTGTATTTGTCTTGAAGGTTTTCCTCAATCTCCCTGTCCCATTCCACTGGATCAATCCAAACTCTCCACCCTTCTTCCACAGCTTGATCTTTCCAGTAGTCTCTAACACTAGTCTTGTTTCCTTCTATTCTGGCTCGGATTTGATTAAGATCTTGGATTCTACTCAGGCTTTCTCTCTGTTGCCACCTATCTTCCCAAAAATTTGCCTCTGCTCCTCCCCGGATCTCCCAGAATGCATGTTTTTCCACTAGGTCTCGGTTCAGGCGAGCCAGGTCCCAAATAGAAGAACCTTTAGGCGTTTCCTGTTGCCTTAGGATTTCTAACGTTGAATCAGGCATGTTATATTTAGTCTTCCATATTATCTTCCACAGGTCATTGCCACCCCGGAGCCACCTCCACCACAACTTGGCTCCCAGGACCCTGTTGAGAGTTTCAGGGTCTCTCAGCCCTAAGCCACCTTTCTCCTTTCTCTTCGTTAACTGTTCCCAGGATACAAGAGCCCACTTCTTTTTTTGGTCGGAACCTCTCCAGATAAAGTTCCTTATGATTTCTCTGATTTTATTACAAACCCCTAACGGTGCGGCCATAATTGAGAGAGGATAAATTGGGATCGCTTGCAAGACAGATTTCACCAAGACGATTCTACCTGCAATGTTTAAGGCTCTGAAGGCCCAGTTTGCAACCTTTGCGTTCAATTTATCCAAGACCCCCTGCCAATTCTTCATCTTTTTAGAGGTAAGGTCTAGAAGATTACCTAAATACCTCGTAGGTAATTCCCCTCTTCTGAAGCCCAAAAGTCTGGTGAGGTGGTTTCTTACCTGATCTGTTGTGTTGAATATGAAGATACACGATTTGTCTCTGTTAATTTCCAGGCCAGATGCCTCCGCAAAGAGATCCAGAATTCTTCTGATATGTTTGACTTCTTTGACTGTTGGTTCTCTATCATTTACAACCAGTTTTATTCATAAAAAGAAAAGAAAAGAAAACAAAACAAAATAAAAACTAAAAATTAAATCTATCCTACAAAAATTAGAAGAATTCTCTTCTATGGAAAATATATTTTGAGAATTTTTCCATTCACAGGCAGAGAATCTCTCCTGCCTGTTAAATCCTGCAACACAAAAGTCGATGGGCCTATGAACTCTACAATCTAAAAAGGACCAAGCCACAGCTTCTGGAATTTCGTATGTTTGCCCTTTTCTTCATGAGCCTTATCCCATTTTAAAACTAAATCTCCCATCTGAAAGTTTTTTTCTGGTCATTATGTTTGAGTCAAAAGAGGATTTTATTAGTGCTTGGTGATGAGCATGGGTTTTCCTAGCTTGTTCTCGTTGTTCTTCTAGTTTGGTTATTTCCATTTGTCTTAATTGTAAGGAAGAAGTAGGTACTTCATCGATGTATTGAACTAAAGACAAAGAGGGAATGACTAGGTGAGTAGGAAGAACCGCTTCTCTCCCATAAACTAAATTAAAGGGAGAAGTGCTGATAGAAGCTTTCTTTGTAATTCTATCTGCCCATAAGGCATTTACCAGTGCTTTGTGCCAATTCTTTTGGTTTTGGTCGACTGTCTTTTTAATAATCCTGATTAGGTTCTTGTTTGTTGATTTGGCCAACCCGTTACCTTGTGGATAGTAGTTGGCAGAATACTTCAGTTTGAACCCTATTTTGAGCGCAAACTCAGTCATTGCATTTCCAGAAAAATATGATGCATTATCAAACATTAAGGTCATTGGCAATCCAAACCTAGTAATGATAAACTGATCTATGAATTCAATAATGTTTTCAGAATTAGCTTTCTTGAGAGGAACTGCTTCTACCCATTTGGTAAAATAGTCAGTTGCCGTGAGGATATACCTATGCTGTTTAGAAGAGTGAGGAACGATCTCACCTATTATATCCAGGACCCATTGACTGAACGGTTGCTCAATGTTAACCGGCTGCAGTGGCATGGATGACTTCTTTTGTTTTCCTGCAGCAGTCTGGCAGACTTGGCATTTCCTCACGTAATTGTATGAGTCTTTGAACAACGTGGGCTAGTAATATCCTGCACGCAATATTGTATGTGCGGTGGCTTCTCCAGCATAGTGTCCACCTGCTGGTCCATCGTGAAGTTCCTGCAAAACCTTTTCTGCTTCAGTTTTCTCAAGACATCTAAGAAGCACAGAATCGTAATTTCTTTTAAACAGAACATCATTTATGAGCTGGTATTGTTTAGCTTTCAATCTCAGGGCTCTCTTCTTGGTGTGATCTAGGTGAAATGGAGCATACCCATTCTTAAGAAAATAAATGGTGTCAGCATATAATGATCCTGCATCGTTTAGGCTTACCTCATACGTGTGTACCTCTTCAGACGAGTTCTTAGGAATTTGCGATGCTCCAGCTAACATCTTGCAGAAGCCTTGACCAAGGAAAATTTTAAGGATGGAAAATTTTCTTGAAGTTTAAAACATTGGCGAATCTCACTAATCTCACTAATCTGTGCTGGTTTGATCTCAAGATCGTACTCTTGTAAGGCGGTGATCCAATTCGCTCTCTTTTCGCCCACGTCCTTCTGTATCAGGAGGTTTCTTACCACTGGGAACGGTACTATGACTTTGGTATGGGCTTTTAGCAAGAAAGGTCTGAAATATTTAATCACTTTGAAAACGGCATATTCCTGTTTCTCTACGTCTGAGTAATTAAGTTCAGCACCTTGTAAGTTCGAGCTAAAGAATGCGATTGGAGCTTCCACCTTTTTCTTGATTCGCTTGAGTTAAAATCGCAGCATAAGATTTCTCTGAGGCAAACGTGTATAAGACAAAAGGTTCTGAAAAATTTGGGGTTGCTAAAGATGGAGCGTTGATGATAGCTTGTTTGATTAAGTTGAATGCTTCGTGCTCATCTAGACCCCATTTGAAGTTTGAATTCTTTTTTATCATATTTTGTAAGGGATAAATAATACGTGAAAAATCCGGGACAAATATTTTGACAAAATTGATCTGTCCAAGGAATGATTGCATGGTCTTTTTGTTATGGGGCATGGATATCTCGGAAATATCTTTGATTCTGTCAGGTTCAATGTGAATACTAGATTTTGACACTATGAATCCTAGCAATTTCCCTTCACTTAATGCGAAAAAATATTTCTTCGGGTTAAGTGAGATTCCATACCTTAAACATCTTTGAAAGATTTGTTTCAAATCTTTGAGGTGGTCGCTTCGGTCCTTGGAGTACATTGTTATATCGTCCAGGTAAATCACTACCGATTTATTGACTAACCCTTTAAACGCAATGTCCATGGCTCTCTAAAAGGTAGCTCCGGCATTGATCAGACCAAATGGCATCTTCCAATATGCATAAGTGCCCCATTTGGTTCGGAACGTAGTCTTTAACTGATCATCAGGATGCACCAGTACTTGATTGTATCCTGAAAATCCATCCAGGAAAGACATTAATTCTGAGCCTGCTACTGCCTGCAATATTTGTTCCATAGGTGGGAGGGGAAAGTTATCTTTCTGACAGGATTTGTTGAGATTTCGGAAATCGATATAGATTATAATGTCTCCATTTTTCTTCCTAATGGGTACCATATTGGATACCCATTTGGAATGCCTGACGGGGAAAATTATTCTGGCTCTCAACAACTTATTAAGCTCAGTTTTTATCTGATTTTCTAAGTTAGAGTGTATTTTTCTGAGCTTCTACTGGACAGGTTTTTCATTGTCAATCATAGGGATAGTATGCTGAATGATAGAGGTGTTTTAAGTCTTCAGCTCATCGTAATTCCAGGCAAAAACGTTTTTGTATTGTCTTAAAAGATGGATATATGCTGATTTCTCTTCAGGGGCTAGGCCGTGGCCTAGGTTAACGTTTTGTGGCTTCTGATCGGTCCCTAGGTTTACTAATTCATAGTTCAGGGTAGAACTGCAAAGTTTAGCATTGGCGGACCTTTTAAACTGACTTTTCAAATCATATAAATCTTCTAACTTGACCACTGATTTCGGTATAGCATTGTCAGTGCTACTTTTTTGTATTTGGTGATCATGACAGTCTTCATCGATTATCTGGTTTGAGTAGGATCCTTCAGAAGTAAGGAAATTTACAATGTCAGGATCGTCGTTGAATAATCTCCAATTGGTGATGTTGTCAGGGATGGATGGTCTAAAGATTAATTCTATTGAAAACCTATCAGGACTAAAATCTTCGGAAGGAATAAGTCTACAGGCTACATTAGCTAACAGGTCTGCGCTCGCATTTTGAATTCTTGGAATTGACGAGATGTTAAATGCTATGAAATGTGTAGTGATATCTTGAACTAACGATTGATAGTGCTTTAAATGACTTGACAGGCAATGTATGGTGTTACGTACCTATTTTACGACGATCTCAGAATCTCCAAAGACTTGAAGGTACTTAACGTTCAATCTGATTGCTTTGTATAGGCCTTGAACCAAGGCTTCGTACTCTGCTGTTTTGTTCGTGCAATCGAAATCAAGTCTGCATGTGAGCATAATCTTGTTCTGGTCCGGGCTAATCAGAACGCATCTTGCTCCTGCTCCCTCATTGGATTTAGACCCGTCAAAATATAATTTCCAAAATAAAGATGTATTTACAGAATTATCTAAAAAACTAAAAAATTTTGAGTCATCAGTTTGGGAGAAATTTTCAACTTGGGATAAAACTGAATTCTCTAAGTAAGGTGAAATATGAGCATTGAAATTGCCGAGGAAAGAATCTACTGCGTAATTGCCTACAATGCTGCTATTGTATGTTATGGCTTGATTTTCTCCTTCCAGTTCTGTCACTATGTATTTTTGGTGCAACTCTCGTTCAACCTTTATCTGATTTGGTTTACCATTGTATGGTAACCACATGTGCGACCAGTCGGTTGAGAAATATCCGTGGAGTTTCTCCGACCAATCCCTGCTAAGAATCAAACCATAGAACTCAGGGATATCAGCTACTAGAATGTCGATAACCTAACACACTTTTGGGTTAGACGACAATCTTATGGTCACCTGATTAAGTTCACCAATCACTTCGACTTGGGATCGATCAAGTTGAACTATACGTACTGCAGATTTTTGAGGTTGCACATTCAATTTGGCACATATTGACCTGGGTAAAATATTTGTTGAAGCACCAAAATCGACCAAGCAATTGTGCACGTGTTTACTGAAGATTTCATATGTGAGAAGAAAAGGAGGAGTATGGGATCTTGATCTTCCTCCAATCAAGGCGATGTCATTTGGATCAATCTTATTGATCGCGTTGGTTGGAGGCCTTCCCAGATTGTGGGAAGCTACAGTTGTAGGTAAAGATGTAGTAGGCACAACATGTAATTCTTTCATCATTATTTTCTGCTAGTGTTTCAATTTACTCAATTCATAAAGAGTGATGTTAGCCCTAGTCTTCTTCATGTCATCAATGATGTTATAGTCAATTTCATCTGAAACTATCAGTGTTCTTGATGGAGGTGCTTGATTAGATTGGACTGGGCTAAACTCGGTCGCTTTAGCGGTTGTTTTCTTTGTTGCGACCTTATCTTTTGCTGCAGGGCTTGCGCCCTTTTGTTTTGGGGTAGTTTGGGGAGGATCAAGTTGATTTCTGCTTCTCGTGGTAACCGGAAATGCTTCTTGATCCTCTTCTTGTGGGAGGATGAAATCCCACATTCCTTGTAGTTCCACCACTTCTTCATCGTCGGTCTGTGCTTCGATGGTATTCTCTTCTTCTTCTTCTTCAGATTCAACGTTTGAGACAACGTTGGGTGGCTTCGTCTCCATGGGAGGGTTTCTTTTAAAAGTCCTGAAAGGCTTTCTTGAAGACGTTTCTGCTACTTGTTTCCCTATATCAATCATCTCATTGGACATGGCCTTTAATACTTTTTTTAATCCTTCCATATCGAAAGGATATTTCGTTTGCTTCTTCTTGGTGTCTTCTTTGAAAGAGATCTTCTTAGATTTACGTTCTTCAATTGCAGATCTCTTTTCAAGGGCTACTATGCGTTTTTCAACTGCTAATGCCTCCGTTAAGTTTTCAACTAAGGTTTTCTTGCTTTCCCTATCTACGAAGATAGCCAAGTTAGATGGTAAGGCCGTGATGTACCATTCACATCTTACTTCCTCGCTGGGTTGTGAAGCAGCGGGGATTTTGTTGAGGATCTTATTGAACCGTAAGTTAAAATCTTTAATGGGTTCTCTAGCCTCAGCCTTAAGATTAGATAGGTCATTGATCAATGTCTTCGTGGATCTGTCATCACCAAACTTGGTGAGGAACTGACTTTGAAAAATGTCCCAGCTTGTGATGGATCCGGAAGGTAACGAAAATTACCACGACCCGGATGTTCCTTGCATTGTATAAGGGAAAAGCCGGACAACAGCGTCTTCGTTAGTAACTCCGTTGAGATCAACAGAAAGCGTGAAATTATTGATATGTTATTCGGCTAGCATGCCTGCTTCTGGATTGAATTTAGGCAGCCATTTCTCAGGATGGGCCGGTATAGGGCTCAGGGGTGGAGGCATTAAAACCGCCCCAGGGTTGTTCCATGGAGACTGGGCCATCGTTGAGCTGCTAGTCAATGGAAGTGCAGAAGATGATCTCTGATGCTGAGAAGATGGAGATATTATGATCTTCGATGATCGCGGAGGAAGGGTTGCGGAAGATGGATGAGTGATCTGGGGTGAAGATGTGGGTGGCTGACTTCGCGGTGAGCGAGTTGAAATGGACGAGGTAGATGAAAGCGTCTCTCTGTCAGACTCTGGAAGTGCTTTCCTTGCTCTTTTCCTAGTGGGGAGAGGGATTTTAGTTGGCTGGATGCCAAACTTTTCACTCTTCAATCTGGTCAGGGGATGAGCAGGATTGTACTGCGAAGTCACGCTGCCTTTAGATTTATCAGACCTCTGAGTAAAAATAGAGAATCCCTGGATTTTACGAATCAAAGTTTGAAGTTCAGGGGGATCAATGATAAGTTGGTCTCATATATTAGGGTGTGTAGTAGCGGTGGATGCCCGAGCGACTTCTAGCTCCGAGTTTAATCGTACCGGAGAAGTCGGGGGAGTTGGTGAGGGTGACTTGCTCTCAGAATGGTATTTGGATTTTGATTTATGCGCCATTCATAGCTTGTGCCTTCCTTCTAGTGCCAAATATGTTGAGGGCCCCGAAATCGGGTCAACAACAAGGGGGATACCCACTTGGTCAGGAACCTGGTTGGCGGCTCCGTGCCCGTTTGGTGTAGCGGGTCTGACTGGGGGTAATGGGACCAGTTTCCCAATGTGAGAGGTGTGTGTGTGTTTAGAGTTTGATGGTATTGATCTATGGGTATTTTAAGCTAATTTAATTCTAACTTCTAAACTAACTCTATGCTATTGTAATCTAATGACAAACAATACATCTAATCTACGCTAACCCGGGGTATTTTTCTTCTATTATGCGATCTAAAAAGATTTCGAACAATAGCTGGTAATAAAGATCATTCAGCTATCATAAGAATAGAAATCCATTAAGATAAACCATTCTGCATAAAAAGTTAGGCAAAACAGTTGTGAACAGCATATCGCATAATTAGTTATTCATATGTCAAGCACAAATAAATGACTCCACCGTACAGAAGTGCCAAATGGTAATACACACATTCATACATCAACATATAAAGAACTCAGCTGCATATCACTTTAGGAATATAAGAAGAAATTAGTCAAGAGATAAAAGTACCATTTATGACTGATTTCACTAATAAACTTCAAGCAACAACGATTTATTTCTACTTGTTCTAATATCTGCTAAGAGTACAGAAGTGCAACATCAGTAACAGACATTAAGATGCAAACATAAATAAATCTCGATCCATCCATTCATCAAAAACCCCCTCCGAGGGTGCAAAAGTGCATGTTCTGAGGACAAGTTTTTTGACAGATTTTCGGACCCCTCTACAAATGCCATGAGAAGGGTTAAATACTACTAACTAAATAATCTTAATTACACAAATTTAAGGAACGACTTCAAATGACCGCCCTTTTACTAAAAGAAAATTTATTTCAAAAATTCAAATCTAATTTCTAATCGTTTATGTATCCGCTCCTTAGTGCTGTAAGAAATGCGTTGTTCGCCATGAAAGAGTCGACTGGTTGTCCTTTCCTTTTGTTCGAGCTTCATAATTAGGAACAACAAGAGTTGGCACCTCTTTCTGACAGACTAGAAGATATTTTCGAAAACATTTCTCTAGCTGGGTGTATTCGCTGTGCGTACACTTTGTACAACCCAGGTTCCTTTCGAACTGATTTTTTTGTTGCTATTTCAGTTTCCGGTCGTGGGAATGAATCAATGAGTTAGGAGTCGCGCTGTATGGACAACCCCCTGTATCGAGAATTGCTTCCGTTCTTTGTTCCAGGCTTTTCTGGAGCGTCCTCCTTCTTTTGCGTTTCTCTTTTTGCTTTACCCAATCTGAGCTTCAAGATCTTTTGCAAACACGCTGCTTTTGTGTGGCTTTGACTATGAGTCTTAGATAGTCTATTTTCATCAGTGCCTGTTGGGTGATACTTTGGAATCCGCGGTCCTGGTGCATGCGACATCCATTTGCAAAGGCATCTTCTCTCTGTTACCCCATTGGCGCTTTCCTCTTTTCCTTAGATGTTTCCTGCATATAGATTTATATCAGTTACATGTCTTGCAGTTTATGCAAAGAAGAAGAGAAATGACGAAAAGATTGACATGAAAGCATTAAGTTCTAATGAATGCGTAATTCTGACACTCATCATGATTTGACTCTTCGAAAAACGCGATACAATCATTCTTGGATACTGGAGCATGCGATCATTAATTTACCTTAACGTGTGCGCTCAATTTTGGGTTTACCGGTTATGTCGGAGAATTCCTGCGATGAGTCCTTTCTACGATTGGAATAGCAGTATCGCATTTTTGTATGATCGCAGATCGCAGATCGCAAGATCGCAAGATCGCAAGATCGCCTTATCACTCTGTGCTGCTTATGCGACATTGCGACGTGCGACGTCGCATATCGGCCGTCGGCGATTCCTTAGGTTTTCCCTTTTTGAGCGCTTTTAATGCACGCAATGCGATGGGTTCTCGCGTCGCTCTTTTTCAGTGTATTTATGTGCTATGGGAAAACTGCTTCTCTCTACCTTTGCGATGCAATATAGCTCTTAGGGAATTAATACAAAAGATTTTTTAAACAAAATATTTTTTGGTTTTTTGGTTAAGGGTCCCCCTTTGCTTGATGTTATTACTAATATCAAACAAAGAGGGGGGTTGTTGGTGACCACAACACAAGGATACAACACCCTAAGGTTATATTTCATCATTCGCACACCCCTAGACCTCCTATTTGTCGATGTTCATCATCCTTAGGTACCAGTTGTAGAATATGATTAAAATTTTTGAGGGAAAACCAGCGATATGGCATCCTGTAGGAAATCTTGTAGCAGCCTGTCCCACAAAACAAAAATCACAGGTTGCGGAATGTTTCAAGCATGGCTATCCAAAGTAAAAGAAGCTCCTCCACAACAGTAGCAACATCATCATGATCAATACTGGGTACCTGCACACTAAGGAAAATCATCAAAAAACAATATAAAAAAATGGAGAAATCACATGAAGCCAACACACAACAAAAACCTCATTTCTTCAACAAACTATAGCAAGGTATTCTAACCATAGGTACATATCTGACTTTGACTCTCTCATTTGTACAATGTAATAGAGAGATGTAAAAATTGTGAACAAGTTGGTTTATAAGCGAAAGGTGGCTAGTTAACTTGGCCACCTTCGTTCAGTCAACAAGGACAAAACAATTAGTCCTCACACACCTGGAAATGGTTAAGTCAATGAAAAGGAGGATGAGGTCGAAAGTAGTTCATACTACGGATGCCCAAAGTGGGAGTTGATTACGAGGTGAGGAGAATGATAATGTGCTAGTGGGACCAACATTCCAAAAATAGATATTTGTACCTCAATTACAAAAGACCATTGTCAAGGAAAGAGTTCATTGATGGTATCAACAAAACAATGATGGTGGTAGAGCAAGACTTATCTCCTACCACTAGGTGCTTGAGTACCAATATTGGGTTGAAAACCTCTTGACCCGCCCCAAGGGTGTCCAAAAAAAAGAAGAGAAATAAAATGATATTTGGTTGAAAACCTCTCTTGATGCATCCAAGGAAATTAGCTAGGATGAAAACCTCTTGGAGGTAGACTAGTTGTTTTCAAAAATAAAAATAAAAAGAGAAAGAGAAAAGAAAAATTATGAAATATTATTTGTAGGTCAGCAGGAGTACGATCAGAGCAACAATGGAGAATCAAAAGGGACCTATTAAACTCATATTTTTGTTTCTCCATTCAGTAGCCTTCATCATTCCACCATTCCTTTCAGTTTTTCATGCATTTGCCTCAGTTTGCAAGGGTTTTATGTTTTCTACAGGATTCCCTGTAAACCTACAATATCTCTTGAAAACCTATAGGATGATCCTATAGGAATTACATTGGCCTAGGAGTCCTAAAGGAAGTAACCCTAGGGAAAGGAAGTGGCATGCCGATGTCAAAAAAAAAAATTCTACATCATCATCCTATTACCATACCTCTTCCATCTTGATCACCCCTTCATTAATCATTAAAAAAACAGTTTTCAAATAATTACAGTTTTCAAGAAAAAATAGAGAAAAAAGATGAACAATAGAGCAAGGGGACAACACCTTAAGATTATTTTTCATCATTCACACACCCCTAGACCTCCTCTCTATCAATGTTCATCATCCTTAGGTACCAAGTGTAGAATATGATTAAACATTTTAAGCGAAAAACAGTCATAGGGCATCCTGTAGGAAATGTTGTAGCAACCTGTCCCACGAAACAAAAATAATAGGTTGTAGAAAGTTTCAAGCATGGAGATCCTAAGGTAGTAGAAGCTCCTCCACAACAGTAGCAACATCATCATCATCGATATTGGGTACCTGCACACTGAGGAAAATCATCAAAGGAAAATATAAAAAAAGGGAGAAATCACATGAAACCAACAAAAAACAAAAACCTTATTTCTTCAACAAACTATAGCAAGGTATTCTCACCAGAGGTACATATCTCGCTTTGAATCTGTCATTTGTACAATGTAATCGAAATATGTAAAAATTGTGAACGATTTGGTTTACAAGCGAAAGGTGACCAATTAACTTGGCCACCTTCATTCAATCAACAAGGACAAAGCAATTAGTCCTCACACACGTGGCAATGGTCAAGTCAAAGAAAAGGAGGATGAGGTAGAAAGTAGTTCAGACTACGGATGCCCGAAGTGTTGAGTTGATTACGAGGTGAGGAGAATGATCATGTGGTAGTGGGACCAATGTTCCAAAAATAGATATTTGTACCTTGTTTAAAAATGACCATTGTCAAGGCAAGAGTTCATTGATGGTATCAACAAAAAAATGATGGTGGTGGAGCAAGTGTCATCTCCTACCTTATCATGTCGCAGAATAAAAGGAAAAAAAGGAACAATAAGGAGATTTAGGTGAAAAACTCCATGAGGTGCTTGAGTCCCACTATTGGGTTGAAAACCTCTTGAGCTAGCCCAATTATGTCCAAAAAAAAGAATAGAAATAAAATGATATCTCGGTGAAAACCTCTCTTGACGTGCCAAGCGAAATTAGCTAGGATGAAAACCTCTTGGAGGTAGACTAGTTGTTTTCAAAAATAAAAATAAAAGGAGAAAGAGAAAAGAAAATTATGAAATATTATTTGTAGGTCAGCAAAGGACAATCAGAGCAGCAATGGATAATCAAAAGGGACCTATTCAACTCATATTTTTATTTATCCATTCATTATCCTTCATCATTCCACCATTCCATTCATTTTTTCACTCATTTGCCTCAATTTGCAAGGGTTCTATGTTTTCTACAGGATTCCCTGTAAACCTACAAGATCCCCTGAAAACCTATAGGATGATCCTATATGAATTACAGTAGCATGGGAATCACCCTAGGGCATGGAAGTGCCATGCCCATGTCAAAAAAATAAATTCCTATATCACCATCTCATTACCATACCTCTTCCATCTTGACCACCCCTTCATTCATCATTAAAAAAGCATTTTTCAAAAAATTATAATTTTCAAGAAAAAACAAAGAAAAACGATGAAAAATAGAGCAAGGGGACAACACGTTAAGGTTATTTTTCATCATTGACACACCCCTAGACCTCCTCTCTATCGATGCTCCCAGTAGTAGAATATAATTAAAAATTTTGAGGGAAAAGAAGCTATAGGGCATCCTGTAGGAAATGTTGTAGCAGCCTGTCCCACAAAACAAAAATCATAGTTTGTAGAAAGTTTCAAGCATGGAGATCCAAAGAAAGAAGAAGCTCCTCCACAACAGTAGAAACATCATCATCATCAATACTGGGTACCTGCACACTAAGGAAAATCATCAAAGGACAATATAAAAAAAGGAACAAATCACATGCAACCAACACACAACAAAAACCTCATTTCTTCAACAAACTATAGCAAGGTATTCTCACCATAGGTACATATCTTGCATCGACTCTCTCATTTGTAAAATGTAATCGAAAGATGTAAAAATTGTGAATGAGTTGGTTTATAAGTGAAAGGTGTCCAGTTAACTTGGCCACCTTCGTTCAATCAACAAGGACAAAACAATTAGTCCTCACACACATTGCAATGGTTAAGTCAAAGACAAGGAGGATGAGGTCGAAAGTAGTTCATACTACAGACGCCCAAAGTGGGAGTTGATTATGAGGTTAGGAGAATGATCATGTGGTAGTGGGACCAACGTTCCAAAAATAGATATTTGTACCTCGTTTACAAAATACCATCGTCAAGGCAAGAGTTCATTCATGGTATCAACAAAACAGTGATTTTGGTCGAGAAAGTCTCAGCTCCTACCTCATCAAGTCCCAGACTAAAAAGAAAAAAGAAACAATAAGGAGACTTAGGTGAAAACCTCCATGAGGCTCCTGAGTCCCACTATTGGGTTGAAAACCTCTTGAGCTGACCCAATGGTGTCCAAGAAAAGAAGAGAAATAAAATTATATCTGGGTGAAAACCTCTCTTGATGTGCCCAAGGAAATTAGCTAGGATGAAAACCTCTTGGAGGTAAACTAGTTGTTTTCAAAAATAAAAATAAAAAGAAAAAGAGAAAGAGAAAAGAAAAATTATGAAATATTATTTGTAGGTCAGCAGGAGGATGATCAGAGCAGCAATGGAGAATAAAAAAGGACCTATTCAACTCATATTTTTATTTGTCCATCCATTATCCTTCATCATTCCACCATTCCTTTCATTTTTTCACTCATTTACGTCAGTTTGCAAGGGTTCTATGTTTTCTACAGGATTCCCTATAACCTACAACATCACGTGAAAACCTATAGGATCTCACACACACGGAAATGGTCAAGTCAAAGAAAACGAGGATGAGGTAGAAAGTAGTTCATACTACGGATGCCCGAAGTGGGAGTTGATTACGAGGTGAGGAGAATGATCATGTGGTAGTGGGACCAATGTTCCAAAAATATTTATTTGTACCTCGTTTACAAAAGACCATTGTCAAGGTAAGAGTTCATTGATGGTATCAACAAAACAGTGATGGTGGTGGAGCGAGTCTCAGCTCCTACCTCATCAAGTCCCAGACTAAAAAGAAAAAAAGAAACAATAAGGAGACTTAGGTGAAAACCTCCATGAGGCTCCTGAGTCCCACTATTGGGCTGAAAACCTCGAGCCGACCCAATGGTGTCCAAAAAAAAAAGAGAAATAAAATTATATCTGGGTGAAAACCTCTCTTGATGTGCCCAAGGAAATTAGCTAGGATGAAAACCTCTTGGAGGTAGTTTTCAAAAATAAAAATAAAAAGAGAAAGAGAAAAGAAAAATTATGAAATATTATTTGTAGGTCAGTAGGAGGATGATCAGAGCAGCAATGGAGAATCAAAAAGGACCTATTCAACTCATATTTTTATTTGTCCATCCATTATCCTTCATCATTCCACCATTCCTTTCATTTTTTCACTCATTTACGTCAGTTTGCAAGGGTTCTATGTTTTCTACAGGAGTCCCTATAACCTACAACATCCCTTGAAAACCTATAGGATCTCACACACATGGAAATGGTTAAGTCAAAGAAAACGAGGATGAGGTAGAAAGTAGTTCATACTTCGGATGCCCGAAGTGGGAGTTGATTACGAGGTGAGGAGAATGATCATGTGGTAGTGGGACCAATGTTCCAAAAATATTTATTTGTACCTCATTTACAATATACCATTGTCAAGGTAAGAGTTCATTGATGGTATCAACAAAACAGTGATGGTGGTGGAGCAAGTCTCAGCTCCTACCTCATCAAGTACCAAACTAAAAAGAAAAAAGAAACAATAAGGAGACTTAGGTGAAAACCTCCATGAGGCTCCTAAGTCCCACTATTGGGCTGAAAACCTCTTGAGCCGACCCAATGGTGTCCAAAAAAAAAAGAGAAATAAAATTATATCTGGGTGAAAACCTCTCTTGATGTGCCCAAGGAAATTAGCTAGGATGAAAACCTCTTGGAGGTAAACTAGTTGTTTTCAAAAATAGAAATAAAAAGAGAAAGAGAAAAGAAAAATTATGAAATATTATTTGTAGGTCAGCAGGAGGACGATCAGAGCAGCAATGGAGAATCAAAAAGGACCTATTCAAATCATATTTTTATTTTTCCATCCATTATCCTTCATCATTCCACCATTCCTTTCACTTTTTCACTCATTTGTGTCAGTTTGCAAGGGTTCTATGTTTTCTACAGGATTCCCTATAACCTACAAGATCCCCTGCTAAAGGAAGTAATGCTAGGGCAAGGAAATGGCATTCCCATGTCAAAAAAATAAATTCCTTCATCACCATCTCATTACCATACCTCTTCCATTTTGACCACCCCTTCATTCATCATCAAAAATGCAGTTTTCAAAAAATTATAGTTTTCAAGAAAAAGCAGAGTAAAAAAGATGAACAATAGAGCAAAGGGACAACACCTTAAGGTTATCTTTCATCATTCACACACCCCTAGACCTCCTCTCTATAAACGTTCATCATACTTAGGTACCGGTAGTAGAATATGATTAAAATGTTTGAGGGAAAAGCAGAGATAAGGCATCTTGTAGGAAATGTTGTAGTAGCATGTCCCACAAAACAAAAATCATAGGTTGTATAAAGTTTCAAGCATGGAGATCCAAAGAAAGAATAAGATCCTCCACAACATTAGCAACAACGTCATCATCAATACTGGGTACCTGCACACTAAGGAAAATCATCAAAGGACAATATAAAGAAAGGGAGAAATCACATGCAGCCAACACACAACAAAAACCTCATTTCTTCAAAAAACTATAGCAAAGTATTCTCACCATAGGTACATATCTCACTTCGACTCTCTCATCTGTACATTGTAATCGAAAGATGTAAAAATTGTGAATGAGTTGGTTTATAAGTGAAAGGTGGCCATTTAACTTGGCCACCTTCGTTCAGCCAACAAGGACAAAACAATTAGTCCTCACACACATGGAA
Source organism: Pinus tabuliformis (assembly GCA_031772625.1). Classification (NCBI taxonomy): domain Eukaryota; kingdom Viridiplantae; phylum Streptophyta; class Pinopsida; order Pinales; family Pinaceae; genus Pinus; species Pinus tabuliformis. The sequence continues at coordinate 1,671,211,507 of CM062818.1, forward strand.
ATGGTCAAGTCAAAGAAAAGGAGGATGAGGTCGAAAGTATTTCAGACTATGGATTCCCGAAGTGTGAATTGATGACGAGGTGAGGAGAATGATCATGTGGTGGTGGGACCAACATTCCAAAAATAGATATTTGTACCTCGGCTTCCAGCACACCACCTTACTCAACTCGACCGTAAGAGAAAATAAACGTTAATCCCCATGTATACATGCATTCATATTCTTGAGGCTCACACTACCAAAGTCGCTCTCGGCCCTCAAGCGACCTATAGTAGAGGAAAACTTCATTGTTCCCTGTGCAGGACCTCCTACAAGATCCTACAAGAGATCCTACACGATCCCACCGAAATCCTACATGATACAGTGAGGTAGTCTACAGGATTGGCAGTGAGAAATTTCAAAGGAGGAATCATAGGGGTTGGCTACATTAAGCATTATAAGGAGGTAGGCTCTACATTTCTTACAATTTTTCCAATAGAAAGGAACAAAAATCTTCTAGTTTGTTGAAATTATTTGTTGTATAAGGGAATTGCATACACAGAAATTTCACTTCCATTTCCTCCTTCATTAAAATTTTCTATCAGAAATCTCTGCTCCTCCATTCACCAGACAAACTGTCTGGGGGGTTTAATAGAAGGGATCCCATAAACACTATGAGGATTCACCAACACCCTCCTATGCTAGAAATATTCACAAGCCATAATTGGATGGGGTACTTTGAGAAATTGTGGGGGTATGATGATGAAGTAGCCAGATATTTTTCTCCCTCCCTCATTCCACTGACCAGGATCCATGCCACTATTGTGGTGAGAGGCTTGTCCATAGAGCTCACCCCTAAAATCATAAGCAGAAGTACCACACTTCCCTTAGGAGTTCCTTGGAGGAAGGAAGACAAGGGAAATAGCCAAACTACAAAGAAGAAATTCTTTTTAGAGGGAGAGGAGGCAATGGAAGAAAAAAATGAGTGAGGAGAGCAAGCCTACCATACCCCTGGAATGAAATAAGCTACCACCTTATAAAATACATATCATGTGAAGGTAGGTATAGTGCGGTATATGGATGCCACTTTAGGCTTCTTGAAGAATTGAGGTTTGGAGCATATACACCTCCTCATCATAGACTCAACATACCCTCCTTCCTTTTGCAATCACTGATGGATATGAGCATGAAGGTGTAGGAAGGAAACTACCAACAACTAGCCCATCATGGGTTAATTAGGCTCATCACAGAAGATAGCCTCCAAAACCTTAGAATTCCTATCACATGGGAAATCTCTAGAGACATGCAGAAAAAGGAGGATATTAAAGCCCTCACATATGAAAAGAGCCCTACTGCTAGTGATAGGGATGAGGAAGAGACTGAAATAGATGAAGAAGAAGGAGAGAGGGATGAGGAAGAAGAGGAAGAGAAATAGAAGGAAAGTGGTGAATAAATAGAGGAAGATGCCAAGGATGACACTGAGGATTAAGGTAATGATCCAGAGGGAGAAGAAGATGAGAAAGACAAAGATGAAAAAGGGAATGGAAAAGAGGATTTAGAAGACAAGGAGGATTCCACCAAGGTGTCTCCAGAACCCATTGAAAAAGAGGCAACAACTTCCGTCACTACCCTTAGCATCCCTATCAAACAAAAAGGAAAAATACAAAGGAAAACTCAATTACACTTTAGAACAAGAAAAATTACAAGGATAAGGCAGGGAAAACCTCAAACTCCCACCAAGGTCCCTATTGTTATTGAAGACTCACCTAAAAAATAGCAGAAGATGGCTCCTCTTATAAAAACTCAACGAGAAGGATCCTCAGGACAAACCTCCCCTAAGTCTCCTATCGCTTATGTGAGAAGGCTTGTGACTAGATCCGCCTCATCTAAGGGAAAAGACATCGTACAGGATACATAGAAGGACCTACACAAAGTAGAGGAAATCCTATAGGAAACTCTACTAAACCTACAAAAAAATAAAAAATCGGATAAGGAAGGGAGTATGGAGCAAGAAACGAAGAAGGAAGACCTAGAGCTAAGTAAACCTAGTCCTCAACCTAACGTTCGCTCCTACTATAGATTTATTGAAGGAGGTAAGGCCATTCCACAAAAAAAATTCCATCCCATTATTTTTTGATCTTGAGAAAGAAAGAGCCAGAGCACATAGATGGATGTAGATTTCCATGTCCAAGGGAGTGGAGGACATAGGTCACATGGAGGAAAAGCTCAAAGAGACGGGCCAAGAACTAACTGGCCTGAGGGACAGAGAGCCCATAATGAAAGCTTAGTTGGAGGCAGAAAATGCATGGTTGAAAGGACAATTCCAAGAAAGAGAGAATCAATTGGCATCCATGGCAAGTCTATCTTAAAGGTAAAAATGGATCGTGATAGTCTTAAATACTTTTTGGAGCAAAGATTATCTTTAGAAGAGCAACAAAAATGGGTTACAAAGTTGTTGGGTTATGACTTTGAAATCAACTACAAAAAAGGAAGCAAAATGTTGTTGCAGATGCACTTTTAAGAAAGGAGGAGGATGTGGAAGGATTTCTTTGTACCGTTTCTATTATCCAATTAGATTGGATAATCGAAGCAAGGGATGAATGGAATAATGATGAAGAAGTTTGGACGCTCATTCAAAAGTTGCAGCAAGATGGATGTAGATTGCCATGTCCAAGGGAGTGGAGGACGTAGGTCACATGGAGGAAAAGCTCAAAGAGACGGGCCGAGAACTAACTGGCCTGAGGGACAGAGAGCCCATAATGAAAGCTTAGTCGGAGGCAGAAAATGCATGGTTGAAAGGACAATTCCAAGAAAGAGAGAATCAATTGGCATCCATGGCAAGTCTATCTTTAAAAGAAATCAAGTGTATGATACTAGCTAAGTCCTATGAATAGTGGCTGCAATTCCAAATCAATGCCCTAGAATAGAGAGGAACTATGCCATTCCAGGAGTATAGACAGTTCATCATTCATGTTTTTGAACAAAGCACATTGGAGGATAGGGATAAGCTTACAAAACATGGCCTTGAAATATATGAATGTATGGGACCCTAATGCAAAGCTATGGGATTTACAGTTGATGGCTTTGGCATCATGGATGAGCCATGAGGAATCAAGGGCTATAGAAATGAAGAATATATTGGCAAGGAAACAAGGAGATGCTCTTATGATAAGAGATGAGTAGTCAAATCCAATGGCTATCATCAGCACAAATAATTTAATTGCAAATGATCGTCAACTTGCACCTAGGTATCTTGCTACCCAAGAGCAAGGGATTACACATTTTGAGGATATGTTCAGGCTATTAGGGGATGATAGTCTGCAAGCTTACGAAGGGAGATGGAATAATTTGTCATACAGTTTGAAAATTAGAGAGTAGCATTCTCCTCAAAGAAAGAGAGAACCACTTAATAGGAAACACATGTACAAGAAAACCATCTAAAGGTTTAAAGTCAATTGGATTGGCTTGAGACTCAGCCCACCATTGCTCTTGGGGATGTTAGAAGGAAGGAAGGAAGAGGAAGAGAGAAAGAAGTGGGAGGAGATTGAAAGGAATGAAGGATTCTATGCACAAGAAGAGGAAACCACATCAACATCATGGGATTTCAGGGAGGCCACTAGAGCTATGAAAGGCATGGATATTGATTGAGTTGCTCAAAGGATGAGAAACACTTTCAGTACGGGGGTGATTATGAGCCTCATCATTGGGTAACTATATCGACCTTAACTCACCTCCTAACTTAGTTAAATAAATTGTTCTCACAATTTATTACATGTTTTGATTATATTTTGTTTAATGAAATGAGTCAAAGTGAGATATTATGCCTAGTGGACTAATGTGCATTGAATGCAGGTTTGTGAGAGAAAATGAGGGAATTTTGGCAAGATTAAGGGTTGAAACTATTATGAAAGAAGGGAGAGAGATTGTAGAAGGTAAATCCTCCTCATTTACTCCTCTCTCATTCAAATATTCCTCTAACAATCACATCAGCTCCGAGTACAAGCAATCAAGCCATGAAGAGCAAAAGGCAACCAAGCAAGTGATAGTCAAAGAGTTAGTTCATCTCAAGTTTGGTAGCCAAGCCTCCCTATATTTAAGGAAGTTGTTGGAGACTTCAGTTGTATAAATAAAGATGACTAGAGCCTCATTAAGATTCGAATTTTTGTTGTAAAAGCACTAGTTATTTTTGAGCTCTAGACTTGTGGAAGACATTGCTATGTAATTTTCTATTTTGATAATGAGTATGAGCTTTTCCTTGATCCAATATTGAGTTAACTCAGACGGCTAAAGTTCTTGGGTTAGGGCCCAACCGTAGTAGCAAAGGCTCCTCTTCTTGTATTTGTATGCTTAGAGTAATTTCATATATTCATGGTTAAATTGTACTTAGAAGTATTTCATTTTAAGTAGTGTAGATTTGATTAGTTTGTTTACTAGTTTGCTTCCATTTGTACTATACTTTAGCAGTATTTTATAAGAGATAAAAAGGAACATCTAAAAGTTTTCAATAGGTGTTTTGGCCTCACTTCTTCCTTCAAGGATCATTATTTAAGGAAAGGACTATAGTGCAACCCCAAAAAGATAGAATTTTACTTTCTCATAGAATTTAGAGTTTTTTGTACCTCAACCAACATTTGATCAGTTTGCAAGACTAGTATCTAGTTCCCATGTCTTCCATTTTCAGTCTTATAGTATATATCATCAATGATTCCCTCTTATGCTACTATTTTCCTCATGCGTGAAGTAGACAGTAGCTCATTAAATGTTTTTTCTAGCTTACTGAATTTCCTCTTGTTTACATGATTTTTGGGCAAATATCAATGTTTGATGCAGTGCAGGTGTTTCAGAAGTAGAGAGAGAAATGATAGCAAGAAACCTCCTTCCAACTTTGTCCACCCATGATCATTCCTTTCTTTGACTAATACCCTCACTAATTTTTTCATTTTACAATGAAACTTCTGTTAGAGCCTAGATTTGCCTCATGCTGAAAAGGCAAGGTTCTAGGTCCACATCAAACCATGCTCAGCCTCGTAGCTAGCCCTACGAGGACAGGAGAGGGATCTCTCCGAGTCAATCTCAGCAAAAGATGATCTATGGGGCTTGAGATCACTGAAATATAAACTAATTTTAGGCTAGGTATGAAGTACAAGGATTTGCTTTGAGTTTTTGGGGGTTTTTTTGGAAAAAAGGAAAGGCAAATTTTGGGTGAGGGGATGAGGCCAGATTTTTACAGAGTTCAGGTAGGGGCAAGATAGGTAGTAGTTTTGATGCTTTGGATTGAATGAATGGATGGATCAGACTGGTGAGGATCCAAGGAGTGCAAGAAGGTCTCAAGAGTCCTCCTCAAACTGATGAAAACATGAAGAATTAAACAAAATATCCAGGCAGAGCATAACAGTCCAATGAGTTCTACCTTAATCACTCATTTGTTTAATTGAAGAAGACAGGGGAAGGGAAAATTATACACATAAACATCAGTGAACTCATAAATACATAGAGAAACACACCATCAAAACATAGAGCCACATGGATCCCAACGAGTGTTGCAAAACCCTAGTCTTTCCTTTGCCAAAATTGCAGAAATGAAATGTACAATAGAGTGCCAAGCAATCCCAAGTATCCAACCCTGAAAATGACTTAGAAATTACATAATATAGACAAGCCAAACCTATTCCCTTGCCTCTAGGAGTCGAGCTCATCATTATAGGAGCTGTTTGAACTAATTCTAAACAAGGAACTGAAATCTAGGTAGTCAAACAACTTACCCCTATATGCTAGGAAACTGATTCATTCATTAAATTTTCACTTTTTAGTGAATGAATCTTCTAGAACAAGTAAATATGTGCCAAAATTACATCATATTCATCAATTTACATCAATATAGATCAATAATTACATCAAAAAGTAAAACTGGTCAAAATTGGGCGAAATTCTGAGCTATTGAGTGAAAAACAAGCCAAAATTCTCTATGCGCCACACCAAAATCTGTATGTGTTGTGACACTTTGGAGCTGAATTTGAGGCCCTTCCTGAAGTCCAAATTGAGCCCAAGTGTGCTTGTTGGAAAGCCCTACCTGTATACGTTCCAACCCAAGTGGAATTTCTAGATTTGGATGTCATTTTCCCCTCCAAAACTCCAATCTCCCAAGACTGCTTCCTGTGCGTGCAAAAGGTGGCAGAGAGGTCATTTTTAGGGTGTTTTTGACCCTTTAGGCAACCCAAAACTTCATGAAATCCTTAGGTAATCCATGAGAATACATAAATTTTTATGAAAAATCCAAAAATGTAAAGTTTTCCTCCTAGAGATCTCCCAATTATAAGCGCACACCAACTGGCACTACGCGTTGGGCAGGAAAATCTGTTTTGTGACCAAGAAATTCAAAAATGACAAAATTTTCTCCAAATTCCTTGAAATTTGGGTTGTAGGTCCCCCATCAGGTGCCATGCTCAGCCAAAGAAGCTTCGACCAAGATTCTGAGTCTATCCTCCCTTTTAAAATGTTTTAGCGTTGTCCTGGTACTTGCAGTTTCAGTTGTAAGTCACTGTATTGGTCATATAATGTATCAGTGTCTACCTCCATGGTGTTGAAAGTCTATGCCAAGTGTATGTTTGGTTTGTTGAGAATGAAAAATGAGAACTTGTTGTCTTGTTTTAATGCCAAATGTGTGCCAAAGGGAAATGAGGGACTGTGGTAAAAATGGGATAGTGGGAACAATGAAGTCTTGCCAAGTGGTAGTTTTCCCTTTGAGGATTTGACAAACTTTGGAGGAGGGGACAACCACTGAATGTTGGAGTAACTTGGGATTTTTTAGATGTGAAAACAAGGCAGGGAGTGGCACCAAAAATGTTTTAAAGCTTCAACACAACAATTCAAATAGAAATCTTTAATAAGAGATTATGGCTTAAAGTTTGATATTCAAATTCTCATAATTAGTCATAAAACCACACCAAACACTGATCAAAGGCAATTGCAAGACGACTTGACCTTACTTGGAGCAGAGGAGGCCGTTCCATTTGAAGTTTGAGTTAGGTGGCAAAAATTTTAATGTTCTAGCCCTATGCACCATGCACCAGCCCAACCTTCTGTGCACACCATGTGTGCCACGGCAGTGTATTTTTACACTACGAAAAAATGCCCAATGCACCATGCACAAACCCAATGCGTCGTGCACAAACCCTATTTTTTAGTTCTTTTTGCAGGAGACTTTTGGAGGCCTTCTCAGTGTCCAAATTGGGCACAGGATAGCTCGTTGGAAAGGAGTTTGAATCTAATTTCCAAACCAACTAGAATTTTATAATTTGGAGTTCATTTTCTCTGTCTAAAATCAAATATCCCAAGACTGGTCAAAATGTGCCAAATGAGGTTTCCTCAAGGAAGAGTGATGTTACAGTCAACTTTTTAAGGTCTTCCTCAACTCTAAATTGAGCTCATCATAGCTCATTGGAAATATCTTCGAGTCTAGTTATTATTTTACTTATCAAGAAAGTCATTTGGCTAACCAAGCTAGGCGAAAGCTTGATTTTCCCAAGGTCACTTCAGAGGTGCATCAATTCTCCATAGACAATTGTATTTTTGACATTTCTCTAAAACCATGACACCTGGGTAAAAAGTGAAGGAGGTTTTTCTTCCTTGGCATGTTTCAGACAAAAACCTCTCTCAGTGTTTCCAAATTCATCTTTCCTTGCTCAGAAATATCATTGGAGTAAAACCTATCCCGATGTGTGGAACAAGGGATTTGTCGAAATGAAGTGAAATGAAGGAGATAAGGAGCTTCTAAATTCTTGAGGAAATTTTGGGAAGTAGGAAGGGATGTTAGGAAGTAGGGGAAAGTGGAATCTTAGAAATTGAGTGACTAGAAGGGGTCCAAAAGGGAAAAACACAGGCTTAGCCTAGAAAATAGGGTTTGTAGGAAGAAACTAGGTTTTGAGCACAAATGAGGAATTTGGGGGATCTTAGTGATGGGAAGTGGTTCATAAGGTACATTAAGGATAGGGGAAGGTGTATCAACATTAGGATACAAGTTTTGCTGATGATTTGACCATCCAAGAGAAATTGCCTTCAAAACCCTAGGAGAGGGAAATGACCTTACCTAGGCGTAACGCAAGCATGAACAAGGTGTAAAATGACCCATTGGAACCTAACATGATGATGAAAACCTTTGAATGATGGTACACTCGGCTGAATGGTGACATGGACCAACATTTGGACAGCTTTGGAAGGAGTAAAAGCAAACCCTAGACCTAATACCTAGTGACCAAATTTTGCTTGAAGACGCACTGCAATGACAAAATTTGACCTTGACACCTTAAAATCACTTTGTAAGAGCATGTTTGATCACTGGAGGAAGGCTGCAAAGACTGACACTAACAACTTCTCCAAGCATGTTAAACAAATCCAACCATCTCCCAACCTTGGTTTTGATTTATGAGTGATCCTAGGAATTTTCTCACTCCATTCCATCTGCTAACCACCTTCCCTAAGGCTTCCATCACCATCAGCACCCATCGTTTTTATCTTTGATATATTGTGTAGAAATACAGGGAATCCTGTAGGTTTTTACGACATCCTATAGGTTTTTGTGTAGTGGCGTCTTTTGAGGCCGAATTGAGGGAAAACCTCTAGGAAGATAAGCAGGGTCACATAAGGGTCTCCCAAACCTTCCAACCATCGACGAGAATCCCTAATCCAACTACCACATAACCAGAAGAGATTAGCTTTCACACTTGTTTTTTTCCATAAAAAGGACAAACAAAAAAACACAGATTTATTTCAGTCATTTAGACGCACCGTAATAATGTTTGGTGTTTTGAACTTACATGTTTGGGATAGTAGAATTTCATACATGTTAGCTTAGAATTCTTGTTGAAGCATAGTCTCTTAATAGTTAGTTAGGAAATGGTGTGTTTTTAGCATTGGATTTCAGTCTTTTTCCTTACTGCAGTAGACAAGATTTATCTTAGAGTAGATTTCTCTTTCCCTCATCATGTACCAAGCTTCTTCTGAGTCCATATAAGTCTAGCTTGAAAAACCCTAGTGGTGTCTCGCCAGATGAACAGTGACAATAGGCAGAACGATGACTTTTACTTCTGTATACAACAGTGTCACCTCCAAGTTTGTATGAACCCCGAGTTGATAAATTAAAGCTAGTAGCCCCAGGAGTTGCAACATTCTTGCTGCAATACTGGTGCTCATCACCAGCTATTATGGAAAATATTGCATCTTTGCAGTCCCGTTAGTAACTCCTAACATTGGTTAGAAACTCCATCTGAATATGGAATATGACGAGGTCCGTTTTTCCATATGGGTCATCCATCTTCTTATTCCACATGACTCCCTCGATGAAAATCATCCCTGGTTAGTCAATTTGGATGCCATTTATCTATTTGTTGAGCATCTTAGGGAGGATATGCCTATTCCTACCTCTAGTCTCGCCGATGTGGAACAAGGAGAGATAGGAAACACAAATCTTGATTTGACCAGGAGGCATCTCCTTAGCCTTCCATGTCATTTCCACCAATGGATTGGGTGAAGTCTTGGGCTTCTACTATTGAACTTGCCAATGAATTGCCCTCACCATCATCCAATGAGCGTCTTATACGTCATTTATGTCTTGATCCTCCCTTATGTCCTCAGGTTAATTTCGAGAGTGCGACTATGTTAGAATGTCCCTGGAATGGTCATCCTTTTCAGATTTGGAAGTTTAACTGCTTTTGGCATGGCCCCACATTGCTGATCCATATGGTACCTTTACCTTCCATGAGTTTGTGTATGGAAACCATTGGCCTGTGCTTGGTTGTGGGCACACATTAGCGTAAGCTATTGGAATTTGTTGCGCTTGTACATATTTTAAAAAGGAGTGTGATCCTTTATCTCTCTTTTGGTTTGGTGTGCGATGCGAGTATTTACCATGCCTTATTTATGTCAAAAATACAAGTTAAAAAATTAAAAAACTCAAAATAAGAAAACGCATGATCTTGTTTTTACCTCCTCCATGTTGATTTCTTTCATTATGTGATGTAACCATGGGTCTAGTATTTCTGAATAGTTTTTATAGGATAAGGTGGAGTTTCTATTACGACATCGACCTTAGGTGAGTTCCTCTTGCTCGAATATAGGGGTATGTCATATATCACCATCACCAATTCATTATTGACTGTCAATGCCATATGTTTTCCTTAGGTCCAACCCCGTCAAGTTGCGCCTTTCACAATTTTCCATTATGCATGTCGTCACTTGGTGGTAGAGTTTAATTTCTCATGGATACCCTAGTTAGCACCCTTTTTTCGAGTTGGTGTCCATGCGGTCATTTTTTACTCCTTTTTGGAATCCCTCCTTTTGACCCACCATGACCTAGAATTTGAGCCTCATTTCTTCTTCATCTCATTTTTATCTTTACCCCAAGAGTATTCCACCATTTTTATCCCTTGTGATTATCATTTTTTATCAGCCTAATTTTCACGATGAGCCTTGCTTTCTCTATTCCATCGTCATCATTTCCTTGGCCTGTTACCCACTTTCATTTGGTGTTTACCCTTTCTTATAGTAACCACTCTGATAAGTGGTCCTATTAGCCAGCCTCTTGTCCTTTCTCTTTATGTCATCAATGGTTCCATAATTACCAGAACCAGTTGCTACCCTCTATATGACTCGTTCCTCTAAGCAGATTTTTCTTTAATCGCTTTTCAGACTCATTAATTTAGAAAATATTTCTGAGTAAAATTCTCTACTTCATGCTCATTAAATTCTAATCTACTGAGAATAAGTTTAACCCTTTTCTGGAGTGGGATAGACTATTTACAAAAAAGGAATACCCTAGTCTGCTTGGCTAGAAGGTTGCCCCTTATATACTTTTATCTCTTTTTGAGTCTTGGGGTACAACTTTACAAAAAATGAACCTAGAAAAACAACAGTGAGGGAACATATTTTTCCATTAGTCATGAAAATTGCAACATGAGTTGCATCACCCTTGAATATGGAAGTTGTCTGTCTCATTATCTCACAGTTGGGTTTTATCTTACCTAGGAGTCGTATAATGCATATGAGTCTCTTTACTCCTCCTATTGGTTACTCTTCCAGTCATATGGAGCATGCTCCATTGCCTCATGCATCATTGCATGATATCATACAATGCTCGTTACTCCTCCTACCAAGTGACTCTTGTGTCATGTTGTTATGTGTTCAAGGGAAGTCTGAGCCTGTTTCAGCCATCTTTAGTAGCCTATTGACCTCCTTGAGTCATCCATCCCCATGTGAGTTGTACTTAACCATTCGTGACTTCATCCATACATCACATCATCCTCATATGTTCTATGTCAATTGATGGGGGATACGTTAACAATCTCCTTCGAAAGATCTTGTGTTGACTTCACCTCATTATCTAGGCACTTGATATAGCAACCTGTAGTACCTTGGAGCTTGCAAACCTCATTAGCATTCTTCCTCACAATCGAAAGTGGGTTTACATCATTATTGTTTGACGTCAACTCATTTATTCACACTTAGTGGACTCTACTAGGTACCTTGGGGTCCATTTTCCTCATTGGTTGATTCCCTCGTGTGTGTTATTGGTTTACCTCATTAGCAGATAATTAGTTGGTTTCTACCATGTTTCACTTTAGCTCATATATTCACATGGTGTAGATTGGTACCATTGGGGTTATGTCAAAGAACCTTGGTTAGGGACATCTCACTCTTATATGGCATCCTTGCGAGGTTTCGTTGGAGTTATGTATCATTTATGTACTTTGCTGACTATCTTGAGACACTTATCTATCTATCATGTGTCCATAGTCCTATTGATGTATACTGTGGCATAGATCCACATTATATTTGCTGGTGGCTATGCTCTATCTATTGAGTTACATGGATCCATTGTGTATGGCTTCGTGGCCATGTTCTATAATTTCATGTGATGGATTTGCAATGTATTTTATGGTGGCCATGTTCAATATTTTCTTCTGATGGAGCATGTGTATGCCCACCTCAGGGATGTTATAAGCACACATGAGACTTTGGCACTTGAGTTCCTTCGATCCAACTTCGTAGTCTTGGCTCCTTCCTCCCATTTTGAGCATTGAGTATTGTTATAAAACATTTTGGCCATCACTTTCTCTTCTAGCATCTTGCATTACGGGGCATGTGATATAATATTATTTTCCACTTCATTATAGTGAGAGAAACCCAATATCAACTTACCTTAGTCGTTTAACTTAAATGCACCCCTTTTCAACTTTTCTTTTACTTATGTGAGATTTATCCCATGATAAATGGGTGAAATTACATAATTGAAGAATTTCTCATAATTATTTTTCCAAAATATTATAGTTATAACAATTATTTCATAATTGAGATAATTGAGAAAAACTCATAATTGTAAAAAATGTTTATAGAGTTTGTCATTCCCAAGGAGATTAACTTGATCCACTTGTGTGTGAGTTGTTTAGGGGTCCATTATTTTTTAAATTTCCTAATTTCTCAAGCCCCTAGGTGTCTAGATACATTCTCATGGAGGATAGAATGAACCTTTAAAATCTCACCAAGAGAAAAGGGGGTTAGGAGAGAGGATCCAAACTATAGTGCGAGAGTTCTACTATCTTCGAAGAGGAGACCATATTGCAAGTTGGAGGAAAGGGTCTTAGTAGTTGAAGGTATACATTTGATGTACTTTTATTTGTATGGTTAATAAAAATCCAACTTCCCCTCCTTAAATGAATTTGTGTTAAGTATGTTATATGATAGTATCTATAGCTTTTGATGTGACTGTCTTTGGAGGAAGATCAACTATTGTTCTTGTTTATTTGTGTTTGTGTGCATGGATATAGATTTGGTGTAGATCTATTGGATTACTCGAGTGGAGCGCAAGATCTGCATCAACCTCAAAACCTCATTATTAGATTGTATTAGTCATTATGTTCTGCTTTCTAGTGATCTCAATGGAGCATGAGATGGTTGGGCACTTTAAATATGTGGTCTTCCACCATGATGATATGGAAAATCTTTCTAGGGATGATCCTTACCACATCTCAACACTCTAAAGGCTTCTAGCCCGCACAGTTGTTCTTCTCCTCAGACTAAGATCCATATCCTCTATTAATCAACTACATTGAACTTCTTAGCGGTATTGCATTCTCTTTATTACATGTGTCCTAAGATCTTGTTCACTTCTTATCTCATTTTCCTTTATTCTTTACATTACCTTTCCAATCCTACTTAGTCTTAAATCTATGCTTTTATTGCTCATAGAAATGTCTTATATTCCTGATGGATTCCTCTAATGATGTAGGCTCATCTAACTCAATCTTGTCTTTTAATGCTACAGAAAACCTGCTACCCACTAATCAATCTCTGAATTCCATCTTTATCTCATAGAATCCCTTTTCCTGATCATACTTTTTTTTTGTGCTACTTAGACATAGATGGTTTAATAGATTTTCATCTTGAAATCATTTCAATCACATGGAGAAATTAACATGTTGGTAATTCTAGAGTGGCTAAAAGATTGGATTGGTTCCTCCTTTTAGATTCTTTCTTGTAGGATAATATATAGATCAAGCATTAGATTTATTCAAGGGGTAAATTAGATCACTACCCAACTATTTTAGAAATGACCTCCACTACTAGAAACCATCACATCAATTTTAAAGTAAATCCCAACCAGTTGAAATATTCAACTTCCATTCAAGCCATAAATGATGTTTTTCTTTAATTGAGACAACAGTAGTCTAGAATCCCACCAAATTCAATTCCATAAAACCCTTAGGACATAAAAGGCACAACTATCACTTGGTCTAATTAGAAATTTTAAAGGAATAATAAGGCTCTCTCATATATTAATGCCTATATTCAAAATTGCATGCTAAATGAGGGTATGGGTTATCTTCCTAAGAAAAAAGAGTTACATTTGAATAATTGGAGAACCATTTTCATAAAATTCTCTTAGAAAAATAGAAGAAAAAAAAAAATGAAAATTAGGAAATTGTGGCTCCATTCAGTGATTGAAAATACATTTTATTTTCCATTAGTATGCCAATCATATGAGGGAGGCTATAAACTCCATTATGGTAGTCCAAGAATCTAGTGGAACACAAACTACCTCTTTTAGAGACAAATCTCATGAAAGTGTCTCCCACTCCTCAAGAAGGTTTATAGAAAATTGTAAGGCTAATACATACATTATATTAAGGGTGGTTTCCCTCTTCCTTGTATTTGTTTATCAAGAATAGAACTTGTAGCTTATTGCCAGAATTCTAGCTAAAAAAATCTATTTATTTCTAAAGACAGTGTTTGAATCATATTTTTTTTGGTAAAAATAATTAAACTAATCTTAAATCTAAAAAATGCATTCAAATCTCCACGTTTGCTGGAGATGAGATCATGCACGCTAAACCCTCCCCCGCCATCGCCGTGAAGTTTCGTTAACTGCCTAGTTGACATGTTGAATAGATAAGAGATCGGTTCTGGGTTGGAACATTGTCGGTTGTTGTTATGAAACCAGCTCAAGAAAAGATAGAAAAGATAGATCAACGCCTTAGAATTCAGCCTCTTCGAGGGGGCAACCTCCTTTAGATTACATAAATGAACAATTCTTCGATGATACAAATGACAAAACCTCCTTTCTATATATAGGAGTCTAAGGAGTCACAATATAATCCAGCCAACATAACAATAATAATATAAAGCCACAAAAATAACAATAGATGGATTCTATGGGGCACAATAATAACAATATGGGGGCAATAGGGGCACAAAAATATTAATAAGGGGTACAACTACAATAGTAATGGGGTAATCACTAGTATTATAAGGACTCAACATGCCCCTTTCCTTCAAAAAAGTGTTGTCCTCAATGCTTGAGTAGTTCTGGATACTTCTGCATAAAATTCTCATCCTCCCATGTGGAATCTTCAGCGGATAAGTTCTTCCACTTGATAAGATACTCTGAAATTGATCGATTTCGTAGCTGTCGAGTTCTTGTTTCTGTGACTGCTTCCGGTTCCAATATAATTTTTCCTTCCTCGTCAAGTTCTAGAAATATTGTTTGAACTGGGAGCTTGTCGCCTATAACCTTCTTTAAACATGAAACATGGAAAATTGGGTGCAATCGAGAAGCTGCAGGAAGCTCCAATTTGTATGCCATAGTACCAATCTTTTGCAACACCTTGTACGGACCATAATACTTTGGTGATAATTTATTATCCTTCTTAGCTTGCTTGAGGGACATTTTCTTATATGGTTGTAGCCGTAGGAATACCCAATCACCTACATCAAAACTTCTTTCACTGCGATGTTGATCTGCCTGTTGTTTCATTCTATTCTGTGCCAACACGAGGTTATCCTTTAAGAGTTGGAGGACTTGTTGTTGATGTTCGATGTGATGTTCCACTGCCTGAACCTTAGAATTTTCTCTTAAATATGATGTGATGGATGGTGGTTGATACCCATAAAGTGCCATAAATGGGGTCATTTTTGTTGTTGTATGGAAGGAAGTGTTATACCACCATTCAGCCAGAGGCAACCATTTGACCCATTGTGTCTGTTTATCAGATACAAAGCAACGAAGATATCCTTCCAAACATTTGTTTACTATCTCAGTTTGCCCATCAGATTGAGGATGATAAGATGAGCTATGAGCTAACTGAGTACCAAGACAAGAAAATAATTATGTCCAAAAATTTCCAGTGAAAATGGGATCTCTGTCACTTACAATAATCTTTGGGTTTCCATGTAGCTTTTGAATTGTTTCCATAAATGCAGTAGAAACTGTACTGGCTTTAAATGGATGTGATAATGCACAAAAGTGTGCATACTTGGTAAGTCTGTCAACTACCACCATGATGACACTCTTTCCCTCAGACTTGGGTAAACCTGTGATAAAATCCATTGAAACCTCCTCCCAACGTTGGCTTGGAATGGATAAAGGTTGTAATAGACCCGGTGTCTTAATTGTTTCAACTTTATTTTGTTGGCAAACCAAACATTCAGCCACAAACTTTTGAATATCTGATTTAAGGCCATCCCAAAAAAATTCCTTCTTAACCCTGTGGTAAGTTTTTAAAAATCCTGAGTGCCCTCCTAAGGGAGAAGTGTGCAATTCCATAAGAATCTTTTGTTTTAGCTGGGAATTCTTACAGAGGTATAAGCGATCTTTGTACCATAACGAATCATTTTGCCAGCTAAATGTACTAGATGTACTGGAATCTTGTTGTAACTTTCGAATAAGTGCCCACACTTCTTCGTCATTCTTCCATTCCTCCCTTGCTTCGTTTATCCAATCTGGTTGGATAATAGAAATGGCGCACAACAATGCTTCCACATCCTCATCCTTTCTTGAGAGTGCATCTGCCACCACATTTTGCTTCCCTTTTTTGTAGATGATTTCAAAGTCATAACCCAACATCTTTGTGACCCACTTTTGTTGCTCTTCAGAGGATAATCTTTGTTCTAAAAAGTATTTAAGGCTATCATGATCCGTTTTTACCTTGAAGTGTCTTCCCATTAGGTAGGGTCGCCATTTCTTAAGTGCATGGAGTATTGCCAACATTTCCTTCTCATAAATAGCTTTGCTTAAAAACTTTCCCTTGATTGGACGACTTTCAAAAGCAATGGGTCTTTCATCTTGCATTAGAACAGCACCAATTCCATTTCCTGAAGCATCACATTCCACAATAAAGGTTTTTGTGAAGTCCGGTGTAGCTAAGACCGGTGCTTGGCACATTGCCTCTTTAAGATGTTCAAAGGCCTTTGTTGCTTCCGGAGTCCATGAAAATGCATCTTTCTTCAATAATGTTGTTAGAGGTGCTGCTATTCTCCCATAATTCTTAACAAACTTGCGATAATACCCTGTCAACCCGAGAAATCCTCGCAGATGCTTTATGGATGTGGGGATTTTCCATTCCTTAATGGCTTTAATTTTGCTAGGGTCTACCTTAACTCCTTCATGAGATACAATATGACCCAAATATTCCACCTCCTGGACTCCAAAGAAACATTTGGATCTTTTTGCATATAATTGTTTCTCCTCCAATAGTTGTAGCACCTTGTCAACATGTTCAACATGATCCTTCCAAGACTTGCTGTAGATTAGTATATCATCAAAAAATACTAACACAAATTTTCTAAGGAATGGTTTGAAAATTGAATTCATCAAACCTTGAAATGTTGAAGGTGCATTGGTAAGGCCAAAAGGCATGACCAAAAATTCATAATGACCCTCATGAGTTCTAAATGTTGTTTTGGGAATGTCTTCAGTCTTCATTCTGATTTGATGATATCCTGAACGAAGATCCAACTTGGTGAAGTAAATTGATCCATGCAATTCATCCAGTAATTCATCAATGACAGGAATGGGGAACTTATCTTTAATAGTGAGCTTGTTGAGCTCCCTATAATCCGGACACATGCGCCATGATCCATCCTTCTTGTGCACCAATACTACTGGAGCAGAGAAAGAACTTTGACTCGGTTGAATTATACCAGCCTCTAGCATTTCTGCAACCATACGTTCAATTTCACTCTTTTG
The DNA here is from genome assembly GCA_031772625.1 of Pinus tabuliformis. Lineage (NCBI taxonomy): Eukaryota > Viridiplantae > Streptophyta > Pinopsida > Pinales > Pinaceae > Pinus > Pinus tabuliformis. The sequence continues at coordinate 1,671,228,998 of CM062818.1, forward strand.
GACATAGGGATATCTGTACGGCCTGATGTTTGGAGGAACACTTCCTGGAATCAGATGAATAGCATGATCATGATCACGCATAGGTGGGAGACCTTTGGGAGTCTCAAATACCTTGGAATGATTGTCCAGGACTTTTTGGAGATCTGGAGAAATAGATGATTCCGATGTGGAAACATCTAGCGAACATAATTGTGCAATTACACCTCTTTGCTCCTTTTTTAGAAGCTTTGTCATACCATTAGAGCTGATTATCTTTCCTGGTTTCCCTGCAATACCCCTTAATTCAACTTCCTTTCCTTCCGTAGAAAATTTGATGAAAAGTTCTTGAAAATTAAAAGCTATTGTACCCAAGGATTGTAGCCATTGGACTCCTAGTACAACATCAACACCTCCCATTGGAATGGAAAGCATTGGGCTAGTCAATACATATTCTCCCATGGATAGCTTGATATTATGGCACTTTCCAGAGCAATTTATTGTTCCTCCATTTGCAATCATCACTTGACACTCTGGTGCTGGATATAGGAAGCAATTCAATTCTTTTGCTACCTTACAATGAATAAAATTGTGGGTGCTTCCTGAATCAATCAACACTATTACCTTTTTCTTCTTGATTTGTCCTTCTATCTTGATGGTTTGAGGAGTGGTAATTACCGCCAATGCATTACAAGATATGGTCGGATTTATTTGTTCTTCATCTAGGCTTTGTTCCTGGAGTATATCCTCTTCTTTTGACCTTTCTTGCTCTTTTTCTTCTTCCTCTTCACAATCTATGTAGAATAATTTCTTCTCAGCACACTTATGACCTTTAGTGTATTTGCTATCACAACTGTAACAAAGCCCTTTTGCTCTTTTTTCTTCCAATTGTTGTGGTGTCAACCTTATAGGTTGTGGAAGACTAGGGGCAACAACACTTCCGTCTTTATAGTTGTGAGTGGTATGCTTCCTGGTTGCCATAATTTTGCTTTCCATTTTTCTTGCTAACCTGAATGCCTTCTCTAATGAATCAGGTTCCCAAAGGCGAACATCATGTTGGATATTATCCTTTAAAGACCCTATGAACACATCAATCCTATGCTCCTCTGGAATATCTTTTACCCTTATGTTCAATTTTTGGAACTCCTCAATGTGCTCCATTATTGAACCCTTTTGTTTGAGACTTATCAATTGGCTAAAAAAAGTGTTGCTTTTTGTATCCTCATAATGTGCTATCAATTCTTCCGTAAAAATTGCCCAAGTGATAAATTGTTTACGAGAGCAAAGCCATTGATACCATACAAACTGATTTGGTTCCAAATATAAAGTTTCCATACGTACCTTTTGTGGGTTTTGCACATTATTGAGATCGAAGAATTGCTCCATCTGTAATATCCATGTGGCAGGATCCTTGCCATCAAACTTCCTCATATCGATTTTTGGAATATGGTGAGTCTTCGATCCAACATTAGCATCTATGGAATCATGATTAACATTTCTTTTGTTCTCATCATGAGTTTCCTTTAGTACCCTTTCACCCTTAGGGACCATTTCTTGTAGCAACTTATTCATATTTATCTTCAATTCGTCCATGTCTGTCTTCAAATCTATCTTCAAATCATCCATCTTAGCTTCCACGTCAATCATCTTAACTTCTATGCCTTTCTTTAAACAGTCCATCTTAGCTTCTACACCTTTCTTTAAACCATCCATCTTAGCTTCTACATCTTTCTTTAAACCATCCATCTTAGATTTTGTTCCTTTTTGTGCAAGGGACAGTTGTTGCACTTGTTCTTGTAATTTTGATATATCATGTTGCATTTCTTCCTCTTCTTCATGAGTCATGCTAGAGCTTTCAGGTTCCTTACTAGGTGTTTGCATTTTCTTTCCTCAGGGCATAAGTTACCGATAATAATTCTCTACTATGCCCTTTGAATTCCTTCAAAATAAATTATCAAACCAAGCTTAAGCAAAAATTTAAGAAAATCTACACACCTTTTTTCACTTTGTAGGAGCTCGATATTGCCTCTGATGTATCTCTGTACTTTCCAATCATCTAGTTCTGAATTTCTGAGCTGTAGTATCCCTCTGTGTCCTCTTTCCAATGCCACAAGTCTGACCCAAATTGGATTCTCCAAGGAGGAGTTATGTGAAATCTCCCACAGTGACTTGCTTATAGACTAATTCAGTAGAGCGAACTTGTACGACGTGCCACGAGTCACTGTTTCGACCTTTGGATCTAAAGCATGCATACAAAAAACTACAGTTCGTTCTCTTTTTGTACCTTCTTACGAAATTTCAATTCAATCCCCAGCGAGAAAGTTATGACAATTTTCCCCAGGTCACCTGTTTTGAATGTAATTCAGGAGTCTGCAAAAGGACCAAATTTCTCAGATCATATCTCCGCAAATATCACGCGAAAAGATCTAAAATTGGGACCCAAGGTTCAGTGCGACTTCTTCTCAAATGGGTTTTTTTTCCGACTTCTGAAACGACACATAAAAACAGTTATAGCGAAAATTCCACGATGACCTGTTTGGAGCAATGAAACCCTAGAATCCCAAGCTCTGATACCAATTGTTATGAAACCAGCTCAAGAAAAGATAGAAAAGATAGATCAACGCCTTAGAAATCAGGCTCTTCGAGGGGGAAACATCCTTTACATTACATAAATGAACAATTCTTCAATGATACAAATTACAAAACCTCCTTTCTATATATAGGAGTCTAAGGAGTGACAATATAATCCAGCCGACATAACAATAATAATATAAAGCCACAAAAATAACAATAGAGGGATTCTATGGGGCACAGTAATAACAATATGGGGGCAATAGGGGCACAAAAATATCAATAAGGGGTATAACTACAATAGTAATGGGGTAATCACTAGTATTATAGGGACCCAACAGTTGCCGAACCCACTTACAAAATTTTGGTCACGCCACTGCGTAGCACACCTAAAGGAGTCAATATTGTGGGCAATCAGAAGAGTAGCTACAAGGTTCCAAATGTCCTTCCCGAAATCATACTTATCTACCTGTTGTTCGTTGAACACGTACAACTCCACAGAAGAAGAAGAAATCACACAACTTATTCATACTTCTCCTCGATATTCCACTGATGTGCCGCCATTCTCCACGTTCCGTCACTCGGATCAAAAACTTCTGCACTTTGGCCCTAATCTAACACAATGAATTTACCTACCACAACATCCCTCGTCATTCGGTTCGATCATATGACACAAAGTTTCCCACTTGTCTTTGTCCACGTCATATGCTTCTGCATCGTGGTTGTCACGCTCGTCGATGTCACCAGCGATGTAGACAAGTCGAGTGGAAAAAGAGACGGAGAAGCAAATAATGATCAAGGCGTAGGAATGTCAGCTCTGCAGGGCCATGGGGCACATTCAAAGTCGTAAATATAAACAGGCTTAGTAAAACTTGCATTCGACGGGTGGAATCCGCTTATGAGAAATAGCTTCCAATTCACAGTGGTGCACTGACACCATAGTTCATATCACAACCATATGTATTTCTTTCCATCTTTCTTTTTCACTTTGATTCCAATATTCTTTTAGTGCATTATTAAATTATCATAAGTCATCCATCTAGATCCTTATAAAAGTAATTAAGACTCGATCTTTTATAACTTAATTATCAATAAGTGTATAGAAATATAATTAAATTTACAATACACTTAATTTTTGCAACATCATTCACAGAACATAAAAGAACAAAAAAGTTTTTATTTAATTTAATTTAAAATATTAAGTTCGTTCTTGGAATTGATAACATAAACTAAATTGTTGGGCATAATAATGAATTGGTTTTTAACCATTATTAGTCACTACGTATTAATTATTATTTTATTTTTAATCATTCAAGCATAACTTAAAATTAAGATAATCATATAATTAATAAAAATTAATTAATAATACACATAATTTTTAATTAATATATAATCACTAATTAATATTAATGATCCTAATTGGATACTAAAACACTCTCTAAGTTTTCATCACTGTTTCAAATTATGCTAAAAAAATTCAAGTTTTAGAATCATCAAAGCTATCACAAGGAATGCTCGTAACAGTAACAGTTGTGGCCAGAGCGAAGCAACGAAGACCCTTGGTCGAGCGCGCAGACCGTTGGCCCATGGTGACATGTGATGGCACAAAACTGGTAAAACGTAAAGCCAAATCAAGAAACGGGGTGGTTTCGGATGCGCAATTAGTGCTCCAAAGCACTAATCACATATCGCAGGGCGTACACCTCAGTGAAGGAAAGTCTCAAGCACTCGAATCCCAAAACGCTATGAAAAATGGAAAAGTAACTATTTTGGTTCCGTAGCGCAGGATTCCCCAGAACTGGTAGGATATCGGAAGACTTCGAGGCGGTCAATAGTTTTTACTGAGTCCTGTCCGATGCCACACACCAAGCGACATGCGTCTGGCGGAAGAGAGAGAAAACCACCCACGTCAGATGGGTAAACATCGTACGAATTGTCCGCCTGATATGAAGGATGACCGTAGGATCTGGGGGGCCATATCGATGGTGGAGATGCATCTCGATGACTGACCAGATTTGACAGGTTAAAAAGAAAGATGACAAGGGATTTGGAGTCCGACATGGACAATGAGTTGGCAAACAATTCGTGTTCGCGGGTGATCTTGAAGCAAACAAAATTAACGTCTAATCAAATATGATTCAGGGAATCTGACGCCTAGTTCATTAGCAAAAAAGTGGCCACCTCCCTACGAGGTGTTGCCCAATGGTGATGACGCAGAGTAGATGAATTCAAACACACAAAGGACAGGGAAACCAGAAGGCCACGAAGCGGAAACGAGCAATCAAAGAACAAAGTTGCTTTAAAACCATGAACCAACAGAAGCAAAAGGGGAGACAACACAGAGAGGCAATAAGATAGAGGTGGAAAGCTAAGAGGAGAGAATGGAGAGTAGAAGTCGAGCTGACCTGAAGGCAACATCGAGCCAGACAAAGCCAAAGAGAGTCAAAGAGTTTGTGTACTCCATTGAAGGCTTGAGAGGTTCAAGCAAACTTCTCAGCATAGGCTTGTCATACTACTATGACTCTCAGAGGTCGAGTTTAGTAAGGATAGTCTGTGCACTCCATTCCTACTGACTTCATTCTATTTAGTGAGACTCGAATCAAGCTCACTGTTGTAAAAAGAAATAACTCTTCTTGAAAACATACTAAAGAGGCCACATTAAAATGCTGGACCAGGAGACGTAGCCCAGGGGCATTGGGTGAACTCCTTATTAAACTTGTTATGTTTACATGTTTGACTGTTATGTTTTTCTCTAATTGCCTTAGTGTCTATGTATTCTCGCAATCTTATCTATCTGTTGCATAAGTAACGTAGGCACATCCAAGCACATGAGTGTGTAATACCTTTATATCTTTGTCCTGGATAAATTCTAGATCAAGTGGTATTAGAGCTCAAGTTTACTAATGTTAAACAAGTTTGTACTGGATTTTTTTGTTGAATGCTAACTAGATCAAAGCTTAAATTAGGAGAAGGAGAGTTGGCTGAAACTAACCCGAAAATTGGAAGAGTCTATTCTAAGAGGAAAATGTGAGAAGAAAATCCCTTGGAATCAGATTCCCAGTTCATGGATAGTTTTTTGACCCTGAAATCCATGGTGGAGGAAATGTATAGGGACTTTAAGAAACATAGAGATGAAGATTCATCAAGCTCCAAACAAGACAAAGGAGTGGAAGAATCCCTCCTCCATGACCACTCTAAAGGCAAAGGGAAAGAATAAAAATTTATCATGCCTCCTAATAGTCCTAACAATAAAAGGAAGACATCTTTGATCAAATTATATGTTAAATTTGATTTACCAATATATGGTGGAGAGTTGAATGCAGAAAAGTTGGATAATTAGATTAGACAGATTGATGTTTATTATAGATAGCAGAGCATTAACTCAGACAAAAGTAAGATTCAGCTAGCCAGCCTATGCCTTGGAGGCACTGTCTTGGTATGGTGGGAAGCCAAGACATAAGCTGACATGAAGAAACATGGTAGGATTCTTTCTGTTTGGAGTGAATTTTTTTCCTGCAATTAAAAGGCAATTCTATCCACTAGCCTACATGTAGCAAGCTATGATGAGCTGGCAAACTCTTCGACAACTAAAAGTGCAAAGTATACAAGATTACACCCAAGAATTTAGGAAATGAGCTTTGATTCTAGGAATTTCTTTAGACTCACCTGAGACTATTGAAGTATATAGGTGGTCTACACAGCTACATGAGGCACACTATCCCCATGTTTAATCCCACTAGTATAGATGAGGTATTCGTTCAGGCTACACATATAGAAGCTAGAGTTAAGAATGAGAACCTAGAAGTCGGGGGATCATCCCAACCCACTGCAAGCAAAAATAAGGAGAAAATAAAATAGAAATGGAAAGAGAGGAAGACAAACACTGTACAGAAAAGCAAGTCTTCATGCACCCACTATAAGAAGGATGGGCATGATGATGAACACTGATAGATTCTGCATCCGAAGCGGAAACCTAAGAAGTTCAAGGGCAAGAAGAAGAGGATTGTTGTAGCTATTCAACAAGATTTGGGATTAGACTTAGGAGATGAAGCAACAATCACAGGCATAGGTATAAAAGGTAAAAATTCTGAAGCATCTACTAGTAATTCTACACAATCTACTGATAATGAAGAAAATGAGAGAAAACGACATGAGCTTTTTCATATTTGAGTTATTTTAAATCTTCAAAAGATTGATACTTTGTTTGATAGTGGCTCACAAGTAAATTTAATTTCTGAAGAAATTGTAAATAAATTGGGATTACTAACCACACCTCACAAGAAACCATATCCATTAGGTTAGTTATGTGATAAAGCAAATCTGCAAGTGACTAGACAATGTAAACTTAAGTTTTCTTTTGGGTTAACATTTGTAGATGAGGTTGAGTTAGATATAGTTCCTTTGGATATATGTGGAATTGTTTTAGGAAGTCCTTACTTGCATGATAGAAAAGCTATTTTCTATTGAGCTTAGAATAGGTATCTACTCATTAAAGATGGAATCGAATATATCGTAAGAACTCATAAGCACGAGAATAAGTATACTCTCATAAAATTAGGGTAGATGAAATGAATTGTAAATTCATGCAAATAATTTTTACTGACAGTTGTAAAGGAAAAGAAACCTGATAAAACTAATGTATTTGAGGGTTGTGATGCTAAAATGCAAGCTGATTTAGAAAAATTTGTTTCAGAATATGATATCTTGTTTCAATAACCTAAAGGTCTTCCACCAAAAAAGGAAATAGTGCATGATATTAATTTGCAGCAAGATGCTCCAGTTCCTAACATCAGAATGTATAGGTTGTCCGCTTTAGAGAATACAAAAATCAAGAAGCATGTACAAGAGTTTCTCAAGAAGGAGTTCATTAGACCTAGCACATCACCATGTGGGTCTCCAATTGTCTTGGTGAGAAAGAAATATGGCTCGTGGATAATGTGCATTGATTATCGAGCACTGAATAAGATAACAATAAAAAATCGTTATCCCCTTCCTCGCATAGATGATCTATTAGATCAATTGAAAGAAGTTGTTTATTTTTCCAAGTTAGACTTGCATAGTGGATATCATCAAGTCAGAGTTGCGGAGCAAGATGCACGGAAGACTGCTTTCAAAACAAATCAAGGATTGTATGAGTGGCTGGTTATGTCTTTTGGCTTAACTAATGCTCTTGCTACTTTCATGAGAGTAATGAATGATGTACGCAGACCTTTTCTTGATGATTTTGTTATTGTATATCTGGATGACATTCTTATATTCAGCAAAACGTGAGAATAACATTTAAAGCATGTTAAGTAGACTCTAGATGTTTTGAAAAGAGAAAATCTTTATGTTAAACTCTCGAAATGTTAATTTGGCAAAACATCTTTTAATTACTTGGGACATACAGTAGGGGGTGGTAAATTGAATGTTAGAAATAATACTAAGAGGGGGGGGTGAATCAGTATTATTAAGTCAAATATTTTTTGTTTCACACCTAGATCATATACGCTACTTCAGTTAGAGAAAACTGCATATATATGCAACTTCAGATGAGAAAACCAACGTATACCATGCAGACTTATAATTTAATGTATTCTACAGATGTTGATCATTAATCTATGCGTCAGAGTCATATAAACAGTAACCAGGAACAATAAAAACAAAGTAGAATACAATCACACACAAGAACACAAGATATAACGTGGAAACCCAATGAGGGTGAAAACCACCTACTGCAATTCATCTCTATCTTCTTTGAATTTGACACTTCTTTTACAATGATTTTGTACTAGTGCAGAGTTATACTAGTACGCAGGCTGCAACCTGCAGAGAGCTATAACCCTCTCTCGTTCTCTAGCTTCTCCTGGAAGGGAGCTACAACCCCCTTAGCTCTTGTACTATCTAAGATACTAGTACGTAGGTGCTGACCTACAGAAGGCTACAACCTTCTCTTCTCTTCCAGGGACCACGTTTCATCAATTTTCAGACTGGATCCATGAATATCAAACAAACATCAAGTATATGTGCATCAACCAATCTCATTTCCACAAACAATTACTGAATCAACCAATAACTTCTCAGAATGTTGTCACCAGAAAACAATACTAGTAACCAGACACCAATGCTGAACCTAGAACACTGAGTAATCCACAGAAGCAGCTAGAACATATTTCAAGAGACGTACGCTACTTCAATATGTATAAACCTGCGTATATACGTAGCTGAGTCAAGGTCAACCAGCGTATACGCTTTCTTCTCTTGTTGAACCTGCGTGTATACACACCTTTGCAGAGACAAACCTGCGTATAGATCTATAAAAGACAATTCACCCTTTACACTTAAACAAACTTCAGTTATACTCATATGATCAGATTTATAGATATAATTATGCGCTGATTATAACAGATCAAATCACAAAGAGTTATTACTATTCAAGCCTTGAAATCTTGACACATCGATAGAACTTATCTATCTTGTAATGCTCAGGTTACTCCTTGATTTAGATCCAGCCACACAAACCACTCACTTGCACGTCTTTAGGTATTCAATACATTAGGTGATCCTTGCCTAATGATCTCCTTCCTCTTTTATAGTCTTAGGCCTTTCATAATACCACGGTCCAAAACCATAACAAAGCAATACCATGGACCCAATAGCTGGAATCAACACATCTGACAAGATACTATGGTCCAAAATCATAGGTTCAAATACCAAGGAATGAATACCACGGACCAAAAATAAGTGCTCCCATATGTATACGCTTTTCCTTGGGTGAGAGTGCGTGTATACGATACGTGTCTTTGGAACGTCTAACCCGTGTGTATACGCGGCTTGGTCAAGATGAACCCACGTATATATATTTTTCCTTTATTTTGAGAGCCTGAACTGAGATATGTCACCAGAGTGAGTTGCGATCAAGGACAACACCTATGCCATAGCGCCAAACCTGTATCATAATGCCAACAATCTCCCCCTTTAGACTTGATGGTAACCCTAAGATCCTCAAAGTCATTCTCCCCTTTTGTCATCAAGGGAAAAGGGTTATGCTCCCCTTGAGTACCGATGGAAATCTCTGTTATGCTGTGCTGGCCATGCTCCCCCTGACTGTAGGCAAGACCTGCAAAAAGATGTTCTTCGAGAAGAACCATGACTTATACATCATAAAAGACCTTCCTATCAGAAAAAGACTCTATACAATCATCCTTCACCCAACCAAGTGGGGATACATCAGAAGTTTACATATGACAGCCAAGTACATTACATCATTCATCCCAGGCATAGTGGGGAAACCAAAAATAGGCCGTTACATGACCTAGATAATAAAATATATACATGACATAGAGATGAAAAATTTAGAGCAAGACTATGAAGGTCATCAATAACTAATATCAGTAGCACTGTTTGGATCAACAACCATGTTTTCCTTCTCTTCTTCTTCTGCAGCTGATCCACCTAAACCCAAAACAGCTTGTGTACTTGAACCAAGAGCTTCTAATGTAATTCCAATAATTTACAAGATTATCTGCTCCCCCTGAACCTATGCCATATGGTCTCTCGTCAAACCCATATCAGACTCTCTTCAACCAAAGTCTCTCCCCACTGATTTCCTTCAACCCACCATATATGCCACTGTATCTGCATAAATCGGCATATGTACGTGGATCCTCCTCATGCAACTTGGATACAACCACATTTCTCTGAAAGAGATAGGTTTCAACAGCAGGATGATGCATCAACTACCCCTAGCTTCTATCTGAGGTATTCAAATGTCTCCCTCGGTAGTGGCTTGGTGAGAATATCAACAACTTGTTCCTTAGAGGGAACATACTCCAACTTGACTTTTTGTTCAAGCACTTGTTCCCGAGGAAAATGGTATTTGATAGGTATGTTATTGTTCTTTGAATGCATGACAGGATTCTTTGAAATGTTGATTGCACTTGTATTATCACAAAAAATGGAAATAGGTGGAGTACAAGTGATTTGAAGATCATGCAATGTTTGCATCATCCAAAGGAGTTGTGTGCAGCAAGATGTAGTAGCTACATACTCTGCCTCAGTTGTAGATAATACAATGGAACTTTTTTTCTTGCTAAACCATGATGCTAATCTAGGACCCATGAAGAATGCACCACCACTAGTGCTTTTCCCGTCATCCACACTACCTGCCCAATCTGCATCTGTATATGCATGAATTGTGATATATGTATCTCTAGGATACCATAAACCATAGTTTTGAGTCCCTTGAAGGTATTTGAAAATTCTCTTGACTGTCTGAAGATGAGTTTCCTTTGGATTTTCCTGAAACCTTCCAACAATCCCTACTGCATGCATAAAGTCTGGTCAGGTACCTGTTAGATAGAGCAGACTACCACCCATGGATATATAGGTAGGCTGATGTACAACTGCTGATTCATCATTTGTGCTGAGACTGCATCTTGTAACCATAGGAGTACATACTCGTTTCAAATCCTCCATCCCATATTTCTTCAAGATTTGCTTGAGATACTTGGTTTGTGATCAAATCATGTCGTCTTTGTTTTGTTCGACTTATAAACCAAGAAAATATGTGAGCTCACCAAACATGGACATTTCAAACTCCTTTTGCATTACCAAGGCAATATTTTGACTTATGTCTTCTTCATTGCTGCCAAAGATGATATCATCAACATACACAACAAGTATTAGCAACTTTTCATTGTCAACCTTTATATATAGATTGTTGTATGTTGATCCTTTTGCAAAACCTTGTTGATGAAGGTACTCATCCAATCGAAAATACCAAGCGCTTGGAGCTTGTTTAAGACCATAGAGAGCCTTTTTGAGTCTGCATACAAGATTTGGATCATTTCCAAGAATGAACCCATCTGGTTGTTCAATGTACACTTCTTCATTGAAGTCTCCATTCAGAAAGGCATATTTTATGTCCATCTGAAATACTTTTAACTTTTGAAAGCTAGAGAGAGAAAGGAACATTCTTATAGCCTCAAGTCTAGCCACTGGTGCAAAGGTTTCCTCAAACTCTATGCCTTCTTATTGCACATATCATTTACAAACAAGTCTTGTCTTTTTTGTAACCACATCTCCATTTTCATTCAGCTTATTTTTGAAAATCCACTTTGTCCCTATGACATTCTTATCTTTTGGTCTAGGAACCAACTCCCAAGTGTTATTCCTTTCAATCTTCTCAAGTTCTTCGTTCATTTCCTTGACCTAGCATTCATCTTTGCATGCTTCTCTTATATTTTGTGGTTTGGCAGAGGAGAGAAATGCTAGATAGCTTGAAGCTTCTAAAATGGTTCTCCTTGTTTGTACACCTGCCTCTTTCTGCCCCAAAATTTGAGATTCTGGATGATTCTTCTGAACATATCTGGATGGAGTCTTTTCTTCTATTCTTATTTGTTCTTCTGGTGCCTCATGAGTTTCTTCATCATGAATCTGATTTGATGTTGAGGGATAGTCCTCATCATCTTCAAAAACTTCAAATGTTTCCTGCCTAGAGGTATTTCCTTCTTCATTAGTCACTACATCAATACTTTCAACAATTTTTCCAAGTCTTTTATTGTAACACTTATATGCTTTGCTATGGGGAGAGTAACCAAGGAGAATGCCTTCATCTGCTCTAGGTTCAAACTTGCCAAGGTTTTCATCAGTCCTTTTAATGTAGCATTTGCTTCCAAAAATTTTGAAGTATTTCACCGTGGGAGTCTTAGCATACCAAATTTCATGAGGAGTCTGAGTGCCATTTACCCAGACATTTTTCTTGTTAAGAATGGTTACTACAGCAAATGCGGCTTCACCCCAAAAGGTTGCGGGAGTTCCAGTTTCATCGAGCATAGCACGAGCCATTTGTTGAACCGTTCTGTTCATCCTTTCCACTACTCCAGTTTGTTGAGGTGTCCTTGCAGCAGAAAATTCCCTTCTTATGCCATGTTCTTCACAAAAATCGAAAAATTCATCTGAGGTAAATTCTCCTCCTCGATTAGATCTGAGATATTTGATTCGTCGATCTGATTCATTTTCAACTAAGGCTTTGAATGATTTTAACTTTTCGAAAGCTTCATCTTTATACTTCATGAGTCATAACCAACACATCCCTGAAAATTCGTCAAGAAACAATATGAAGTACTCTTCACCTTGAGGTGACTTCTTCCTAGTTGGACCACATATATCAGTATGGACACGTTCAGGTGGCCTACTATATGATCCTTCCTTCTCAGGGAAATTAGTTCTGGTTTGCTTACTAAACTGACATGATTTGCATATTGTATTGTCTAGAATTCTGATGTCAGGAAGATCATGAACGTCTGATATTTGCACGCTTTCCTTATCTGAGAGAAGCTAAGATGCCCCAATCTTTTGTGCCATAGCCAACATTCATCATTCTTGCTTAGATAGCATTGGTGTTGTCCTTCTTTGAATATGTATAAATTATTTGGAGTTCTTATGCCTTTGATCACTGTTTTTCCTGTATCAAGATCACGAACACTACATCCATTTGATCGAAATATTACCTCAGTTCCTTGATCGCACATCTGACTGAAACTCAATAGATTATGCTTTAAGCCATCAACACATAACATTTCCAGCTTTGACCTTTTCTTTCAACTGAGCATAACCTTTACCTTTTATTAACGCAGGGGTGTGATTTCCAAATGAGACCTTCTTTTCCTTTTCTAAGGCACTATATGATTGAAGTTTTTCTTTATCACCTGTCATATGTTTCGAACATCCACTGTCGATATACCATTGATTTTCCTATCCTTCTGCATATAAGGCTATCCCACATCTTTCCGGTTGCGGTTCTTTCATTCTCCATGTTTTGGTACTTGAGACTTGTTCCTTCTGAGTTGTCTGTCGAAACCTGCTCCTTCATTCAGAATCTTCATGACCGAAGTTGTTACAAATAGAACATTCTATTTCATTTTCAAGAGCAGAAAAGTTATTGTAGGTCCTTTTCATGATCCCAGTCCTACTTCTTTGTTTTTGAGCTTCTCTAGTCATGATTGTATTATAGGCAACACATTGAGCTGCTTTGTGACCAAAGTTATGACAAGAGAAACACTGGCCATTGAAGAAACTCCTGCGATTATCAAAATATACCAATCGAATGATTGTAGTTTCTATTGACATCCATTCTTGAGGCAAATTGAGAATGTTCTACCTATGGCTGGTTGTAGCTTCTGTTTATCCTTAAAGTAGATTGCCCCTGATTTACCTGGTAGTCTCTGTTCATTCTTGAGGTAAATTGTCCCTAATTTACTTGGTGATCTCCATTTTGCATTTGCTGTCGATTGTCAATTTGTTCACTCCTTCTTGCTGCATCAAGATAAAGTTTGGCGGTGGATGGCTCATGTGCTTGAGATGCTTCTTCATTATATCTCAGACCTGTCTTGATTAGTGGCGAACGCTGCACTTTGATAATCTCATCTAAAGTTATAGATCCTTTAGCAAATCTGAGATTAAGGGCTTTTTTTTTCTCAATTTCTTTTCTAAGTCCCACAATTTCACATTCTAAATTTTCATTGTATTTATCTTTTTCAGCAAGTTGGAATGTTAGAGTATCTATAATCATATTCTTTTCCTCTAAACAAACTTTAACTCTAGAAATTTCTTCATAAAGACCTTCTTCATTTATAGCATCCAAGAAATCATCATCTTCAAAAGCCATCAACAGTCTATCATCATTACCTCATTCATCTTCATCACTATTTGACAATCCATCACTGTCTTCATGCGTGTAATAGCTCTTCTTATTCTGCTTTCTATTCCATCTGACAAGTTCCTTACCTTTGTGTAGTTTATCTTTATGAGGACATTTTGCACCATAATGACCGACTCTTCCACAAGAAAAGCATTTGAAAGGCAGCTTACCTATGAATCTTCCAGTTCCCCATTGGAGGTTCTTGACAAAATTTGGTTCTTCCTCTTCTTTTGACAGGTGTCCTGACTCATAGTAATCTCCTTTGCCCGAAGCCTTGAATGCAACTTCTCTCCTGTCTGATGGCCTCCTTTTCTCATTTAGTAAGCAGCTAGAATCCCGTGCAGCTGTGACATGGTAAGGCTCTGTAGATTCTGCTTTTCTTCTATGGCAGAAACTTTTGATTCAAACTTAGAAGACAAAGATCTTAGAACCTTTTCAACCAAAACAACCTCTTTTATTTCTTCACCCAAGTTTTTCATACAATTAACAATCTCATCTACACAAAGGAAATAGTTAGCCACACTTTCATCATTGTGCATTCTGAGATTTTCATACTGAATTCTGAGGGTTTGAAGTTTTTCTCGTTTTACCTGTTCATATCCTTCATAGCTCAAAATGATCTTGTCCCATATTTCTTTTGCAGTTTTGAGCTACATAACCTTGACGAATTCTGTTTGAGATAGACTCCCTAATAGAGTATTGATAGCCTTTGCATTTGTTTCATACCGCTTCTTCCCAGTCGGATCTGTAGGAGTTGCTGATGGAAATGTGTACCCTGTATCTATGATATCCAAAAATTTTGTACCAAGAGATTGAAGATAGGCTATAATTCTTACCTTCCAATAGACGAAGTTGGTCCCATCAAAAATTGGTGGCCTGATCGAGGCTTCTCTCTCATAGTTGCTCATGATGATAGATCTTCCTTCAAGCGATTAAGCTTCTTCTGAAGGACTTCCTATGATACCAATTGTTGGAAATAATACTGAGAGAGGGGGTGAATCAATATTATTAAGTCAAATATTTTTTATTTCACACCCAAATCATATACGCTACTTCAGTTAGAGAAAACCACGTATATACACAACTTCAGATGAGAAAACCAACGTATACCATGCAGACTTATAATTTAATGTATTCTACAAATGTTGATCATTAATCTATGCATTAGAGTCATATAAACAGTAACCAAGAATAGTAGAAATAGAGTAGAAGACAATCACACACAAGAACACAAGATATAAGGTGGAAACCCAATGTGGGTGAAAACCACCTGCTGCAACTCATCTCTATCTTCTTTTAATTAGACACTTCTTTTACAATGACTCTATACTGGTGCAGACTTATACCAGTATGTAGGCTGCAACCTGTAGAGAGCTACAACCCTCTCTCATTCTCCAGCTTCTCCTGGAAGGGAGCTACAACCCCCTTAGCTCTTGTACTAGCTGAGATACTAGTACGTAGGTGTTGACCTATAGAAGGCTCCAACCTTCTCTTCTCTTCCAGGGACAACATTTCATCAATTTTGAAACTAGATCGATGAATATCAAACAAACATCAAGTATATGTGCATCAACTAATCTCCTTTCCACAAACAACTACTGAATCAACCAATAAATTCTCAGAATGTTGTAACCAGAAAACAATACTAGTAACCAGACACCAATGCTGAACCCAGAACACTGCAGTAATCCACAGAAGCAGCTAGAACATATTTCAAGAGACGTACGCTACTTCACTATGTATAAACATGTGTATATATGTAGCTGAGTCAAGGTCAAATAGCGTATACGCTTTCTTCTCTTGTTGAACCTGCGTGTATATGTGCCTTTGCAGAGCCGAACCTACATATAGATCTATAAAAGACAATTCACCGTTTACACTTAAACAGACTTCAGTTATACTCAGATTATCAGATTTATAGATCTAATAATGGGCCGATTATAAGAGATAAAATCACAAAGAGATATTACTATTCAAGCCTTAAGATCTCGACCCGTCAATAGAACTTATCTATATTGTAATGCTCAGGTTCCTCCTTGATTTAGATCCAGCCACACAAACCAATCACTTGCACATCTTCATATATTCAATACATTAGGTGATCCTTGCCTAATGATCTCCTTCCTCTTTTATAGTCTTAGGCCTTTCACAATACCACGGTCCAAAACCATAAAAAACCAATACCATGCGCCCAATAGTTAGAATCAACACATCTGATGAGATACTATGGTCCAAAAACATAGGTTCAAATACCAAGGACTGAATACCATGGACCAAAAATAAGTGCCCCATATGTACATGCTTTTCCTTGCGTGAAATTGCATGTATACGCCTACGCGTCTTTGGAACGTCTAACCCGCGTGTATACGCAGCTTGGTCATGATGAACTCGTGTATATATATTTTTCCTTTATTCTAAGAGACTGAACTGAGATCTATCACTAGAGTGAGTTTCCATCAAGGACAACACCTGTGCCATAGCGCCAAACCTATGTCATAATGCCAACATTGAAGATAGATCCCTTTAAGGTTGTAGTCATTGTAAACTGGATTAAAACCAAATCTGCTATAGAAGTTAGAAGCTTCTTAGGAGCAGCACAATATTGGAGAAAGTTTATTTCTAACTTTTCCTTAATTGCAGCTCCCTTACATGCTTTAATAGGATTGAACAAGGTGTTTCAATGGGGAGGCAAACAATAGAAAGCCTTCGACACCTTGAAAGAAAAATTTAGTACAGCACCAGTGCTAGCACTGCACGATCTTCAAAGACCATTTAAGATTCAGACGGATGTCAATGACTAATATGCCATGGGAGCATTGTTGATGTAGCACGGTAAACCCATATGTTATCATTATGAGACATTTAATTTTGTAGTTGTTAACTATCCCACATATGATAACTAATTGTATGCATTAGTACAAAGTGTGAAAAAGTGGAAACATTACTTAATGGGCAAGAGATAGTTATACGTACTGATCATTAACCACTTCAATGTCTACACTCCCAAACTAAGCTATAGAAATCAAGACACTATAGATGGATGGGTTTTCTACAACAGTTTCATTTAGTCATCAGATATAAAATGGGAATAGACAATAAAGTTGCAGACATGTTATCTAGACCAATTATAAATGCATCTACTATACTTAAGCATAATTCAGTATTGCATGAGAGCTATAATGAACAACATGCTTAAGATATAGATTTTAAAGATGTATATGCAACTTTAGATCAAGGCAAACGAGTAGAATAATTGGACTATCATATTAAGGACCAACTCTTGTATCATTTTGGGAAGCCATGCATTCCACGAAATGAAAGAGTAAAGATAATTCGAGAAGCACACACTTCACTAATATCAGGTCACTCTGGTGTAAGTAAAACAGTTGCACAGTTGCAAAGATTTTGTTATTGGCCAAAAATGAATGAGACAGTTTCTAGATATGTAAGAGGGTGTACTATGTGTGCAAAAAGCAAATCCAGTAATAGAAAGCTAGGCTTGTACACTCCACTACCAATTCCTTCTCATCCTTGGGAAAGTGTTTCCATGGACTTTGTTGGAGTACTGCCTAAATCTAGGAAAGGTCATGACTATTTATATGTTGTTGTGGATAGATTTAGTAAAATGTGTATTTTGATATCTTGTAACAAACAAATTAGAGCTGAACAAACTAAACAGTTGTTCTTTTAGCATGTATGGGTTCATTTTCGATTACCCACTTCCATAATATCTAATCGAGATACCTTGTTTGTTGGGAAATTTTGGTAAAGGTTGTGGGAATTGATGGACACCAGGCTGAAGAAGAGCACAAATTTTCATCTGCAAACAGATGGCCAAAGAGAAGTGGTCAATATGACAGTGATCTAGTTGCTCAGAGGCTATTGCAGCAAGCATCCCAAACTTTTGGATGAACATTTATGTTATGTGCAGCATGCTTACAACTGAGCTAAACATTCTTCTACATAGAGATCTCCTTTTGAGACCTGTTCTTGTTTCAAACCAAGGTATCCCTTGGATTTTGTCTTGGATAAAGACATAGTAGTTGATGGATATAGTGTTATAGACATTTTTGGGCCTTACAACCCAAGCATGAAATGTCCATAAACCAAGGGCTCCTAAGTCCCTAAAAGTGTTGTTTTAACCCCTAAAAGAACAAGGTCAACAGATTACAGCTTCTCCCAGAAGTTCTCCATGAAAAACTGCTCAAAATTGGTCAAAACAGGATCATTTCAGCTGCTCCACTGGCTAAGTGCGTTGCATCTCACCTAAATACATTGTGTGGGTGCATTTCATTTCAAAAATCCCTTCTGTGGGGTGCGATGGGTGAGAAATGACAAATGGCAGTGTCATTCCATGAGGTGGAGAGGCAATGGAAGCTTCGAGAGTCTTCTCCTGTGACACTTGCCTCACTGAATTCGACCAAGGATGAGTAAGAGACCATCAATCTCCAAGTGGAAGCAAGAACTATCAGAGGGAAGACACTAATCAAATCATGAGCTGACTCATCTCCATTACAAACATCTATATATGGATCCCTCATCCCAGAGATCCAGAGGCTGGAATTTTGCATATTGTAAGGAATTTCTGTTGGTTTCTTGAGACAAACATCAGATTGTTGGGTGATCTAAGCTTTGTTTGAGGTGAAGAGGGGCTTCTTTGCTGGGAGGTTGATGCTAGGTCAGAACAACTGGTTGTAACTCCTCTTGGCTCTCTTCTTGTTTATCAATAAAAGCTATTCGAGTTTTCCTCCATGCTTTTGTATCATTGATGCTTGCTACATTTGTATGGTCAATTTATATCTAATCCTAGATTGTTTATGATTATAGATCCATGTCTTTTTATAGTGCTATGCTTCTGTGATCTTACAGGTACATTGTGAATCTGGGCGTGCAAGGGAGCAGGTAGCTGAAGACTATCAAAGAAGAGAGGAATCAAATCAGGAGATTAGCGCAAGATAGAGGTTGGTCTTTCTTTTCCTCTCTATCTATAATTCATATAGGAAAAATGAAAGTAGCTTTTCTCTGTTTGTTTCTAAGGTAGCTGTCAAACCTTAGTGGGATAGAGCAGTTCTATATAGACACTTTTTCCTGTAACAAAATGGCGACTCCACTAGGGAGCTAATTAGTTTGTTTGTTTATCATTCTTTGTTGTCTATTTCATAAACTTACAGGTAGCATTCGAACTGCATTTGCCATAAGAAATGAAAAGTAGATAACTGCTACTTCAATCCATCTACTGGATCTGTTTATGATTTAAATAACTGATTCACAAACCATTCGATTGCCCTTGTGATAGCTCTTAGATCCTCCTTAGATCTACCCCTGATTGTTGCATTATTGATTGCTTTTTTCTCGGCCAAAACCCAAGAACTGAACTGCAAACTATGACCCGGAACCCGAACAAAGTCTCGTTTCTGGCCCAACGCAGGTATTTTTCAGAGAATCTGAATTTCAACGCACTTCCCGAGTGGACAAGCTACGCTGCATTTCAAATTTTCTGTGTTACAGGTGCGCTGATCAGACTAGCTCTGTGTAGTTTTCGCTTCTGTGATTCATCCTTTCCAGTTCTATTCCTGAATTTTGTTGCCTATGATCAGTATATGTCTGTTTGAAACCCCTTTTCCTTGATGTTATTTCGCCTCCTTTGTACAAAAGAACTGTAGATGTTTTTGTGTGTTTGTTGAGTCATTTACAGTTCTCCTTCGCAAGAGTAACATAATCGTACTGTCGTCCTTTGATTTGAAACCGTCGCAAGTGTCGATTTCAATCGTAGGAAAGAGTTTGATTGCTGTTGATGGTCAATTATCCTGTTACTATTGCTTTTGGTCTGAATTTGTAATTTTCTAGTGTCGAGAACAAGTATTCAGTTCAAAATCGTAAAGTGTTGTGATCGTCTCCATTTTTTGATTTCTAAAAGAAACTTGTTGATATTTGTCGCTTGAAAAGAAATTCAGATTTGTGCATCAACTTTCCTTTTAGCATTCATATACTAAGAAAGTCGAAAACAAATACATGCATGTGCATTTGCATATAGACAGTTTGATTGGCTTGATTTAGGAAAGTGCATTTAGAGTGTGCTCTTTTCTCTTTGTGAAAAGATTTTGTCTTTCTTTTCCTTAGTAGCTGGGATTTTCATTGCACAAAGAAGATAAAAAGTTTGTTTATCATCTTAGATTGCATTTTAGGAATTACATCTACATCTTGTGGTGAACCTGAAAGGCAAACTTCATAAACAAGATCAACTTAAAATAAATTCAATGAATCTAACAACGCTTTGGAACTTAATGCACAACATTTAGAAGTCTAGGCTAGAGACGTATTCCAACGTCGTAAAGCCTGGTAACTGTTGTTCTCACTGATGGTTGGGTGATTCCTCCACTTTGAGATGATAAGTGCCAGTACGGACTTGTGCTCCCACGTACCGTCGAGTATATTTTGGGAGACCCCAATAAGCTTAATCCTTTATCCATAGGAAGCCATGTCTGCCACCCTATCGATCGCAATGCACTGAACACAACATTCGGGAAGATTGACTTCCGTACCATAAAAAGTATTCTGCAGTTTTGCGATTGGTTTGGTAATCCCTCTACCTAGATTTCCAGAGTAGTCCCTTTCGTTCCTTTTCAGACTCGTTAACAGAAAAGGTCCATCTGAGCACTTGTCACTCCAGGCTCATTAAAAATCAAAGGAGACTAGAGTCATCTTTTGTTTTTTCTCGACTCTTAAAAACTAAAAAAACGAGTTGTGTCAAAGCATCTAAAATTCATTTAATTCGGAAACATACTTCCCCTTTATTTTAGTTGATTGCGTAATCCGAAATCGTGGACAAAAGTCAATTGAAACCCCGTCATTCACGGAGGCTTACGAGTTAGCCATCTTTATCTCCGGAATCGAAGCTAGTACAGACAAAGCGAACTCATTTAACCGATTCCAAATCTCCTGTTAAAGTTAGAACAAGTGTTCCAACGACATGAGAGACTCCGGTTACTCCAAACATTTCTAGAATCCCTGCCTCTATAGAAGAAGTTCAGAAACCACAGACGGACAGTGATACTGATCCTAGTCTGAGAGTAAACACTTGTGTTACCGAACCAGTTCCATTTTCAACTGGTTCAGAGAGTCTTGCTCTTCAAACTTGTGTCGCTGCCGATTCCATACCTTCTTCAGCACCAGAAATATTCTACGGACCGGCCAGTCTTCCCCTTCCACCTGGTCTGATTGCCATAGAAGAGATTGTGGAAGATCCTCCAACGAGTACTCCATCGCAATTTGGGGTAGGGATCACTCTATATCCTTCTTCATTAGAAGTTAGTCTACCGCCAGTGGAAGATCTTGTAGAATCGCTAGGTAATCTTTTAGATAGACTAGAAATGTCTGAACAACCGTCAACATCTAGGACTGTGTCGTCTGACACAGTGACGAAAAAACTCCCTTCTATCACTCCAACAATGTTCGCCAGTATACCATCTGTCCCGACTAGCTCTCAACCGCTAGAAGGAGCCCACTCAGGGGCCATTTCGATAGTATGGTCTATTCATGTTTGTTCATCCGGAATAATATCCAGAAACTCTTATGTTGAGTCTCAACAAATTGATCCATTTGGAGGTAAATTTGGGCAGCCCGGCCCCCAAGGGCAAACCATTCCCTTGAGTTTTAGATTACCACCGTATGGGGGGCAGTATACCCTTTCATTATCCCCCTGGGAGGATATCCATACAGGATTTCACAACAACATTCCGGTTATACTGGAATTATCTCAAGTAGTTGGGTACTAATACTACCTCAACAACCAAGAGTTGTATATTCAATGCAACAATGCTTACCTATGTCAAATATACCAACTACGCCAGCTATTGCGATGGTGTCACAAGTTCAAGCACTGCCTGTTGTATGCCAACCTCAGGGTTCTCAGGTTGTAATGCAACAGCCCCTTGACCCTGCGACTCAACCATAATCGCCGACTGGTGGAATGACACAGGTTCAGACGGGTACAATTACCCCTCATCTTGGTCAAATCGTTAGTTTCAGGCAACATCACATGGCTTCACAACCATGGCTAATACAATACCAACAACCGCAATTCCAACAAGTACACCAAGGTTCTGAGCAACAAATCTTTTCAAATAGTGGACAACCGTATATTCAAAATGGTCAAAATCAACCATTTTACAATGGTCATGCCCACCAACCTTACCAAAGTTACCAGCATCAACTGCATTATGCCGGTATGCAAAGACCAACTGCTCAGGCAATCCCATCTTATCTTGGGTATGCTTCACCTAACCTAAATCAGCAGTTACCCTTTGTGGCAACTTTAGAGTTACCTGATTTAAATCAGTTAACAAACGATTCAATCGCTTACACCCCTTGGTGGGCAACGATTCCGCATAAAATTCCATAAGATATTCCTAAATTTAATGGAAATCCAGGTGAATATCCATCGAATCATATGATGACCTTTCATTTATGGTATTCATCAAACACCCTAAATGATGATTCGATAAGACTTCGCCTCTTTTAGAGGACGTTAACGGGTCCAGCGGCAAAATGGTACATTGAATTGCCTAGAGCTTCATTCGACAACTTCAGTACCTTAGCCACAACCTTTTTAACCCATTTTCAGTTACCAATAAGGTACGAAACGGGAACAGAACTTCTTACCAACTTCAAACAGACAACGGCCACTCACATATCTGATCATATACATGAGTGGCAACGTTGTCGTAGAATGGTAAAAACGTATGTTCCCGATCAACTCTTAGTTGAATGGTTTATCAAGTCATTACTACCTTCCATCACGGAAGATGTGGAAAAAGGGGGAGTCGTAACAGAAGAGCAAGTTATCTCTCGTGCGCAATACTTGGACTTGATTTACACTCAGTCCGACATGCTCTATGATAAAATACCTGACGCCCCTAGACCGGAATTCTCAATTCCTCCTCCTCCTAAATCAAACAGTGACTCTCATGTCGGCGATGGCGTGATTGGAACAACAGGCACGAAATCGACAAAGGCTACATCCAAAAAGGCCCGTAAGATTTCAGGTCAAAATGCAAAAGATGAAATTCTTGCCGCCGAGGTAAATTCCTTATCGACAGATAAAGGAAAAGAAACCAAACAACCAGGGAGCAAGAAGAAAGGCAAAGGGAAGAAGAAGAAACAGGAGGAATCATCACCTGAAAAATCTTCTTCAAACCCTCCTAGAGATAGGAAACCAAAAAATCCATGCTTTATATGCGAAGAGGATCATTGGACCGCAAATTGTCCACACAGAGCTGAGCTTAAGAAATTCTTCAAGAATTCAAAAATCTCCGCAGTGTTAGCTGATCTGTTTCCAAATCCAGGAACAAATCTGGTTGAAAGTGGAAATGCTTCCCCGTCTCAAGTGCTAATGTTGTCAGTTTCAAAATAACAAAATGATGCTTTGATATCGACAACGAACAAAAATTATGGGAATCCACAGCTGTCGAACAACAAGGATAAAGATCAACCTAGTAGTTCAACAACAACTTCAACAGAAGTTGTGCCACCCATCATTCCTGAATTGACAATAAAACCGCCAAAGGGAGTAGTACACAAGTCGACATTTAATCCCGACGCTAGAGCGGCGCAGAATCATAATATAGTGGAGGATTTGGCCCAATCGCCATCCACTATGTCGACTCTTGAAGTACTACAGAATTGCCCATCCCAAAGGCAGGCTTTATTATCAGCCATTGGTGGGATAGACCCAAAGGATTCCAATCTTGTATCCTTCAATCATAAAGGACACGATCCTCAATTACCAGCTCAACTAGCTTTCCTTGTTCAAGTGAAATCCCTCAACAAAACTGTTCATCGAACAATTATTGATGAGGGGGCATCTACATGCATTATGTCGATGAGTTGCTGGAAAAATTTAGGATCTCCAACCTTGTCGTGATCTTCGACGACATTAAAAGCATTCGACGGAAGGACATATACCCCATATGGTATTCTAAGTAACTTGAAAGTTGAAGTAGGAGGGAAAATAGTAGAAATAGATGTTGAAGTAATCGACGGAAATCTCGATTACAACATCCTGCTGGGAAGACCATGGATATATGCTATGGTTGTTGTTGTGTCGACCTATTTTAGGAAGATTGCATTTCCCTTTTAAGGAGGGATTACAATTGTTGATCAACAAAGCTTCCTACCTAATGGTTCTCAAGTTACAGGAAGCATTCCTATGATCCATGGAAGCCCTCATTCGCTTCAAAATATCAGAGTAGGCCTACTAAAAGATCCTATATTAATGGGAACTTTCGCCCTTCCACCTCCAATCAATCTGGTGGAAGTAGCATCGATAGGAACCTGCAATATGATATCTTCTAAAAAGATCTCAGAAAATGATATTGACATGGATCATGCGATGGTTTTGCCTCCAAGCCCAACAGAAATATTGTAGAAATCAATGTTCCTAGCATGGGAGGCAAACCCAAATCAACGCTCAACAAGCATTTGGATAGATAGGTCTAAATAATATGGTACCCCTTCAGATCCTTGGTCGCGAGTGCATGTCACCGATGAAGGAATTGTCCAATCAATGGTAATTGAAGGGGCACCATGGAATGATTCCCACCATCGTTCCCTTCTTCCGAATTGTGGAGAAGACACTCCAGATGACCTTTATCATCCTTTAGTTTTTGATTTTCTATCAAATACTGTAAACACGGTGGATTCAGAGCGAAACTTGTCCAACATTGAAGAGTCTATCGCCATAAATATCTCGACCAAAATAGATGTTGTAGAGAATATTTATGTTGGCAAATGTTGTTCTCCTTCACAACTAGAAATATATAACGCTCTTTTTCGCGAATTCAGAGATGTCTTTGCTTGGTCATATAGTGAAATGCCAGGCATTGACTCGAGTATCGTTGAACATGAAATTAAGATGTATCCAGATGTCAAACCAGTATGACAATGGCTACAGCAGGTGCACCCCAAGAAAGCCACTGCCACTAAGGGAGTCGTTGAAAAACTTCTCCATGCTGGTTTCATTTACCCGGTTCCTCTAACCGATTGGGTATCGAATATTGTCCCTGTTATGAAAAAACAAGGAACAATTAGAGTGTGCGACGATTATAGGGATGTAAATCAAGCTTGTCCAAAAGACAGCTACCCTACACCCTTCATCGACCAGATAATTGATGAATGCGCTGGATGCGAAATCTTTTCATTCATGGATGGATTCTCTGGGTATAATCAAATAAATATCCACCCATAGGACCAGTCAAAGACTGCATTTATTTGTCCGTGGGGCACATTCGCATATCGAAAATTACCCTTTCATTTAAAGAACGCAGGGGCGACGTTTCAGAGGGAAATGAATTATGCCTTCCACAACATCAAAAACATTGTTCAACCATACCTCGACGACCTTCCGGCTCATTCATGAAAGCGGAGTGATCACCCGCAGCATTTAAGAGTGATATTTCTATGTTGCCGACACTACAAGATACTACTTAATCCACACAAATGTTTATTTTGCGTAAGTTCTGGTCGTTTGCTTGGTTTTGTAGTCTAAAAGAACGGGATTCGTCTCGACCCATGTAAGGTCTAGGCAATCATAAATTTGCCTCCACCTTCAAATTTGCTTCAGATTCAGAAACTCCAAGGGAAAGCGAACTTTCTGAGGAGGTTCATTCCAAATTACGCCGAAATTGCTAAAGGTTATACACGTCTTTTGGAAAAGGAAGTACCCTTTGTCCGGGATTAGGTTGTCGAAGCTTCCTTTGATGCTTTAAAAGAATCCCTAATGAAAGCATCATTAATGTACGCTCCTGATTATCAAAAAGATTTTAACCTGTATCTGGTTGTAGTGGATACGACCATCGCAATGGTTTTAGTTCAAGAAGTCAATGGGATTGAACATCCTATATATTATTTAAGTAAAAACTTAAATGATACAGAAAGCAAATATTTTTACGTTCAAAAGCTAGCACTCGCAGCTATTCAAGCGATACAGAGATTTCGACACTATGTCCTCTTTCGAAAAACTACCATTCTGTCAGATTGCAACCCCATGACTTATATATTGTCGTGACAGTTGCTTGGGGGGCAAATATTCAAAATGGATAGCAATCCTACAAGAGTTTGATCTGGAATTTGTAAAATCGAAGTCAAAGAAATCTATAGTTTTCACAGAATTATTGTGCGATCTCCCATCGTCGTCCAACGATGAAACATCCGATGAAACAATCGTGGATGAAAGTTTGTTTCTGATATCTTCAAGCAATGAGTGGTATGGGGATATAATCATTTATCTCCAAACCCAAAAATATAAGCCAAACACCTCCCGCTCCAAAGAAAAACAATTCGATACCAAGCAAAAGACTACATGATCGTCGGTGATACACTTTACTGTCGCTGTATTGATATAGTTCTGAGAAGGTGCCTCACCCATGAGGAGGCCGAAAAAGTCCTGAATGATTGTCATTCAAGCGCGTGTGGGGGGCATCAATCTAGATATGCTACAACGCAAAAAATCTTATGAGTAGGATACTTCTGGCCAACAATGTTCAAAGATTGCATAACCGCAGTCAGAAGTTCCCATGCTTGTCAAATTTTCGATAGCAAAACCAGAAGACCACCCGCACCTCTGCAGCCAATATTTGCTGTTGGGCCATTCGCCAAATGGGGAATCGATTTCATGACATGTAACCCCACCTCGACCGGGGGGCATGGGTATATCATAGTCGCAGTTGACTATTTTACCAAATGGGCCGAGGCGATGCCTACATTAGATAATACTAGTGAAATAGTTGCCCTCTTCTTTTTGAATCATGTAGTCACTAGATTCGGCGTACCATAGGCTATAGTCACAGATCATGGATCCCATTTTCGCAATCACATGATGGTCGAAATAGCTGCCAAACTAGGGTTGTCTCACGACAGCTCTACTCCATATTATCCGCAAGCCAACAGACAAGTTGAAGCAATCAATAAGGTCCTGAAATGCATGTTGCAAAGGATGATTGGAGTTCACAAGAGAAGATGGCACCTAATCCTGTACTCATCTTTGTGGGCTTACTGAACATCGGTAAGGAATGAAACTAGTTTTACACCTTTCCAACTGGTATATGGCCTGGAAGCAGTCTTACCAATCTAGTGCGAAATCTCGTCCCTCAAACTCGCAATTGATCTCCTCGCCGTAACTTCAGAAGAAGAAGCTCGTTTCTTGGAATTAATCCAATTGGATGAAACCTGTCGTGATGCCCTTTGGCTAACGAAGCCCATAAGAAATGAGTCAAGGCGCAGTTCGACAAAAATGTCAAACCCCGTGTCTTCTCAGAAGGTGACTTGGTCTTCTTTTACGACCAAGAATCCGATAAATTAGGAGCAGGTAAATTTAAGTCTTTATGGATGGGCCCCTATATTGTTAAATGGGTGTTGGCAAAAGGAGCCTATGAGTTAATGAATTATGACGGAATTCCACTGGCGCAACCTCGTAACGGGTTGTACCTCAAGCGTTACTATGCGTAATGGTAACCTGTATGCTTTTGTTATGTTTTTGTTTTCGCTAAAGTGTTTATTTTGGTCAAGTAATCCACTTTTTACATTTGTTGCAGATGTCAAACCTATTGGAGTCATGTGTTGGATATGCCGACGGAGCGAGTCGTAGTTCGCGGAACCTATCTTCCGCAACCTGGGCTATTTTTTATCCAAGCAGTAAGTTAGTAAGTTTCAGAGGGGTATGTATTGGTCGATCAACAAATAACATCGCTGAATATAGCACGTTGATAGAACTTCTCTCTGATACCATCACACATGGTATACGCCGACTAATTGTCAGGCTAGACTCACAACTCGTAATACTACAACTCACTGGTATCTATTCCATCCGAAACCCAGCTATTTATCGCATGTTCCTAAGGGTTAAGATTTTGGAAAGACAACTTGATTTTATTCAATATCAACACATTTCCAAAAACTTAAACACATTAATTGACTCATTGGCAAATTATGTGTTAGATAGACATTTGCAACATTTATAAAAAGAAACATACCATCAATGTTTGCATTTGGATCATGTAACTTAACCAAAATAAAACTCCGAAAATCAAAAATATATATAACTGTTTATGGTTTACACATAATGTTCTGTAACTAAGACCAAATCGGTCAAGTGACCCAAAAAAACTCAAAATGCTAGGGGGCACCCTAGTCTAATGATGGTCGTGATAGCAAGTCACAGCCTGTGCGATCATGCGTAAGAGACGAGTCCATCGTCTTGGCACACCAGTAGTATGCCACTGTAACCTCAAAGGTAGCTCGTCAGTCCTCACATCTAGAATACCAAGAGTGAGGCCCTTAACCTGCTCCTGTAATGTTGTGAAAGTCTCGGCCACATCAAGGTCACGAAGGATAGCCCTTCCGACAGCCTCTCCTGCTGGGGCGGTAGCTGGTACTCTCAGGCGAGCTGCTGGACGAACATGACCAACATCTGCATGTACACATGAGTGTTACACAGTAATTTATCACTGCCTTCCTGTCAGTCACCCTGCTGTGTCCAAGAAGTCACAATCACTAAATGTTTGCTCCCTGAACTGGCTAAAAACCCATTTTTCCAAAGTTTTGTGCATCAGCGCGTCTGTTCCTAAAATAACCGCGATGACCAGCGCCCCACAGTCTATTTCGTGCGCTGCCATCGCGGAAGAACATCACTTTTCCGCGATGACGCACAGCGCAGCTTTCACGTGTCCTTCCGCGCTGACATGGCTTGTTCAGTTGTTGTCATGTGCTGACAGCGCGGCAGTCTCCATATAATCCGCGCTGATTCAGTTTGGGCGAATTTGTTCAAACAACCAGCCTTCCAGATCTCTCCAGGCTTGGTTGTTAGCTTTGTGAATGTCGACTCCCTTCTATGGCATGTCTGTTCGACCTTTTGCAACTACTCCCCTTGAAGATAAGCTCATCCTTCCACCTTTTTAGGAGACTCCTTCTCCTATATAAACTTCCACCATTACCATGAGCAGCTGGTTAGAAAATAGCTAGACTTAGCTTGGATTATACAAGAGCTTGTAGTGCTCAGATTGCTGCTATAGGTGTGGTGTGTTAGGAGTGGAAGTGATTGATTGCTTTGGGAAGTTTGTTTGTGACATTTGTGTGAGAGAGAGAGACTAGTTTGTCTTGGGAGAACCATCCTCAAAGGTGAATGCTTGAGATACATGCTGACTGATCCCTCCTGAGAAGTTTATCGACGTCAGAACATTTGGTTGTACTCTTCTCTATTCTGATTAATAATAGATGACTGCTATTATTGTTCCATTCTCGTTTGTTTATGCAATGGATAAATGTGAATTATGTCTTTTCTGACTGGCATATAGTTACTTTTACTAGATTTCACGCTTGCGTTTGCTTTCCCTTCGTGTGTGCAGGTGTCCGTTCGCGGGGATCGCGGAAGACTATGACCAGCTGAAGCGAAGGAGCAAGGGAAACATCCCCTCGACAAACGACAGCGCAGGAATCCAAGTAGGTGCTCTTTACTTCTTGTCTAATTGTAACTAGGAACATGCGTGGCAGCATTGTGTGATTGTTGCTAGACCCCTGTTGGGCTAGTAGGGATCGCCTCTATCCGTAGAGGGGATTTACCTTCTCAACAATTTTATCCCCTCGACAAACGACAGCGCAGGAATCCAAGTAGGTGCTCTTTACTTCTTGTCTAATTGTAACTAGGAACATGCGTGGCAGCATTGTGTGATTGTTGCTAGACCCCTGTTGGGCTAGTAGGGATCGCCTCTATCCGTAGAGGGGATTTACCTTCTCAACAATTTGGCGACTCCGCTGGGGATCAGCCTTTTTGTTTTTGAGTCCACTTTTGTGTTTGGCTTTGATTGATCTCTTTGTGGGTTTTTGGGATTGTCTTTTGTGGCTTATGAACTTTCTGGGTGTTTCTGGAAAGCGTCTTTATTATTAAAAAGCTCCTGCCTTTGGTTTGGGAAGTTTTTGTTTTGGCTTTCCTTGTTTTTTACTCCCAGCGCGTTTTATTTCGGAACAGTCGCGCTGACATCGCGGACCTGTTCTTTTGGTTTTCTCTTCATCGCGCCTGTACGTCTAACAGTCGCGCTGACCTCGTTTTCAAGGGCAGCGCGCTTTATTCGTGTTCTTCCGCGCTGACATCGCGCCCCCTCTTCTTTGCGATTTCGGTCATCGCGTCTGTGTGTCTTATATCCGCGCTGACCTCGTTTGTCCTAGGGCAGCGCGCTTTTTCCCTGACTTTCCGCGCTGACGTCGCAAAGTTGCTGAAGGCCTCCCCCTGTCAGCGCAAAGTTGCTGAAGGCTACCCGCGCTGAGCTTGAAAAACTTTTTTTTTTTGTCCAATTTGACCTCCTGAACCTCTTGCTGTGACTTTCCCTGCTTCTCCCCACTTGTCTGATGACTTGTTTTTCACTCTCTGAACTTTGAACTGTTTGATTACGAAGCTCAACTCCATAGGGTTTCGTTTTGCTTGGTTTTAAGTTTGCAAACAACTTCCCTTCTAGCTGCTTGGTTCACGTTTTCATCCTGACTTTCGCGATTACTGGATTGTGTTTGAGTCTCTAATTGACTGGTTGCAACTCTGGTCCATCGGATGTTTGCTTTTCTCTATTTGATTTCACGCTCTGAACCCTAGGACATCTAGCGGCCGTGTGTGTGTCAAGCCTCCCGCAAGGATCCCTGTTTGCTTGATTGACCAGCTCATTCTAGACTCGCTCTTCGCATTTTTTCAGTGATTGTTAGAGTGTATTGGTTTGTGCTTCCAAGTGATCTTTTGCGCTTCCTCCTTGCTTGCAATCCTTGCTTGTTTTGCAGAGCTTAGATCACATAGCTCGTGCATTAGCTTGTTTCCCTTTGATTTCGAGACTTTGGTTGAGTGTTTTGGGAACTTCGTGTGCTCTCATTAAGTAGTTTACTTGGTGTTCAAGTTCCTCCAAATTCCTTTAGGTGTGTTATGTCACTAAAAGAAAATGAATTAGTAGCTTATTTTAAAATTCGAGAAGGAAAAGAACATTTCATTGATTTCCATTTTCAAAAGAAAAGTTTCCTTTCCTCGCTTTAGTTGCATTTAGCTACTTGTTTGTTTGTTTTCGTTTTGTTTAAAAAATTCTTTGCCCTCTCATAGCTAGAATTCATCGAACGAAACGAAATTCTTTTGCATATAGATTGCATCTAAGTAATTGTGAGCGAACATACGATAGAGCTTGAAATCGAAACTTAATCTCAAGATCAACTATAAAATGAACCAAATGAATCTAAAAACGCATTGGAACTAAACGCAAATATTTAGAGGTCTAGGTTAGAGACGTGTTCCGGCGTCTTAAAACATAGTCACTGTTGTTTCACATTAGGTTGGGTGATTCCTCCTTCTGTGACTCGATAGTGGTCTAATACGGACTGCGCTCCCACGTACCGTCGAGTATATAGGGAGACCCCACTAGGCTTTTATCCTTTATCCATAGGAAGCCGAGTCGGCCGCCCTACAATTCGCAACGCAGTGAACACAGCATTCACGAAGATTGACCACCCGTACCCTAAAAAGTATTCTGTGGTTTTGCGAAGAGTTTGGCACACCCTCTACCTAGAGTTCCAGAGCAGTCACTTTTGATCCTTTTCAGACTCCCTAAACGAAAAGGTGCCTGTGAGCGTCTTGTCACTTCGTGCTCATTAAACATTCGAAGGAGACTGGAGTCATCTTTGTCCTTTTCTCGACTCCTGAAATATGAAAAGGTCAAGTTTGGTCCTTGCGTCTTAAAAATTAATTTGGCCACGATAACATCTCCTTTTTTTTAGGTCTTGTGTGCGATAGTTTTGAGTAGGCTTTTATCGATAGTTTCCTTTAAGAGTTCTCAGGGGTCTGGTCATCCTGGCTGACCCATCACCTCCCGGTACAAGTGACTTAGGTTCTCAATCCTCTGTTGCTCCCAAGGTACCAGTTGAAGGCGGTACTCTTCCCATTGTACCGAGTATCCAGCCTATTAACGTACGGTCCCCCAGCAACCCAGATTACTTGGAGGATTGGAATCCCGTCTGGGAAGAAGATTGGGATACCCCCCAAACCCCCCGTACCCCTTTAGGTATGTCATCTCCAATGGAGGGGGCAGCTTCCAGCACGGGTGAGACACCCGCAGTCACAGACATCGAGACACCCGCGGTCACAGACATTGAGACCCCGATCCCGTCTTCATCTCCCCTCCCTCCACGATATCAATCGCTAAGGGATAGGTATGATGCTAGAACAACTTCTACCACTATATGGGATCCTACTCTCGCTGCCTCGATCGGCCCTTTTGTTTCGCAGCCTCTTTTCCCACCCCTCACGTCAGAACTCAACCCGCCCGTCACCTCAGTTCCCGCTCAACCTACTGTTTGTGTAGCACGTTCGACTCCGGTCGTCAGTGCTGTACCGATTCCCTCGTCTGAAGTTCCTCAAGCTGGTTCTTTTCTTGGAGGCATTCCAGGATCAGGACCGTATGATGCTTATGGGGAACCTATAACAGACCCAGATTACGATGGTCCTGTTTTCTTCTTCGATGCAAATGGTGAGTTCCTTGAGGAAATCTCAGGTCTCCCTCGTCACCCCTTCGAAGAGAACGAGGAATCTTTGAATGTCAGGTATGACCACACTACTAAGTACTTTGGAAACCGAGACCCTCCTCGGCAGCCCATAGGACCACCCAATCAGGACCCGTCATTCTACGTGCAGCCCCCTCAAGGGCAACCATTATATGGCCTGCCTGACCCAGGACAATCTGGGCACCCACAAGGTCAACCTTACCAGGAACAACCTATGGACATGGGAGGTCCGCCATACCCATATCAGAATTAACCTACTGGGCAGCCAGAGCAACCGTCTTTTCAAGACCAGCTTGGTTTCCAGCCAGGGTACCCCTCTGGACCAACTGGCTCAGTTTACAATCCCTCAAATCAACCAGCCGTCCAGCAAGGGTATCCTTATGGCCAGGGTAGACAACCCTATGTTCAACAGGGCCCACCTACCCCTCGAAACACAAATCCTTCTGGGCAAGGGGCGCAACCCTCTGCCCAGCCTATATATCCAAGAGGGCAGCCTGCCGTACAGCAAGCCCAACCCTCTTCCCAACCCGGTTACAGTGGGGGACAAACGAGCCAACCATCTATACAGCCAAATCAACCCGGGGTCTACCCTCACCGTCAACCTGGACAAGCTGGCCAGCCTCAGCGTCAACCAGCTATCCAACCAATTCGACCACCCGTTCCGCGAAGACAGCCCTTGGTGGCACATGGACAACCTGGCGTTCAGCAAGGCTATCCTGCTGGCCAACCAGGTCCATCTCGAATCCGACCAAGTCAACCTTCGGGACGTGTAGTCCAACCTCAACCGGTTCAAGGACAATACTCTGGGCCTCAGACTCAAACAGGTTATCAACCTCCATATCAAACGCAGCCTGCCTACCAAGCTCCGTATGCGACCCAGCAGTCACATGGCTACCAGCAACCCCAGGGGCAAAATCAGTATACTCCTTACCAAAATTATCAGCGACCACAGGTCACTCCCTATCAAAATTATCAATATGGTCAACCTGGCGGGCAAGCTGCTAATTCATGGGGAGCTGGGGGTCAAACACAGGGACAGTCGTCCACACACGGACAAAACTCCTATGGACAAACTCCCTATGTGCCAGGTCCTTTCGGACCAGGTCCATCGGGACAAAATTCCTATGCGGCCGGTCCTTTCGGGCCAGGTCCGTCTGGACAAAGTTCGTGGGGGCAACCCCAATCTGGGTGGAACCCTAATATCGCCTCGAACCCTCAGCCACAGATGTCCTTCAACCCGCAGCTACCATTTTTGGCTACGTTGGAACTACCCGATGTGTCCAAGTTAACAAATGATCCTATTTTGCATAACTCATGGTGGCCACCGGTTCCGACCAAAATACCAGGTGACTGTCCAAAATTCGACGGCAAAGCCGGAGAGGATCCTCAAGCCCACGTAATGACCTATCACCTTTGGTGTTCATCTAACTCATGGCTTGATGATTCTATCCGACTGCGCCTCTTCCAGAGGACCCTCACTGGTTCAGCCGCAAAATGGTACATCGAACTTCATCGCGGTATGTTTTCAGACTTTAACTCGTTGGCTATGGCCTTTCTTACTCATTTTCAGTTACCCATTCGGTACGAGACTGGGACCCATTTGCTCACGTCTCTAAAACAGGATACGGCAACGCACATCTCTGATCATATACATGAATGGAGAAGGCGCCGTCGTTTGATTAAATTTTGGATTCCCGATCAACTCCTGACCGACTGGTTTACCACGTCCTTTGTTCCTAAAATTGCCAAAGATATTGCAATGGGGGCGTGTGTAACTGAAGAGCAAGCGATTGCGCGAGCTCAATACCTTGACTTAGTATATTCTCAGTCAGGTACTTTGTATGACTATTTGCCAGATGCCCCGAGGCACGGACAAACCAAAGCTCCACCGAAACCGTCTGTGGATGGAGTTATTGGCTCCGTGAATTCACCAAGTAAGAAATCAACCGCAAACTCTGGGAAGCAGAAACAAAACGCCTCTAACGAGAATGCTTCTCAGAGCCCATCTATTCCTGGGAATACCTCCGAGGTAAATGCCGTTCAGTCCACCGCGGCAGACAAATCCTCGAAAGGCAAAAAGAAAGGAAAGGCCAAAGAAAAATCCGGACAACCTAAGCAAAATTCTCCTAAACCTCCCACCGAGGACGGAGCCAAGCGGAAGCCTAAGTATCCCTGCCTCATTTGCGAGGAGGATCACTACACCAAGGACTGCCCTAGGCGGTCCGAGGTTAGTCGGCTTTTAAAAGGTGCTTCAGGGTCCCCCGCCGTCCTTAAAGAGCCTTTCCCATCCCAGCAGACGCATCAGGTGGCAGACCCTTCTCAATCCTCTTCCTCGTTCGGTTCTCAAGTATTCATGGCAGGAACCATCCCCGTCCACGTCACGACTCGAACGAAAGAATATCCATCTTCAGCCGGGAAGGAGCCGGAGGTCCCCTCCAGCGCTCCCGCGTCTAGTTCTGGCCCTCTTCACATTGAACGGCCCAGCACCGAGACGATCCCCCGACCCCCTCCCAAAGGTGTACTCAGGAAGTCATCTTATAACCCCAATGCTCGTGCCGCACAGCATTATAGCATTGTCGAGGACTTAGCTCAGGCTCCGTCTGCTATGTCCGCGTTAGAAGTCCTCCAGAGCTGCCCCTCCCAGAGGAAGTCCCTGCTATCAGCAATTGGTGGCATCGACCCGGCAGATTCGGATCTCATTTCTTTCGACCTCGAAGGTTTCACGCAGAGATTACCTCATCAGGTGGCCTTCCTTATACAAGTTCTCATCAAAGGCAAGACGATTCACCGTACTGTCATTGATGAGGGAGCCTCAACCTGCATCATGTCAGTTGCTTGTTGGAAGGCTCTTGGTTCGCCTGCTCTGAACCAGTCTCCCACCACCCTAGAGGCGTTCGATGGAAGAGAATCTCGTCCACTTGGTATCCTCCCGCGTTTACCTATCTCTTTAGAAGGCAAAACTGTAGAAGTCGAGGTTGAAGTCGTTGACGCTAACCTCACTTACAACCTCCTTCTAGGACGAAGCTGGACTTATGCCATGCAGGCCGTGGCTTCCTCCTTATTCCGTGTCGTTCGTTTTCCCCATCAAGGAAAAATCGTCACGGTGGACCAGCTGTCCTTTTTTGCTTCCTCTTCTGAAGGGAATGTACCATTCGTGGAGCATACCTTCAAATCGCTCGAGAGTGTGGGTGCCGGATTATTTAAAGATCCCTCCTTGATGGGAGTCTTTCCCCTCCCACCTCCAAATCTCGCCTCCGTTAACATGATCAGGACGCATTCTGATCCATGGGTTCTCCCTCCCGTGAATCAAGAAGACTCATGGGGCGAGATGATGCCGTTGAGCCCAGCCGAGCTCAACTACATCGAAATAGTTGCTGCATCGGCTTCAACCTCCGGACCTGCTTTTCCAAGCAGCGTTCCCGATTCACCTCAAACCTTCCCCTGGTTGGGAGAGAAGGCCACCTCGGACCCCCTGAAAGAATCATTCCCATCCGACGAGGCTATTATCGAGACTATGTCTCCCGAAGAGCTCCCTTGGTTTGATCACCACCATCGCTCTTCGTTCCTCCCTCCTTATTCGGAAATGGCCACGTGTCTCGGAAAGTTTGCTTCATGTCTCCCACATATCCCTCTCCAAACACCTATCCAGTTATATCAAGTGTCCTCGGAAGGGAACATGGGTAACATTACACAAACTTTGGCTATCGACATCTCTGTCAAAACAGGAGTTGTCGAAAATATTCATATTGGAGTCACATGTACTCCCGAGGAAATTCAAATCTACACAGATCTATTTCGTGAATTTCGTGATGTTTTCGCATGGTCTTACGAAGAAATGCCCGGCATTGACCCCAGTATCGTGGAGCACGAAATCCCTACCTATCCTGGGGCTAAGCCTGTTCGTCAGCGTTTACGCCCGGTGCACCCTCGAAAGGCTGCAGCCATCAAGGCCGAAGTTGAAAAGCTTTTTCGAGCTGGTTTCATTTATGCCATTCCCCTCACGGAATGGGTATCTAATATAGTTCCTGTCAATAAAAAACAGGGCACTATTCGGGTTTGTGTTGACTATCGCGATATCAATCGCGCCTGTCCAAAAGATAACTTTCCTACGCCCTTTATTGATCAGCTTATCGATGATTGCGCAGGAAGCGAAATTTATTCGTTCATGGACGGCTTTTCTGGTTACAACCAGATCAACATAGCCCCCGCAGACCAGCACAAGACCGCTTTCATTTGTCCTTGGGGCACCTTCGCTTACAAGAAGCTACCTTTCGGTCTTAAAAATGCCGGTGCCACTTTCCAGCGTGCGATGTCGTATGCTTTTCATGATATCCGAAACATCGTACAACCTTACCTGGATGATCTACCCGCTCATTCAGCTAAACGTCAAGACCATCCATCTCATTT
The DNA here is from genome assembly GCA_031772625.1 of Pinus tabuliformis. Lineage (NCBI taxonomy): Eukaryota > Viridiplantae > Streptophyta > Pinopsida > Pinales > Pinaceae > Pinus > Pinus tabuliformis. The sequence continues at coordinate 1,671,266,208 of CM062818.1, forward strand.
ACGCGAAATCTTCCTTCGCTGTCGACACTACCGTATTCGACTCAATCCGCATAAGTGTGTCTTCTGCGTGGAATCTGGCCGACTACTCGGGTTTATCGTCTCCCGAGAAGGCATCCGTTTGGATCCCCTTAAAGTCGAGGCCATTGTGAATCTTCCTCCCCCTGCCACTCTACAGCAATTACAAAGCTTGCAGGGAAAAGCCAATTTTCTCAGACGATTCATCCCAAATTATGCCGAGGTGGCCAAGGGTTTCACGCGATTACTAAAGCGAGACACGCCCTTTCATTGGGACGCTATCGCTCAGCAATCTTTTGAGCATCTTAAAGACCTTCTGGTCTCAGCTCCGCTCCTAAGACCTCCAAATTACCACCGTGACTACACCCTTTATCTGGCCGCCGCCGATACCACCATCGGCATGGTTTTAGTGCAAGATGATGACGATGGCTCAGAGCACGTTGTATACTATCTTAGTCGCAACCTCCTTGATACGGAGACTCGCTATGCATATGTCGAAAAGTTGGCATTGGCTGCTGTATGTGCCGTCCAACGTTTCCGTCATTACATCCTGTTGCGCACAACGACCGTGATCTCTGACTGCAACCCCATGACCTATATTTTATCACGTCAGTTGCTGGGGGGCAAATACTCGAAGTGGATCGTAATCCTCCAAGAGTTCGACTTGGAATTTACTGCCGCCAAGTCCAAGAAATCCCTGGTCTTTGCTGAACTGCTCTGTTCCTTACCATCTCAATCTGCACCATCTCATTTAGAGGAGCGAATTCCGGATGAAACACTCTTTCTCATCAGCACTCTCGACCCATGGTACGGAGACATCATTGTATATTTACAAACGTCTTCGTTTCGTCCTAATACATCAAAAGAAGCCCGACGACGGATCCGTCATCAGGCTCAACCGTATCGCATTTTGGGCGACACCCTGTACCGCCTCGGCGTCGATTCCCTTCTTCGCCGATGCTTAACTCTCGAGGAAGCTGAGCGAGTCATGAATGACTGCCACTCCAGCGCTTGTGGTGGCCACATGTCCGGATACGCTACCGCTCAAAAGATCCTCCGCGCTGGTTATTTCTGGCCCTCTATATTCAAGGATTGTATCCTTGCTGTACGCGCATGCCATGAATGCCAGGTTTACCACCAGAAGATGCGTGCACCTGTTGCACCACTGCACCCTGTGGTAACCGTAGGTCCATTTGCCAAATGGGGCATCGATTATACGTCCTGTAACCCTCGTTCGGCCGGGGGGCATGGGTACATTATCGTTGCCGTGGATTATTTCACCAAGTGGGCCGAAGCAATGCCTACATTAAACGAAGACGGTCACACAGCGGCACAGTTTCTATTCAATCATATCATCACTCGCTTCGGAGTCCCTCAGGCTATCGTTACAGATCATGGAAAGCATTTCCGAAATCATATGATGACAGAGTTAACAAACCAGTTAGGCTTGCGTCAAGATAGTTCGTCACCCTACTATCCTCAATCTAACGGTCAAGTTGAAGCTGTGAACAAAGTTTTGATCACCATGCTTCAACGCACCGTCAATACGCACAAGTCAAACTGGCATCTAATGCTTTTCCCAGCCTTGTGGGCCTACCGGACTTCTGTGAAGGATGCCACCGGTTTCACCCCGTTTCAACTAGTCTATGGACTGGAGGCTACCCTTCCCGTCGAATGTGAAATTCCTTCATTAAAATTAGCTGTCGAGTTGCTTCCCAACACCACTTCGGTGGAGGAACGACTTCTTTACCTAGAACGGTTAGACGAGACTCGTCGTTTGGCCTCTCTGGCTATCGAAGCGCAGAAGAAGAGAGTCAAGGCTCACTTCGATCAAAATATTCATCCCCGTTCCTTTGTTGAGGGAGATTTAGTACTGCTCTATGATCAAGCTAAGGATAAGCTGGGGGCAGGAAAACTCGAATCCATGTGGTTAGGCCCCTACATCGTGAAACGTGTTTTACAAAAGGGCGCATATGAGTTGATTGATTATGAAGGGAATCCTCTTGACAAGCCCCGAAATGGACTCTATCTGAAGAAGTACTATGCATAACTGCTCACAGTCACTTTGTATATACGTGTGTTTTGAGTTTTTATTGCATGAGTTTCTTTTGCTTTGGTGTGAAGGCGTGTTTTTGCCCCTTATTATGCTTTCTCTTTCCTGCGCAGATGTCTCGTACTCCTTATGTTGGTTTCGCTGATGGTGCCTGCCGTAGTACTTGTAATTTGTCTTCGGCAGCGTGGGTGATCTACGATCCTCACGGGGAGTTGATAAACCTACAGGGTGTGTGCCTAGGTCGTACCACTAACAATGTTGCCGAGTACAGTGCTGTAATAGAATTGCTTGCCGAAGCAGTTGACCTCGGCATCCGAGAGCTAGTGGTAAACCTGGACTCCCAGTTGGTGGTCCATCAACTAAACAGGCAATATTCCGTCAGAGACCAGCGCATATTAAGGTTATACCTACGTGTGAGATTGTTAGAACGGAGTTTTGATTTCATTACTTATCAGCATATTCCAAGACGATTAAATACGTTGACTGATGCATTGGCAAATCGTGTATTAGACAGACATTTGCGAAACAGATAAACATCATACAAAGAAGGAAAGAACAGCATAGTAAGACCATAAGCATATGTAAATAAGTCATTCCAAGCATAGTTTGCACGTGTGTTTTTAAGCTTGCATTAAACATATAAAATCCATGAGTCGAGTGTCATGCGAATCCATACATAAGATCACAAATTGTACTAAGGCAACGCATAATACAGATAACACATCATCATATGTAACAACGACTCATCCAAAAACCGGTATGTATATATATATATATCGTGTGGCGCACTAAGGCGCTCAAAAATAGAAGTACGTGTCCCAAAATCTCAGTACATCCGAGTCATAATGTCTCAAAATAAACAGTGGAAATAAAACCTAGGTGACTAATCGGCTGGGTGGTGCTCTCTGTAGTACACAGCCGCTCGTGCTACCCGCCTCAGAAGGCGGTGCACTCTGGGTTCCACACCCACTGTGTGGATCTGATGCTCCACAGGGACCTCCTCAACCCCCTGGAAATCCGGTACCCCCTCCAGCAACCCCTCAAGGTTGCGAGCCACAACCTCTGGCGTGTTGGCCTCTGGAGGGGCTAAGGCCAAAGCTCCGGCTCCTGGGCCCTCTCTCCGTGCCGTGACAGCCAGGCCAATCGGTCTAGTAGGCCCTACATCTGCGTGACAAGACATTTATTAGGACATGTACATAATAAAAAAAAAAATATACAAAACTCAAAAAGACAAAAAGTGTCATACCTGCATCATCCCACTGTTCACCCGGAGGCAGCACCAAGTCAGGATCATTGCGGAAATCCATCCCTGCATATGGCCAATCCTGTACGAAGATCTCCTGTTGGTCCAACCAGTCTCTGAAATATACCCCCCAGCTATGTGGTCGGCCGCCACCCCCACGTGGCATAATCCGAGCCCATCGAGTGGCCCTCGTCTCTCGAGGATCTCTGGGGGCATCCACAGCCATAGACTGCAGCCGCATGGCTGGTACTCGCTCCAGAATAAGCGGGACCAGGATCGATCCATACCCGAACTGCTTCGTCTCTCCGCGACGGCAGTTGCTCAACTGCCTTTTCATATTGTTGCACACTGCAGTGCACCAGTCGAACACGGTAGGCTCGAGACACTCGAGGGCTAGTAGGAGATGAGTCTTGGACGCCTCATGGTTCGCCATGCTGCCCGCTGCCCGGGTCACCATGAACAGGATGGTGCGCAACACTATGTCTCTCACTGTGGGGATCGAGCACTTCCCACTCCGCGTCTTTACTGCCCCTGGGCAAACCTCAGCCATTAAGTCATCCAGGGTACCACCGCTAGGTCGCTGCCCCTCTAAGATGGGCCTCCCACCTCGGCGCGACAGCCCAGTCAAGAAGAAGATGTCCATATGATCGAACTCGATGTCGTGACCGCGGATGGTGAATTTTTGGTCCACCGGGTTCCATGCCCTGATCAGCAGCTCCAGCAAATCATGTTGGGCCCTTAGACGTGGCGTCAGGAAGAATTTCATGAATCCACACGCCCGCATGGCGTTGCAACAATTTACGTCTCCCCAAGCAGCCACATCCTCCACATCGTGAACTCTCTCTTGCCATTGAAAAGCCATGATGTCCTGCATGAACAAATAAAACCAATCAGAAGAAGTTCCAGGAAAAATTCACGTCCATTTTTAAAGAAATAAAATTTTTCCGCGCCAGCGCGACTGTTTTAGAAACAGCCGCGCTGACAATGGCAGCTCTTTGTTAAAAATGCGAGGTCAGCGCGGAAGAACACGCCTTTTCCGCGCTGACCCGAAGTTGGTTACATTGCCTATTTTTCGATCAGCGCGACCCCGTGGGCAATTTCCGCGCTGACCGAGGGCGCACCCATGCAAATAAAAAATGCCCAATTGGGCCTATTCGACCGTTAAAAAACTCCTAAAATGAACCAGAATGCAGGGCAAAGGAATGGGAACCTACCTGGAAGAAGCAGATCTGAAAATGGTCTCCGGATGGGCTGGAAATCGCTCCGTCAACTTTTTGGCTTCTCCACGTTCTTCGCACTCCAAATAGTAAAATGGTAAAAATGACTTATTACCCCCCCCTATTTATAGTAAAAACTCCTAAATTACCATATTTTTTGGGTTTTTACCATTTTTTGCCATAAAACTAGCCTTGGTTCTGTTTTCAAGCATGTTTCAATATGTTTTTTACGTATATCGAATGGATTTATGCGGGTAGTGCCCTTGTGCAGGTACAGGTATCGCAGCTTGGTCATGACAGTCCACGATTCATGTGATTCCCAAAGTGTCGTCTCTAAGCTCTTCTCCGACGTTAAATAAGAGAAGATGGCCGAGCTCCCTTTCAGCTCGTTAAAGGGAACGAAAGGCGGTCGTTTTTAAGCTCTTTTTCCGACCGTTAAACCAAAAAGATCGCCGGGTGCTTGTCGTTTCGCACTCGATATTGGCTCTAAAACGACGTGTCTTCGACCACTTTTTTACTTTTTCCGGTCGGCGACACTATTTATGAAAAGTACTCCTCGGTTGTAATGACCGGGCGGTTCTTTCGAGCACAGTTTTATACTTTTTCGGGCTCGAGAGACACAACTGTACGAAAAAGGACCCCCCTGGAGCCTCCTTTTCCGCATTCTTTTCAGACTCTCGAAACAAGAAAAGAAGCCGAGTTTTTCCTTTGTCAGGCTCGTTAAACACTCAATGACATCGGATATTGTCAACATGACACACATCAAGCATATGTTACCCCCGTCAAGCTTGTCGTCCAAAAATAATCGGGGTACCTGCCTGCAAAGGTGGGGAAAATGGAACTTTGATTACAGTCGTCTCGGCAGTACGTCGCTCTTGAACACGGCACTCCGCTGTTTCGTGTCTGGGTGGGGTCATCTCATCTCGTTTTCACTAACCTCCATGGGTTTGGGACATCCTATTTGACCTCTCATCTGTTTATTGCCATCATCATCCTACACGCTGCTCATTTGATGTCAAGTACTGCCAAATCCGTTATAGTGCCGTTATGTGTTCAAGAGAAGTTGTCCTCTGCCACAAAGCAACCTCGTTCGCTATCTCATCACAAATTATTATACCTCTGTCTCATGTCGCTGATGTGGGAATCATTATGGCCCACCTTCGATCAAGGCCACTTCTCGTCGACTTCAACTCATTATCCGAGAAAGTGACTTAGAGACTCCTTCCAGGTGCCTTGGAGCCTGCATGCCTCAATGGCAGGTTCCTCGTGTTCGACGCAAGGTTTACATCATTGACCTACGATCGAATGATTCCGTGGGTGTTCGACACCAACTCATTGATTCACACGCTACGGATTGTACCTATAGTACCTTGAGGGCCATTGTCATTATTGGTGGTACCTCTCGCGTCTGTTAACGGTTCTCATCATTGACCGGTAATCAGGCGATGTTCATACATGTTCGACTCCAACCCCTGTATTCACATGTGTGGACCTGTACTCTGTTCGGGTCGAGATGGAGCGCAAGACCCTGGATCCTTGCTCACTGTGGTCCAGGCTGCGATTTTGTGGATAATCATTACATGACTCATCGATGGATGGTTGCGCCCATACCTGAGTCTTCATGGATGGCTGCGACCATACCTTGTCTTTATTATGGTCTCTTTAGCTGGGTGGCTGCGTCCATACCATAGACCAGTCTTGCATGTCTTTTGGATGGCTGCGCCCATACCTAGACTGCGTGTACATGATTGTCAGAGATTTTTCGGTACTTCCTGGTGGTGTTCCAGTTCGGCGTGTGTTGTAAAGCATTTCACCCCTCCCACTCTCTCGGTCTTCATGCTTTAGGGGGCATCTGTTACACAGTAATTTATCACTGCCTTCCTGTCAGTCACCCTGCTGTGTCCAAGAAGTCACAATCACTAAATGTTTGCTCCCTGAACTGGCTAAAAACCCATTTTTCCAAAGTTTTGTGCATCAGCGCGTCTGTTCCTAAAATAACCGCGATGACCAGCGCCCCACAGTCTATTTCGTGCGCTGCCATCGCGGAAGAACATCACTTTTCCGCGATGACGCACAGCGCGGCTTTCATGTGTCCTTCCGCGCTGACATGGCTTGTTCAGTTGTTGTCATGTGCTGACAGCGCGGCAGTCTCCATATAATCCGCGCTGATCCAGTTTGGGCGAATTTGTTCAAACAACCAGCCTTCCAGATCTCTCCAGGCTTGGTTGTTAGCTTTGTGAATGTCGACTCCCTTCTATGGCATGTCTGTTCGACCTTTTGCAACTACTCCCCTTGAAGATAAGCTCATCCTTCCACCTTTTTAGGAGACTCCTTCTCCTATATAAACTTCCACCATTACCATGAGCAGCTGGTTAGAAAATAGCTAGACTTAGCTTGGATTATACAAGAGCTTGTAGTGCTCAGATTGCTGCTATAGGTGTGGTGTGTTAGGAGTGGAAGTGATTGATTGCTTTGGGAAGTTTGTTTGTGACATTTGTGTGAGAGAGAGAGACTAGTTTGTCTTGGGAGAACCATCCTCAAAGGTGAATGCTTGAGATACATGCTGACTGATCCCTCCTGAGAAGTTTATCGACGTCAGAACATTTGGTTGTACTCTTCTCTATTCTGATTAATAATAGATGACTGCTATTATTGTTCCATTCTCGTTTGTTTATGCAATGGATAAATGTGAATTATGTCTTTTCTGACTGGCATATAGTTACTTTTACTAGATTTCACGCTTGCGTTTGCTTTCCCTTCGTGTGTGCAGGTGTCCGTTCGCGGGGATCGCGGAAGACTATGACCAGCTGAAGCGAAGGAGCAAGGGAAACATCCCCTCGACAAACGACAGCGCAGGAATCCAAGTAGGTGCTCTTTACTTCTTGTCTAATTGTAACTAGGAACATGCGTGGCAGCATTGTGTGATTGTTGCTAGACCCCTGTTGGGCTAGTAGGGATCGCCTCTATCCGTAGAGGGGATTTACCTTCTCAACAATGAGTTTGATTAAAGTCTTGATAGAATAAAGCACAAGGACATTATAAATGAAAAATTATAAACAAGAATATGGTCAAAGACTTTACCAATGGCGCTCCACTATTCGCCATCCTGAAGTACTAAATCTGGATCACCCCAGAAGTCCATGACAGCATATGGATACTCGGAATAAACCATCTCCTGACGATCAAACCACCTGAAGAAGGTATTAGAAAATGAAATCTGAGACTGACCAGCATGCCTAGACATATGGTCAACCCATCTCTGCATATGTGGTTCAGTAGGTGAAGGTAAATCGAGTGCAATATACTGTGGCTGCATCAGTGGTATCTTCTCCAAGGCAAAGGCAGTCAAAATATAACCATACCCAAATTTCTTCAACCTCCCGCTCTTTATCTTGGTCAACTATTATTTCATCACAAGAAGTACTGCATCGCACCAGTTGAACACCTTTGGTTGGAGGCATTCCAAGGCATACTGCATATAAGATCGGTTGGCTACATGAAGATTCGCACCACCAGCCATCCTACCAAAAGTAAACAAAATAGTCTTGAGGGACCTGTCAGTGACATCACGGATGATGATCTTGCCGTCTTTACTCGGCTGAGATCCTTCTCTGCAGTACCAATGAACATAATCACTCACAGAGTCACCTCCTCGGGCCGAACCTGATAAAGAGATGGGGGCACCCCGCCTCAACAAGCTAGTCAAGAAATAGATGTCTACTACAGTCAAGGGGATAGATTTTCCCTTGATCTGGAAAACCTGGTTGGTAGGATCCCAATCATTGAGAAAATACTGCAGTAAGTTGATCTGTTGTCTCATGCTAGAAATGTGGAAAAACTTCAGCAAGCCACAGTTCCGCAGTGCGTTTACTGTAACCGGATCATGTAGGGCAAGCATGTCCTCTTCTTCATGCTTGCATTCTCACCATGTAATTGTCATCTTACTTTAAAGATCTCTGAAAAACAAACAAAAGAAGAGTTAGATCCTGATTTTGGTAAGAAACAGGAAAAATTTCCATCAAAAATTGTGCACAAAATTCCTTCTTTGCACCCATCACACCTACAGTAGTGCTCTGGGTGCATTGCATGTCAGATGCCCTTTAGACAGGCCAACATTCAACGCACCTTTCGATACACAGAGGGTGCGTTGAAGGCAGAATGAGGTTTTCAAACCCCAGGGGCTCAAAAAAATTAAGAATCAAGCTCAGAATGTAAAATGGAAACCATGAAATAAAAGAGCTCAGGTTTAGCTCCTACCTGGTCCAGACGGTGCCGAGAATCGTCCACAGAATCTCCCGAAATCAGCTGATGAAAATCAAAAGGGGAAAGCACCTCCAAAGCTCCAACAAACCAAAGTTCAAATGAAATGGTAAAATGAGAGGTAAAAACACTTTTTCATTACTTTTTACGTAGTCCAAAGTAAAATATTACTGTTCTAACTCGTTTTCAAACATATATTGTTCATTTCTAACTAGTTTGATGAAGCATTTGAAAATACAGTACAATCTTTGAAAGAAAAAAGCTATTTATGGTAAAATAAAAAAGGGACCATTTGATCGAGCAATTTTAGCACATAGTTCAAGCTCGTTAAAAAATAAACATAAGCCATGAGCAAATGTTTCCCCCTGTGTTTAAGCTCGTTAAAAAATGAACTATTCCCCCGGTAAATAACCATCGTGAATGTAGTACTTCAGCCATTAAAGCCTTGGTTGTGTTTGCACCGTCACCTCCACTTTTATATTGGTCGATCATTCACCCGCATTTGATTGTTTACCCATTTTGAGGAACAGCTGTGAAGAGTGATTTCACTAGCCATCCTTGTGACACTACCGTGATTGGAAAATTCCAAACCTTACCTGGAATCAGCTGCTACCCATTTTATCACTTGTTCCTCAAAAGACGAGTCTCCTTTAAGCTCTTTTCAACTTACTCATAAAATATGAAAAGATTGCCGAGCCATTGGCCTCTCCAGCTCATTAAAGAGACAGGAAGTGCTATCCCTCCTCTATATTTTAATCTTTTTGGACCTGAGGGATTATTACACAAAACGATCGAGCGCTTGTTTTTTTCGGCTCGTTAAAAGTATTGAAAATTCATCCCTTCTGTATTGTTTTATACTTTTTCGGACTTACGGGATTAGATGATGAAAAATGAATTTTGGAGTTACCTTTACGTTCCTTTTCAGACTCTCTAAAATTGAAAAGGGCCGAGTTATCTTTGTCGTTAAACTCGTTAAAAGTGTAATAGCAACAAATTTGTCTATAGAGGAGAGCGAGTTTCACTATTGCTAGGCTCGTTAGAACATAGCGATGGGTTTGCTTGAAGGGAAAATTATAGAACAAGCATATTTTATCCTCCTCAAGATTGACAAAAATAAAGAGGTACTGGTCAACAATGACTGGGGAAAATTGGGAAGAAAACTTGAAGAAATTTTGTTGGTAGCAAGTCGCTCTTGAACATGACACTTCCACTCCGTGTCCGAGTTGGGTTGGGTTGTTTCATTCACCGGTCACATCACCATGGTCCCATCGTACCATCCACATTTGGGGTTAATGCTACCAATCCATCACATCAGTGTCGTCGATATGTTCAAGAGAAGTCATTCAGAGAATTCACCTGTGTCTCACCCACTAACATACATTTATACTACATTCTTTCATGACCGCCACCCTTAACCTTATATCACCAGATCATTTTCACCTCCATTAAAATAATTTTCTCCGTTCTGTGTCATTGGTGTGGGATTCATTAAGGCCCTCCTGTGACAGATCATTTCTTTTCGACATCAGCTCATTATCCAAAAGGTTGATCTAGGAACACCCCATTCAGTACTTTGAAGCTTGCATGCCTCAATGGCAAGTTTCTCACTTCCAGTGACAGGTTTACATCAATGGCCTTCGACTGAAAGATTTTGCGTGGTGTTCGATGCCAAGTCCTTTATTCACACCACGTAAATTGTACTGCAGTACCTTGAGGGTCATTATCATTATCGGTGATTCCTCTCGCTCTTGTTAACAGTTTAAATAATTGACTGGTAATCAAGCAATGTCTTTCCATGTTCGAATTCAGAACATTTCTCACATGGATCGACTTGTACTTTGAGTGAAGATCGAACGAGATTGAAGACCCCAGATCTAGTTTCATCCATCCGAGCTATGATATATATTTAGGGAAATAAAGACATCAAATGTACATCATTGCTGCACAGATAATCATCCAATCAAAAGGATGATGGCTCTATCAGAATCATCAGTCTACACTCAGACGATTGTCTGTCCTATGTACATGAAAATGAATTTATAAAGCTGAGCATGGGAATGCTCGCCTCAGCTAGATCATGAAAATATTATGAAGATAATGTATTTTATTGTATATTATTACAGGTCTCCTCCTAGCACTGAAAGAACTTCAGATCCTCATAATAAAGCATTTAACCCGACATCAAAATATTAACAACCTCATGCTTTAGGGGGCAACTGTTATAAACATTTTTGGGCCCTACAACCCCACGCATGAAATTTCCATAAACCAAGGGCTCCTAAGTCCCTAAAAGTGTTGTTCTAACCCCTAAAAGAACAAGGTCAACAGATTACAGCTTCTCCCAGAAGTTCTCCATGAAAAACTGGTCAGAATTGGTCAAAACTGGATCATTTCAGCTGCTCCACTGGCTAAGTGCATTGCATCTCACCTACATAAACTGTGTGGGTGCGTTGCATTTCAAAAATCACTTCTGTGGGGTGTGATGGGCGAGAAATGACAAATGGCAGTGTCATTCCGTGAGGTGGAGAGGCAATGGAAGCTTCCAGAATCTTCTCCTGTGACACTTGCCTCACTGAATTCAACCAAGGATGAGTAAGAGACCATCAATATCCAAGTGGAAGCAAGAACTATCAAAAGGAAGACACTAATCAAATCATGAGCCGACTCATCTCCATTACAAACATCTATATATGGATCCCTCATCCCAGAGATCCAAAGGCTTGAATTTTTCATATTGTAAGGAATTGTTGTTGGTTTCTTGAGACAAACATCAGATTGTTGGGTGATCTAAGCATTGTTTGAGGTGAAGAGGGGCTTCTTTGCTGGGAGGTTGATGCTGGGTCAGAACAACTGGTTGTAACTCCTCTTAGCTCTTTTCTTGTTTATCAATAAAAGCTATTCGAGTTTTCCTCCATGCTTTTGTGTCATTGATGCTTGCTACATTTGTATGGTAAATTTATATCTGATCCTAGATTCTTTATGATTATAGATCCATGTCTTTTTATAGTGCTATGCTTCTGTGATCTTATAGGTACTTTGTGAAGCTGGGCGTGCAAGGGAGCAGGTAGCTGAAGACTAACAAAGAAGAGAGGAATCAAATCAGGAGATTAGCACAAGATAGAGGTTGGTCTTTCTGTTCCTCTCTATCTCTAATTCATAAAGGAAAAATGAAAGTAGCTTTTCTCTGTTTGTTTCTAAGGCAGCTGTCACACCTTCGTGGGATAGAGCAGTTCAATATAGACACTTTTCCCTGTAACACATAGTGATGTGGACAAGGCAACCAAGTTCGTTGAACAAATCTAAGAGATTGACCAGGCAGTACAGGAACAACTGGAAAAGAGCCAAGCCAAGTACAGGGCATGACAAGCATCAGATGGAGCATACTTTCCAAGTTGGTGACCAAGTCTGGCTGTATATCATCATAGATAGAATCCAAGGTGAAGGTAAGAAGCTGAAGCCAATAAGGTATGGACCTTTAAAGATACTTAAGAAAATTGGTGAGAATGATTTTCACCTTGATCTACCAGCTCACATGCACATCTACTCAGTTGTTAATGCAGACAACTTGAGACCATTTGAACCTTCATTAATTGAAGACCCTAAAGAACAGAGTCAATTTCCTTCTATTGATGATCCGTTATCTGAATATCTTAATGAATTGCAGGAAGACACAGTTCTGGACAGGAAGGTATGAACCATGCGCAGAGGGGATGTTGAGTATCTTGGGATTGGACTCAAAGGTTGAAAACCAAGTAGTGCATGAAATGGATAGAAATTGAGCAAGCGAGGAAGCGATATCCTCACTTGATTGATGCTTCAAAGAAAACTAACTTTTGGTGGTCCAAAATATTTTTCAGTCGGAAGGCCGTGATCTGAATTGGATCCTAAAACACTCTTTAAGCTTTTATGACTATTTCAAATCATGCTAAAAAAATTAAATTCTTAGAATCATCAAATCTATCAGAAGGAATCCTTGTAACAGTGAAAGTTGTGGCCAGAGTGGAGCAATGAGGACCCTCACTTGAGCACGCAGACCGTTGGCCCATGGTGACACGTAATGATGCAAAACTAGCAAAATGGGAAGCCAAATCAAGAAATGGGGGTGGTTTCTGATAGGCAATTAGCGCTAATCTTATATCCCAGGGTGCCCCCCTCAGTGAAGGAATGCCTTGAAGCGCCCAAACCCGAAAACTCTATGAAAAATGGAAAAGTAACTATTTCGGTTCTATAGTGCAGGATTGCCCAAAACCAGTAGGATATTGGAAGGCTTCAAGGCACTAAGTAATTTTGACTGAGTCCCCCCCGATGCCACACACCGAGCGACACACATATGGAAGAAGAGAGAGAAAACCACCCGCATCGGATGGGTAAATACCGTGCGACTTGTCTGCCTGATATGAAGGATGATAGTAGGATCTGGGGGTCCCAGATTAACAGCAGAGATGTGTCCCAATGATTGACCAGATTTGACAGGTTAAAAAGCAATATGACAGGGGATTTGAAGTTCGATGTGGATGATGAGTTGGCCAACGATTCGTCTTCGCGGGTGATCTTGAAGCAAACAGAATTAATGTCCAATCAAATATGATTTAGGAAGTCTGACACCCATTTCATTAGCAAATAGGTGGCCACCTCCCTGTGAGGCGTTACTCAGTGGTGATGATGTAGAGAAGAGGAATTTGAACAAACAGGGGACAAGGAAACTAGAAGGATGGGAAGAAGAAATGAGAAATCAAAGATAAGACTAGCTTTAAAGCCATGAAATGATAGAAGCAAAAGGGGAGACAACAGAAAGAGGCAAGAACAGAGCGGAAAAAAGCTAAAAGTAGAGAACAGAGAGTAGAAGCTGAGCTGACCTGAAGGTAGCATCGAGCCAGACAAAACCAGAGAGAGTGAGAGAATTTGTGTACTCCATTGAAGGCTTGAGAGGTTCAAGCAAACTCCTCGGCATAGGCCTGTCATACTACTATGACCCTCAGAGGTCACGTTTCAGTAAGGATATTCAGTGCACTCCATTCCTACTGACTTCATTCTGTTTAGTGAGACTGGAATCAAGCTCATTGTTGTAAAAAGAAAAAAAAGAAAAAAAAAACTCTATTCAAAATCATAATAGAGAGGCCACCACTGAAAGGTTGGACCAGGAGACGTAGCCCAGGAGCATTGGGTGAACTCCTTATTAAACTTGTTCTGTTTACATGTTTGACTATTATGTTTCTCTCTAAGTGCCTCAGTGTCTATGTATTCTAGCAATGTTATTGATCTGTTGCATAAGTAACATAGGCACATCCAAGCACATGAGTCTGTAATACCTTTATTTCTTTATCTTGGATAAATTCTAGATCAATTAATTATGAATTAATAAATTTTAATCCTAATTTTAATCTTAAAAGAAAAAAACCAGATATTTAATTAGGAATTAAAAACCAATAACTAAAATAACTATTAAATTAACAATAAAATTAGAATAAATAAAACTCAATTAAATATTCATTCCCATACCAACCCAAGCCTTATTTATTAACCCTATTGAGTTCTGACTTATTCACTCATGGATCTACTCTTGAAGATGAACCATAGAGTTCGTCGATTCCAACAAACATGAATGCGATCACTTCTAGAGATAACACTACACAGAACACATATCGCAAAAGCCTCAACTCATTAATCTATAAACAACTTAAAAACACCAAAATAATAATATTGGAACTATGTTAGTTCACTAAAAAACCCTAACCCCTAGTCATATGCATAATAATACATAGTGAAATAAAGAAAGACAAAGAAATCAAATTGTAGTTCAAATGAAAGAAAGAAAAACAAAAGAGAGGAAAGTAAAATAGGGTGGTAAAAAAAACTGCCACGTGGGAACTCTAAGTGTAATGCACCCTCGTGAAGGACATCATGGATGTGAATGAATGCCCTAGATATTGAAAGCTAGACAAAGAAGAACTACACATTATATATGACTATGAAATTTTACCCATGAAGTTCCCCCTTCCTTTTTTCATGAATTATCAATCAAATTTACCTACTTCTGTTATAGACATATTTGGGCACTTCAACCCCAATATTATATGTCGATAAACTAGGGCTCTTAAACCCCTAAAAGAGTTGTTTCATACCCTAAAATATCGTGGTCATCTAATTATGTCATTCCCCAAAAGTTCCAACTGAAAAACCATCCAGAATTGGCCTAAACTGGACTACACTCACTGCTCCACTGTCAGGGTGCGATGCATACAGACTTTTACACTAGCCAGGTGAAATGCATACTGATGAGGCCTTCTGTAGGGTTTGATTAGTGAGGATGGAAAAATTTCCAAGACAATTTTCTAAGTGGATGCTCATGGAATCTTGTAGAAACTTCTCCTATGACACTTGTCTCTCTAAATTTTCCCATAGATGAGTAAGAGATCCAAGAAATCTCCAAGTGGAAGCAATTATAACAAGTGGAATGATGCTAATCAAAAAACAAAAAATGACTCACACCCTTGCACACATCTATAAATGGATCCCTCATCTGAGAGATCTAGAGGCTGGAATTTTGTGAATTGCAAGGAAGTGCTGATAGTTTGTATTTGAGAAAGAGCGTTGTAATGTTGGCGTGATCTTGCGATTTCATGAGGTGAAGAGGGCTTCATGTTGGGAGGATGATGCTGGATCAGACAACTAGGTTGTAATTCTCCCTTCTATGTAATAAAGTTCTTTGAGTTTTCTTCCATATAACTATGTAATTGTGAATGTTATTATGGCTTCATGCTGGGAGGATGATGCTAGATTAGACAACTGGGTTGTAATTCTCCCTTCTATGTAATAAAGTTCTTTGAGTTTTCTTCCATATAGCTATGTAATTGTGCACGTTATTATTTTTGAAGGCCATTGTATGTGCATTATATTTCTGATTCTGTAATGATTATGATATAATAGATCAAGATGCTTTGAGAGTTCTTTGTTACTGTGTTTCTACAGGTACTCTCCAAGCAGGATAAGTACAGAGAGGAGTTGCAAGCTCTGTTAAGGGGGAGAGGGATCAAGCAAGGAGTTAGGTGGAAGATACAGGTTGGTTCCTTTGTCTTTCTCTTATCTATTATACATAGAAGAAATCACAAAGTGCTTTAAACGGTTGTTTCTAGGGTGGCTGCCAAACCTAGAGGGCTAGTCGATCGAAAAGACACTAGTTTTACCATAAAAAAATTCTAACTTAGAAATTTAGGAAATGCTTCTTGGTCTTTGAAGTGTCACATCTAATTGAGTTTAATGTTGTCAACACAATGGTTGAACTTAGCCTCATGTGTAAAATTCAAATGAGTTATTGAGAAGTTGGAAGGAAGAACTTGTATGGTTACTACCTAATAGCACATATATCAAGGCATGACTAATTATTATAGGTTTTTTCCTTTCATTAATATCCATGTACATGCATTGGGGGTGGTATCAGTGCCATAGGACCTATGTACCATTCTTTGAGATTTATGTATTTTATTTGGGATTTGTAAAACCAAATTGATATATGAGAGCCCCTTCTTTATCAGATAAGGGATTGGCCTCCTTGTAGCGATTTAATTGCTAAAGTCTATGGAGGTGTACATAATCTACCTTAGACATGTGAGGTTATAGATGAATATTAAGTAGTGGGAAAGTTAAAAATCCTTCGACATAGGCTTTTGATGGGTGTTGATTGTTTGAGAGCTAGTTTATATGTTTTCAAATTTTTCCCAAAATTGAGTCAATAGATTGTGCTTTTTGAAGAGCACAAAAATGGATGAACATCCCTAAAGGGAAAGTAAGCAAATAATCATAAGACCTTTCTTGTTTTGTGTATGATAGTGGAAAGGGACATTGAGGGATCTTTGATCACTAGATGATATGATTATAATGCTATATAGTAACTAGATCAACTAAGCCATCATAGAAGTGGGTAGGTTCAAGGGTGTTTTGTTTCCCTTTATGGGTAGTTACATTAAGAGCTACCCTCTAAGATATTTTGTGTTCCAACTTGCACAATTTCTCAAGCTTATCTATCTAGATTGAAACTTGTTCTTCCAATTCTCCTTTAGAAATATGATGATCTCATCTCACATTTTTTTCCTTAACTCTTTCAGATGCCTCAACCATGGTATGTTAATTACTATCTCATACATGTGATGGTCATCAATATTCTAACTGTAATATTGTATCCCTTGGGGTCTCAACTTTAATATGTCAACTTAGGCTTCATACAAACTTGAGTATTATGCATTGTATATGAAATTCATAGTTTTTCTTTTCTCAATGCATACTAATCTATGAAATAATTGTATTCCTAATAAAGTGAGAAGAGTGGTTATGCTAGTCAATAGTCACTTCATTTGGCCTATCCTAGCAAGAGGTGAGAATACAAGAATCAAAATGTTGGAATTGAAATCATAGTAATAAAGCTAAATGAAGTAAAAGAATAAAGCTATAGGAATGGAAATGTAAGAACATAAAGTTTTAGGGATTCAAAAAATACTACTTGCAATCAAAGAACTACCCTATGTTGCAAGGAAACCATTTCTATTCTACTATTGTACAAAAGTAAATAAAATTACACAAAAAAACAATAATAAGACAATTTGGATCTTGTAGCCAATCATGTACATGTGACAACCTTTTCTTCAATTCTACCTTATTCACTTAATGAGGCTAAATTGACTAATCAAGGTGCTTTGTAGATCAATAACATGAAATCACAAGAAATTATGCAAAACCAAAAATCCCAAGTTTGTTCTACAAGAAGCTTTGTAATTCTATAGGAAGACTTGGAACTCTACAAGAAACTTATAGAATTGAAATAAGTGCACAAAATTGATGAAAGAAATATGAAAGAAAATAGTTGAAACCAATTCTAACTCATAGAAACTATGACCATCACTCAAAATCTAAGAAACATCATATTCCAAGCATCTACCGAAACATAAAATTGTGTTAATGTTACTATACTTGACTATTACAACAAAAGAAATGATAATAACTTAAAGAAACATATATAAATAAAATATAGAAGGCACAATAAGGGTTTCCAGAAAGCCTATAGGTAGACCCTCAAAAAATTTCTCACGAACCTTGAATAAAATCAATGCAAAATTCTTGCCAAAAGGAATTATCCTTCCATTAATATTAAATTGACATTATAGAAAATGAAAATAAAAGGATGTAATACTGCAAAAAATCAATTTTGTTCTTTTCTCTCCAAAAAAATATCCTTTCCCACTATCTTGGGTTCCCCTCATATACAAAATGTTGAGGGAGAATCCTCCTTAATAGGAGGGTTGTTTTCCCTCCAAAAATCCCTAAAATCATGGCAGTTGGGATTTCTGCATAGCTACCTCTTCTTTAACTATTGATAAATTTGATTTCATTCTAATCCTATAAGTGTTTACAAACAATCGACAAGACAGGGACCTTACCTTCATGGTAGGCTACTAGTGGCTATTGTAGGAGCTTGTTTTTCTTCAAAAACCTATCCAAATCAGGATGCGAAGGCTACCAAGGGTCACATAAATTAATAATATTATTAAATCTCTAATAACATACCCAACATAAGGAATAACAAGTAAAATGAAAAATGCATAATAATCAAGGTTGAAAATGCAAGTTGTTCCTAGGTGATAGAGGTTATAGATGGGCCTTTAAATGTACAAATGAAGGGCCCATCATAGCTAACTACTTAGATGTTTTCCCATCCATAGGAAAATGTACATTTTTCATTCTTCTTGATCCTTGAGTTGTTGTTCCCTCATTTCCTTAACAACTTTCCTAGCTATTGGCACACTAAAATGTAATATTTTTGCCCTCTTTTTCATCAATTTTAATCACATTCAACTTCTCTATAAACTTGCATTAAGAAAACGTTTATGATTATATATGGTTTTAGATTTATTATTTTCCAAAGAATTTAATTTAGTATTTTGAGTGAGTTTAATATTAAATATTAGAAAAATAACATTTTTTCACTTATATCTAAAAGGTGGATGAGTTCTAAGTTTTTTATAGACATATCTGAAGACTCCAACAAAGTGATATTTGACCATTTAGCTACAAATTCGAATTTCCTCTTCAACTCTAGAAGACTTGAGGAATATTTTTGATAATTATTCAATCACATTCAATGGAGAAGAATCATGGAGGTTTTGATAAGATTTACTATCAAAGATATTAGATATTTGTGAGAGGATTTGTAAAGATAATTATCTTCTAATTTTAGTAAATTTGTTGTACCTACTTGAGAGAAAAGTGAATCTAAATTTATTAGTTACTTATCCTCATTTGAAAGAAACTTGTGTATAAACAAGAGAGCTTCCTCCATTTCTAGAGAGGAGAGATTTAGAGTTTGTAATTATAATACTTAGAGAAATATATTTGTAACTCTTGTTGGCCAAAAGGTCATAGTAAGGAAGGGGTGAATCAATGTGAGTTCAATTTTACCATTTCACAATTTTTCAAAACCATACAACCATAGCAAAATGAATCATAAGAATCAAATTAACAAGATATACATATCAAAAATCCATCACATCATAAAACAACACAAGATTTTTATGTGGAAACCCATATGGGAGAAAACCATAAATATTCTTATTCTTTATATTCAATTATTTACATAGATTTGTAGGCTATGACCTGTTGGAGACAACTACCCCTAAGAAATTCAACTACCACTTGCAATAGTCTACTACCATATTTTGGCACCAACCTTGAAAGATGCAAGCAACTACTCACTATAGGCTACAACCTGATTGAGACACCAACCTCAATAATGAGTGGGCTCCAATGTACTCTAGGCTCCAACCTGATTGAGGATCCCACCTGCTCTTGGATTCAACCTTAATGGAGGCATCCACCTCCTTTCAACTTCCTTGTTGACCTCTATTTCATGTCATTTTCAAACTGGATCCATTGTCATCATATATTATTGAATTACAAGTGAAATATGTAACCTATAATCTCTCTCACTATAAATTCCATAGTCATTGCCACAACCTACAACCACTACCACTACAATATCAGTATAAATTATTATGACAACCTACAATCATTATTTCTATAACCACTATCATAAATGTCACCAATAACTACCATATAACCAACTATCACTAGTTGTCATGTCGTTCCCATGCTCTTCTTTTTCCAACTGATCAATTGGGACACTCAATCCCCTTCTTAGAACTTGTTTCCATAATACATCCAAAACCACCACAACCCTGCTCATAGTCTCTTAAAACATACAAAATGGATTCTAGTCATCAAATAAGTTCCAAAAGGTAATCATGCACATTTGGTTAGATTCATCTCTAAGTCTTGATTACCCATCTCCATCCAAAACTCAATTTGGACAAATATAGACCCTAGTAGCTCATAAAAACCATATAGAAACTATATAAAAATTAAGGGTTCTACAAATGACCCTTTTTTGGGAGCTCTTCTACAAAACGGAAATATTATGTCGCTGATTCTATAAAGTTCCAGTTGGAAAATTCTAAAGATGAAATTGAATGGGATATATATTGAAAACAAAAACTATAGACCAAATCGTGCAACCAATGGAGGTCAAACTTAAGAACTCAACATTATCAACTTGGCCCCACTACTAATTGTGCTATTCAATAGAACTTTCGATGGCATTCAACTAAGCTACAAATAATTTAAACCATATGTTATTCACAAAATTATGGCTTTTCCTATGGCTCATATGGTCGTGGCCTTCTCTATACTCCTATATAATAGAGGATGACCCTCGTGGCATATTTTATGTCTCTAGTGAAATGAGGGATAGGGTCATTTCCTACTCATATGAACCTTCAGTGCAACACATGTCAAACATGTTTCCTATTCATATAAATCATCAGTGTGATGAGGGACAATCTTGTTGCCTATTTGTATGATCCATTAGCTCTAATGTGGAATGATCCCTATAGCCAATTTGTATGTGCCTCAATGCACAAGGGCCAAGCCATGTAACCAATTCGTATGTGCCTCAATGCACAAGTGTTAGGCCCTATAACCAAATTATGCATGACCAATCCCCATACAGATCAATTATGCTCTATGACTTGAATCACAGAGTCAATGTAACAATTACACAAACCATAATAAAAATGAAACCATAACATTCACCAAAATTTCATCTCTAATATATGACGCTTCCCATGATAATGTTCGAATAGATTATCAATGAATATTTCATTTTTGTGTATTTCCTTCAATCGAAGGTATTTTTAATAGATGAGGTTATTGCTGAGGGTTCAATTGAGCTGACAACTCATATGAATTTACAAGAACCTTTAATTGTTTTTGTGGTTAGTCGATGCTACTATGTGACCAAAACCAATTCTTCCTTTGTGACCATGTCTTGTCGGCTTGTAGTCCAATCCACCCATGTGACCACCCCATGAGACCTTGTCCTAGGGATCACTAGACATTTTCTTGATGATGTCATCATGACTTCATTGAGCCACATGGAAACCCATGAGTGTACCACGTGTCACCCTGTTTTAGCCTTTTTAGTAGTCATAACAAGCCAAATAAGCTTACCACCTAACAACCTCTAGTTATACCATGTGTCATGGGACATTGCCATTATTGCCACATCATGCCCTATGGTTGATTACGATGTGTCCATGTCATGTTTCTTACATCATCATATCCGACTAAATGTACTTTGTTGTGTTTCACAGAGGGATTGATCCACATGGTGCAATTTTATTGGGTCATAAAGAAATATTAAATATCATGCAACTCTTATCCACATCCATCATTCTTTTTAGCCATTTTTATCTTGAGCCATCCAATTGGAAAGAAAGTGCATACTCTTTAGCACAATTAAAAGTCATGCAAGTTTCATTGAAATTTGTCATTGGCCTAGACAATGATGGGTAGATGTGCTCGAAAGGTGTGTTATCACCCAAAAAGTGATCACCTAGCCATTTTCCACTAGGATGATTGAAATACACCATGTAGTATGGGTTTTCCATATTAAAACCCACTTTCACCTTAGGAAATAATTTAGAGAACCACTTTTCCTAAATTATTTCTATATAATGAATTTACGTAATTGAAAATAACCCATAGATCTATTTAATTAATTTCATGTTATTTTCACGTTTGTCCATTTTGGGAAATAATTAAAAGATATCTTCCTCCATGCATTGAAATAATTAAATAAATCACTATTTGTTTATTATTCCTTAAGCATTTAACTTTGCTCCCTCAAAATAATTATTAAATCATTATTTAGTAATTATTTGTAACACATTTTGACCATACTACCCACCAATAGTTAAATAAATCATTATTTAGTAATTATCGCTAACGTATTTTGATTTCATCTCCTAGAAATACTTAACAAATCATTTTCACTTATTAATTATTTCACCATTTTTCTTAATTAACTCAACCAATCATTACCTTTTTATTTAGATAAGTAAATAAAGATTATTGACCATTTCTCTAATCTTTTCCTCTCTGAAAAATAATTAAATACTCATAACGGTTAAATCTTAATCTTGTGAACCAAATATTTTATTAATTGACTATATCTACTATAATCGAGGACTTTATTATAAATAGAGATGTTTTTCCCTCAACTCACACACATGATCACTATCAGCATCATCATTTTTAGCTCGTCACATTTAGGTTCTCCACCTTGAGTTCTACCACATTTTCTCACATCGCCCCTTTGTGCAGAGAGGAGAGAGTAGCCACTTGCAGTGTAGGGACACAAAAGAACACTCCCATGCAGGAGGACTTTAAAGACTCAAGTGAGTAAATCATTCTCCATAGGCATAATCTTTGGTAATAACAATAAAAATTGATTGTCTTTGTATTGATTTCTACAACTGTGATTTTTAGCATATATTTTCAATTTATGAGTTTCTTTTGTAGGTTTTCCATTAACATTATATGCAGTTCTGAAGATATTTTTTTTGAATATTGTATATTTTGGATATTTCCTTTCCTTTTGGTTTTGTTTTTAAGTTGTTTTGTGAGTAGCATTAAAAAGGATATTTTTGTACATTCATCCAAAATCCCCTCCCCCAATAAATCAAAACTTTGTTGGGTTTTGTTAGAGTCGGCCTGGTCATCCCTCCATCAGAGATCAAAACTCTTTTTACATTTCATATTTAGGTGTCCCATCTCACTCGATCAGTTGCATTCAGTTAGGAGCATGCCATCAATCTGTCAGAAGGGATTTTGTCATTCATCCCCCTCATGCATTGCACTGCTGGCTCTAGTCTGTTCATCAAAATCAAGTCTTAAAAGTGATTTGCAGTCCTGTTTCAGTTTCTAGGTCATAACAGTCATTTTGGTCATTAGTTCTAGGGTTAGTCAATTTGGTCTTCAACAAGGTCTAATAAAGCCAGTAGGCCAGAGGGAGGTTCTTAATAAGCTTTCATTTCAAAGATTTTTATTTTCATACGGATGGATTATGACTTTTCTTCAAACTCTGTTTTGAAGATAAGTCGACATTTCGTTTTTTGTAATAATTTTCAAAAAGTTTCAGTTCTTGAGTTCTTCAGGCGCAGCCCTAGTCTCCTTTGCCAAACTCCATGTCAGCTATTCCTACAAAAAATTGCCAAGAATTTCATCATTTCAACCAAAAACAAGGGGGAAACAAAAAGACAGAGTTGTATTAGTTGTGAAAAAGTGCCAATTTCAAAACATTACAAAAATGGCTTTTGAAGAACACAAAAATCAAATCAATGTCTTTATAAAGGTTTTTCCATGAAGATCAATGTCATTTTACATGCCAAGGTCAAAGCGAAGCATTTCGAAGTGAAATGGGTGAGCAAGTGCATATTTTGGGGTGAAATTTCCTTCAACTAGCTGGCGCGGCGCACTGGAAGCGCGGTACACTCGGAGAAATTGCCCAGTGTTATTCTGAATGGGCACAACACACTGGAAACAAGCGGTGCATTGGGTTCTTGGCGCGGCGCATATAGTCCATAGCTTGAATTTGCTTGAAATTTCTCCAAGTTGTTCATTCCTTGCATGGATTGGCTAGGTAGAGCCTTATTCTTGATGTTGCATCAAATTTTGTGATAAAAGGTGGTTTATGGGTGATAATGGTTGAAACAAAAATCCAAACCCTACATCTAAAGTGCCTTCAAAGGAATATTGTTGTCGGTTCTTAAATCTTTGATTTGTCACCAAGGACTCTCCTCCTTCCTCATTTCTCCCTTGCTTCATCATTTCCTACCCCCCACTAAGCCCATCAATCCTACATTTTCATTCCTACATTCAAATCCCAAAACCCCAAAACCCTAACCCTTATAAAAATATACTAACCCTATACATAAAACCCTTCAAACCCCCCCCCTCCTTTCCCTAATAAAATTTATTCTAATATTCCCTAATCCCTTACTATTTTCCCCTTCCTAACATTCCTCATTGCATTTTTTTCCCCTTGGTGGCAGAATCCAACTGTAGTGCATTACAACACAACAGTTTCATACATCATTAAAGAGCAGTCCAAGCACAGTTCATACACAACAACATATTCTCTTCAAGGTATTTTATACAGCAGTCATGGCATCTGAGCATTCATCGGACTATGAAGTGGAAACCCAAAGTGACTCACCCTTGGAAGAACAGGTGCCCCAGAGGCCTCATAAAGGAGGTAGACATGTTAGAGAAGAACCAACCACCCTTACAGAATTGCAGGTCTTCCCTCTTGCCATGTTTTGTTTTTAGCATCAGTCGTGCTATGAGTTTTGTCAAAAGTTGGCTAGTGTTCAATTTCGTCATGAGCTGGCTCGTCTTTTTGTGCTGCACTTACATGGAGATCAAGCTACCTTAGCTGGTGTCACCTTCACGCTTACACCAGAATCTGTCTCATTAGCAACCAGCATACCGAACATTGGATAACCATGGCACAAGAAGTAGAAGATTGATCGGAAGCATTATGAACCACACATTAAAACCAGTTTCTTGAGGCATCTCAAGAGAGTGTTCCTATTCCGATATCTGAAAGATGAATATGCTCCACTAATGAGGTTGATCATGAAATATTTCAGTTGTGAGTGATGGTTCTCTTGTATCTATGCTTATCACATCAGGTTTCTCATGCATTTCACCATGGTACAGATGATGAAAATTCCGTATTTATTTTGCTAGAACATAGAGAGGATGACCACCTTTATGCAGCACAAAACCCCTCAGCAGCAACTTAACGGTGTCTATCATTTTGCCCTTATTAAGATTTTGGTGGTTCATCAGCCTGGAGTATAGGGCATCACTTGGGATGACTTCATCTCTCATGACTTCTTCAAAGCTTCACAGGGATTATCAGAGGTTAAGAATGAAGGTGGACCTTCTCATCAGTATGAGCTCCATGAGACCGCTAGTGTGCCAGTATTCATCACATATCAGAGAGGCACCAGACATTTGTTTGCAGCAGCAAAGCAAGTGTTATATCCACCCGGGGTGGAAGGGGCCTCGCTTTCTCCATCAGCATCACCAGTACAGGACAAAGGCAAGAGGCCAATGTAGGATGAGGAGCCTTCAGGTGAAAAAGAGACTGACTTCATTCTCATTCATGATGATGATACAGATACGGGCCCACAAAGTGCCAAGCTTAGGGAGATCATACAGGAGCAACAAACAGAGATCCAAGCCTTATCCCTTGACTTGAAGAGAGCTAAGTGGACCATGAAGTACTTGGAGTAGAGGAACAAATAGCTTGAGGATTAGCAAGCAATCATGGAGCTAAAAAACATTCATGAGCATCACCAGGATGCATAAAGAAGAAGAGTTGAGCTCACGTCATTGGAGCAAGAGATTAATGAGGATCGGGGGCGACAATCTCGAGAGAGTTAACATGCACTTAGAGAGGCTATTGGAAAAGGCCGACAAGGACCATTCTTTGCTAATGCACATAGCTTTCCATTACATGGCACGAAACAAGGTGTGCAAGGCCCGAATCAGGAATTTGAAGGCAAAATTGAGGAAAGCAATAAGGAAGCAAAAGAGGCAAAGGGAGCTCGATCGTCTCTAGATATTGGCTGAAGCCTCTTTAGCCTAGCATAACAATTAATGAAGAAGCTCTAGCCCAAATTTCAAGAAATTTTGGGCATTTTTGGTATTTTTGCAATTTTTTATACAAAAAACAGGGTTTTTCTCGCTGTGCGCCGTGCCACGTGGAGCGCGCTTATGATAGGAGGCTCCAAATGCAAAAAAGTTTATATTTTTGGATTTTTTATGAAAAATCATGACTGTTTGTGCATGGCCAAGAAATTTGGGCAAGTTTTGAGTCCTCAGGAGGTCAAAAACACCCTAAAAATGACCTCTCTGCCCCTAATTTCACACACAGAAAGCAGTCTTGGGAGATTGGGGTTTTCGAGGGGAAAATGGGCACCAAATTTAGAAATTCCACGTGGGTTGGAAAGTAGATAGGTAGGGATTTCCAACAAGCACACTTAGGCTCAATTTCAACTTCAGGAAGTTCCTCGAAATCAGTCTCAAAGTGGCGCGACGAACAGAGAAATTGGTGCGACGCATAGAGGTTTTTTGCCCAATTTTTCACCTTTGAGCTCAGAAATTCGGCTAGTTTGACTAGCTTTTCTTTGTGATGTAATTTTTGATCTATCTTGATGTAATTGGACAAACATGATGTAATTTTGGCACTTATTTACTTGTTCTAGAGGATTCATTCACCAAAAAGCGAAAATTTAATGAATGAATCAGTTTCCTACCTTATAGAGGCAAGTTGTTTTGATTGCCTAGATTTTAGTGCTTTGTTTAGAATTGGTTGAAACAACTCCTAGAATGATGAGCTCGACCCCTAGTCTATATCATGTAATTTCTAAGTCATTTTCAGGGTCAGACTCAGGGAGAAGTTTGGCACTCTATTGTACATTCACTTCTGCATTTTTGGCTAAGGCAAGACGAGGGTTTTGCAGCACTATTTGGGATCCATGTGGCTTTATGTTTTTATGGTGTGATTCTCTGAGTAATTGTAAGTTCATTAGTGTTATGTGTATCATTTTCCTGCTTCTTCTTCTAAATTTGAACAAATGAGTGATTAAGGTAGAATCCATACTTGTTATGCTCTGCCTTTGAATTTGTTTAAATTTACATGTTTTCATCTATTTAAGGAGAATTATTGAGACTCTCTTGCTCTCCTTAACTCCATACTAGTCTGATCTATCCATTCGCTCACTTTAAAGCATCAAAACAATTGCCTTCCTTGCCCCAATCAGAGCTCTGAACAAGCTGTGCCTCATCCCTGAGCCCAAATTTGCCTTTCCCATTTTTTCGACAAAACTCACAAAAAACTCAAATCAAATCCTTGCACTTAATACCTAGCCTAAGATCATTTGCAAATTTAGTCATCTTGAGCCTCATCGATTACCTTTTGCCAAGATTGACCTGGAGAGAGCCCTCTCCTATCCTCGTAAGGCTAGCTACGAGGCTGAGCATGGTTTGATGTGGACCTAGAACCTTGTCTTTTCAGCCTAAGAAAAATCTAGGCTCTAACATAGTGGCGACTCCACTGGGGAATAAAATGTTTTTCTTGTTGATGTCATTGGTTTTCTGAGCTACAGATGAAGCCTGAAGTTATGGCAGGTAGCCTTCGAAATGCTTTTGCTTTGCATTAGTGCATGTAGATAAACGCTACTTCAGTCAATCTCTGGTCTAGCTTGTAATCGTGATACTTGACTTGTAAATCGCCCCAGTACCTTTGAGAATTCTAAGCTTTTGGATGATAAGTTTAGAATTTGAAAGGCTGAATAAGTTTTTTATGTCCTTTTTATTTCTTGAAAATAACACGCTAGCTTCAAAGAGATATACAAGAGCTAATCGAGATCCAAATCCTCCCCCTTTCTATGAAAATCCTAATCTGATTTCAAAAATTGTTCGCCAAGAGAGCTCTGTCACTCCCGTGTTTAAATCTCGTTCATGTCCTGCAATTTTTAAGTATCTTGAAGAGCTTGATTTTGATGAAAAATTTGAACTTTCATTGTTTGAAACCAAATCCGAAAGTGCTCTTGGTTCTATAGTTCCAAATCTTGACTTTTTTGCAGCTCTTGAAGTTGAAAAAAATAATAAATCAATTGAGAATTTTATCTTGAAGCACCTCCAAAGTGAAATTCACGCTTCAAATATCATTGATTTCCTAGAAGCCGCATCTGCATCCCTCGGATCTTCCGTAACGGCATCCGCTTCGAAAATCCCTACTGAGCCTCCCTTCATTCCCACCCTTCCCCCACAGCCTAATATTGCTGATCAAAAGTCTACTGTAAATTCACCTCCATCCACTCCTTCTTCATCCAAAATTGCTTCACCTCCATATACACCTCCTCATACACCTCACACATCAGCTGCACCCTCTCCCCCAACATCCCCCAGACCAAATCCACCAAGAGCAATGGCTGCTCGGTTTGTACCTCTCACGCTGACTCCAGTTTTGGGTGACATGCTAGCAGGTTATCAGAGTAAAATTCCTTTGTTCGATGGCACTCCTCAAAATACCACGGCACAGCAACATGTGGACAAGATGACGGATTTCTTTGAGCTTCATGAGATTGATGCTGAAAATGTGACCATGAGATTATTTGTGCAGACTTTTGTAGGTGAGGTGAGAAAATGGTTCAGGGCTTTGACAGCTAGAAGTATTCCCACATTAGAAGAGCTTCAAAAATAGTTCTTGGATCACTGAGAAGTCAAGAAAGATCCTCTTCAGATCACTTTTGAATACACCAAAATCAAGCGGAATGCTGGTGAGTCCGTGCAAGACTATTGTACTAAATTTAATGTTGTTTATAATGCAATTCTCGATGACTTAAAGCCAACTAGAAGGTCAACTTTGCTAAAGTTCCCAGATGGTTTTGATTTGAGCATGGCTTATCAATTAAGAGAGAGAGATCCAAATACCTTAAAAGAAATGCAGAAAATTGACG
Source organism: Pinus tabuliformis (assembly GCA_031772625.1). Classification (NCBI taxonomy): domain Eukaryota; kingdom Viridiplantae; phylum Streptophyta; class Pinopsida; order Pinales; family Pinaceae; genus Pinus; species Pinus tabuliformis. The sequence goes on from CM062818.1 coordinate 1,671,294,918, forward strand.
TTAGTGTTGAGGCAAATTTGAATGACAAGAGAGCTATATTGAAAACCAAGAAGAAAGTCTCAATAAAGGAAGAGGCTTCTACCTCAGATCAGGTTCTCTGCAAGGTAGAAAATATGAAAGAAAGGTTGGCACTTGATAAGCCTAAACCACAGATCCGGAATCCTAATTTTTGTGGACAGAAGCAACCTCAATTCAGGATCAAACAGTGTGAGCAGTGAGCACAAGAACCGGCATCACAACAGCAGCAAGTAAAGACACCTCTTTAGTAGAATTTTGTTGGTCCTAAATCTGATGATGAAGACCATGTAATAGGGGAAGAAAATCATTTCTTTACTCCTGATGAGATGCCCACTTTTATCACTGAAGATGATGAGTATGCAGAAAGTTCAGCTGTACAGCAGGATGCAGATTTTATCTTGGCAAATGACACAACTCTTGAAGAGGAGTCGGATGAGTATCAGAGAGGGTATATGCATGCCTTGTCCACCCAGTAGCGTCAGTATTCATTAAAAAATAGAAATGTCCCCATCAATCCAATCCAGAAGAGAAAGGAAGGTCCAACATCTAAGAATGAGTCACTGGTTGCACCAAATAAAGGAAAAGAAGTCGTTGATCCTATGCCTAACAAATCTCCATCAACAAATGAACGAGTCAATCAGCCCATTGTACCAAAAGATAAAGCTAAGAAGAAAGAGGTTCCAGCCAAAGAGGTAGAGAAGACTTCCACTTTTAGTTTAGAAAATGAAATTTCTAAATTGAAGGTATCCATTCCCTTGACAGAGCTGATGAGGAACAACAGTTATAGAGGTCAGGTTTCCAAAATTCTGAATTTTGATCCAATGTCTGATATGGTGAGTGTGGAAGATGATCAACCTGAACTAATTTTTGGACCAACATTGAATGGTGAGTCTCCAGATAGTGATGTGCCTCCTTTTTATATCAGTTTGAGAGTGCATGAGTTTGTGTTGCATAATGCTATGTTTGATTCTGGCGCCTCCCACAATCTTATGCCGAAGGCCATCATGGAGAAGTTGGGTTTGGAAATTACCAGGAAATACCATGATCACTATTCGTTTGATTCCAGTAGGGTGAGATGTATTTGGCTCATTAAAGACTTGGTGTTCAGTTTGGATCAGATTCCAGCAAAGAATGTTTTGATAGATGTGGTGGTGACCGATATACCTCCTCATTTTGGAATGCTTCTTTCTAGATATTGGGGAGCAAAGATCAAAGGAACTATGCAGCTTTATTTCTCCTATGCGATGATTCTTGTGTTTGGCCAGATGATAAAACTTTATCAGGAGCAGAAAATGAAATACATGATTACCAGCAAGGAGAAACCAATTAATCATCCGATCAATTATGTACATACAGATTTAGAATCTTTTGTTTTGTATTTAGATAGTTTCAATGAGATTGATAGTCAGTTAGTTGCAGCAGATGATATTCCAAAAATAGCAGAGAATTTCAGAGAAGTTTTGAAGAAAGAAAGTCAAGAACAGGGCAATACCATTCAGCGATCAGAAAAGGATAATGGATAGCAAGAAGAAAAATTACAGCAAATAGAGTTTCAGCACTTAGAAGAAGAGGAAGATGGCCTCTGGACTATGGATTTCAATGGAGCAGTGGGAAGTGATGGTGCTGGAATTGGAATTTGGGTACGGAATCCTTTTTCTGCTCCAAACAAAGTGCCGAGTAATGTGCGGGTATGTTCTTACAAACTTGATTTTGATTTCTCAAACAATGAAGCTGAGTATGAGGCTTTGATCGCTGGCCTAAAGATCCTAAGAAAGTTGAATGCTAAGAGGATTGTTGTGTATGGCAACTTCGAATTGGTGACTAAGCAAGTTAAAGGCGAATATCAAGAAAAGCATCCTCGGATGCAGGCATACCGGAATGTTGTTCTATACATTTTGAAGTTGTTTTCAGATTACACTTTGACGTGTGTGCCTCGTATTCAAAATAGTATTGCTGATGCACTTGATAAGGCAGCGAGTAATTTGAAGATTCCTATGAATTCAAAAAATAAATTTGAAATTCATGTGAGACACCGTCTGACTGTCCTGGACAACCAGAGATATTGGCAAGTTTTCCAAGATGATGAGGAGATTGATGATTTTCTGCAAAACAAAGGTAAGTTCAATGATACCTGAATTGATGTACAACATGATGATGGAAAAGATGATATGCATATCAATCAAATGGAAGTGTTGTATCTCAAGGATAATGTGATTCCTAAAGGCTTGATACCTTTAGAATAACTCTTTGATCATGATGACGTAGCCCGCAAACCAACATTGTAGCCAACAGAGAAGGGAGTTGAAGAGGTGAACATTGGAACAGCCGAACATCCGAAGATGGTAAAGTTGTCCAAAACATTGCTACCAAAGGTAAAAGAGAAATATATCAGTTTGTTGTCATCATTTGCCAATGAGTTTTCTTGGGACTATTCTGATTTGAAAACATATGACACCAATATAATTCAGCACACAATTCCTATTAAGCCTAATCTAAAACCTTTCAGACGGAAGTTAAGAAGGCTTAATCCAAAATTGCTGCCATCAATTGAGAAGGAGATCAATCGGTTGTACAAATCAAGAATCATTGTTCCCATACGTTTTTTTGATTGGATATCTAATCTGGTGCCCGTGTGAAAGAAGACCGGTGAGATTCGTTTGTGCATTGATTTTCGGAATCTCAACAAAGTTTCATTGAAGGATAATTATCCGCTGCCAAAAATGGATCACATACTTCAGCGAGTAGTTGGAGCATCTCGCATGTCACTACTTGATGGTTATTCTGGATATAATCAAATTTTAGTCCATGAAGATGACCGAGACAAAACAACGTTCACCACTCCGTGGGGAACCTTTCATTACGCCAAAATGCCTTTCAGTTTGAAGAACGCCGGTGCCACTTTTCAGCAGCAATGGACTTGGCTTTCGTGAATGAGAACGATGTATTCTTGGTTGTGTACCTTGATGATTTGACCGTGTTATCCAAATCAAATGAAGAACACTTGTATTATTTGATAATTGTCTTTGAAAAGTGCAGAAAATATGGTGTGTCGTTGAATCTGAAGAAGAGCTTGTTTGCCATGGATGAAGGAAAACTACTTGGGCATATTATCTCAAAGGATGGCATCCGTATTGATCCAGAACGTGTGGAAGCAATTTAGCAAATTGACCTACCCCAGAATAAGAAGGAGATTCAATCGTTTAATGGTAAGATGAATTTCCTGTGCCGCTTTGTTCCTAATCTTGCTGAACATCTAAGGGAGACTACAAACATGCTTAAGAAGGACAGCCAAGTGTCGTGGATGGAAGAGGCTGTAAAATATTTCAATTTAGTAAAATTGGCTCTTTCTTCAGCTGGTGTTCTAATCAGCCCGGATTATACTCAAGATTTTATATTGTTTTCATTTGCTTCAGAGCATACTATGGCAGCTGTATTAATGAAGAAAAAAGATGAACATGAAAGACCTATTGCTTTCTTTAGCCAGACTATAAGAGATGTTGCTTTGAAATACAACATTATTGAGAAGCAAGTCCGTGCACTTGTAAAAGCACTGAAAGATTTCCGTGTGTACATTTTGCATTCCCATATTTTAGCTTATGCTCCTAACACTGTTGTCAAAGATGTTTTGGTCGAGACAGATCCTAAAGGAAGATGTGGTAAGTGGATAGCAGCTTTGCTGGAGTATGATGTGGAGATAAGGCCCACAAAGCTTGTTAAAGCTCAGGGATTGGCGAAGTTGATGGTTGAATCAAATCTGCACGTCTTAGACATAAATATGATCATTGCTATGTCCGATGAAAATGAGGAAAGTTCGTCACTTCAGGTATCAGAAATGTTTGTTCTTTCTCCATCGTATTCAGATATCATATATTTCCTTCAGAATTTGTTCGTTTCGCCTGATATGGCTAGAAACAAAGCTAGAACTCTTAAGTTAAAGGCTGCTAAGTTTTGTATTTTGAATTTTGTACTTTATTGGAAAGATCTATGTGGCGTTTTGTTAAATTTTTTGGTGGAAGAAGCGAAGCAGGTCATGAAGGATTTCCATAAAGGAGATTGTGGCAGTCACCTCAATCCAGGAGGGCTAGTCAATGGTCGGCTTCTCAAGCGGTACCTTTTCTGAGTTTTTCTGCTATTATCATTGTCATTGTAAATACCATTTCATTTCAGTTTCACTGCAAGTGTGTGCTATGATATTTTCTTCAGTCTGGGGCCCCAAGTGAAGGCTATAATTCTAAAGAAAGATTTCAGTTTTGAGTTCAGTATGTCAAGTCAGTTTTTCACTCATTTTAGTTTTATTATCGAGTCATTTTGAGTCAAGTTTCAGTCAAATAAATTGAGTCAGAATCTTGTATTGTTTGTTGAAATAATGATTCCATAGCCCAATGGATGAAGGCGCTGTCTAGCTCTTCCAGAGATCTGCCATTCTTGGCACCTCCAAGGAGCTACCATCCCCATTGGAGCCAATGTTAGAGTCGGTCTAGTCATCCCTCCATCAGAGATCAAAACTCTTTTTTCATTTCATATTTAGGTGTCCCATCTCGCTCGATCAGTTTCATTCCGTTAGGAGCATGCCATCAATCTGTCGGAAGGGATTTTTTCATTCATCTCCCTCATGCTTTGCACTGCTGGCTCAAGTTTGTTCATCAAAATCAAGTCTTAAATGTCATTTGCAGTCCTCTTTCAGTTTCTAGGTCATAATAGTCATTTTGGTCATTAGGTCTAGGGTTAGTCAATTTGGTCTTCAACAAGGTCTAATAAAGCCAGCAGGCTAGAGGGAGGTTCTTAATAAGCTGTTATTTCAAATATTTTTATCATCATATGGATGGATTATGACTTTTCTTCAAAACTCTATTTTGAAGACAAGTCGACATTTCATTTTTTGTAACAATTTTCAAAAAATTTCAGTTCTTGAATTCTTCAGGCATAGCCCTAGTCTCCTTTGCCAAACCCCATGTCAGCTATTCCTACAAAAAATTGCCAATAATTTCATCATTTCAACCAAAAAAAAGGGAGAAACAAAATGACAGAGTTGTATTAGTTGTGAAAAAGTGCCAATTTCAAAACATTACAAAAATGGGTTTTTAAGAATCAATAATCAAATCAATGCCTTTATAACGGTTTTGCCATGAAGATCAATGTCATTTTACATGCCAAGGTCAAAGAGAAGCATTTCAAAGTGAATTGGGTGAGCAAGTGCATGTTTTGGGGTGAAATTGCCTGCAACTAGCCGGCGTAGCGCACTGGGAGAAATTGCGTATTGTTATTCTGAACGGGCGCAGTGCATTGGAAGCACGCAGCACAATGGGTTCTTGGAATGGCGCATACAGTCCATAGCCTGAATTTGCTTGAAATTTCTCCAATTTTCTCATTCCTTGCATGGATTTGCAAGGTAGAGCCTTCTTCTTGATGTTGCATCAAATTTTGTGATAAATGATGGTGGTCTATGGGTGATAACGATTGAAACAAAATTCCAAACCCTACATCTAAAGTGCCTTCAAAGGAAGATTGTTGTGGGTTCTTAAATCTTTGATTTGTCACCAAGGACTCTCCTCCTTCCCCATTTCTGCCTTGTTTCATCATTTCCTACCCCCCGACTAAGCTCATCAATCCTACATTTTCTTTCCTACATTCAAATCCCAAAACCCCAAAACCCTAGCCCTTATAAAAATCTCCTAACCCTATACATAAACCCTTCAAACCCCACCTCCTTTCCCTAATAAAATTTATTCTAATATTCCCTAACCCCTTACTGTTTTTCGCTTCCTAACATTCCCTGTTGCATTTTTTCCCCTTGGTGGAAGAATACAACTATATTGCATTACAACACAGCAGTTTCATACATCATTAAAGAGCAGTCCAAGCATAGTTCATACACAGCAACATCTTTTCTTCAAGGTATTTTGTACAACAGTCATGGCATCTGAGCATTCATCGGACTATGAAGTGGAAACCCAAATTGACTCACCCTTGGAAGAACAGGTGCCCCAGAGGCCTCATAAAGGTGGTAGACATGTTAGAGAAGAACCAACCACGCTTACAGAATTGCAGGCCTGCCCTCTTGCCATGTTTTGTTTTCAGAGCATCAGTCATGCTATGATTTTTGTCAAAAGGTGGCTAGTGTTCAATTTCATCATGAGCTGGCTCATCTTTTTGTGCTGCACTTACATGGAGATCAAGCTACCTTAGTTGGTCTCACCTTCACGCTTACAACAGAATCTGTCTCATTAGCAACCGGCATACCGAACATTGGAGAACCATGGCGCAAGAAGTAGAAGATTGATCGGAAGCATTATGAGCCATACATTAAAACTAGTTTCTTGAGGCAGGTCAAGAGAGTGTTCCCATTCCGATATTTGGAAGATGAATATGCTCCACTAATGAAGTTGGTCATGAAATAGTTTAGTTGTGAGGGACAGTTCTCTCGTCTCTATGCTTATCAAATCAGGTTGCTCATGCATTTCACCAGGGTATGGATGATGAACATTCCGTATATCTTTTTTCGGAACATAGAGAGGATGACCACCTTTATGTAGAACAAAACCCCTCAACAGCAACTTAACAGTGTCTACGATTTTTCTCTTATTATGATTTTGGTGGTTCATCAGCTTGGAGTACAGGGCATCACTTGGGATGATTTCATCTCTCATGACTTCTTCAGAGCTTCACGGTGATTATCAGAGGCTAAGCATGAAGGTGGACCTTCTCATCAGTATGAGCGCCATGAGACCGCTAGTGTGCCGGTATTGATCACATATCAGAGAGGCACCAAAAATTTGTTTGCAGCGGCAAAGCGAGTGTTATCTCCACCCGGGGTGGAAGGGGCCTCACTTTCTCCATCAACATCACCAGTATAGGACAAAGGCAAGAGGCCAATGCAAGATGAGGGGCCTTCAGGTGAAAAAGATATTGAATTCATTCTCATTCATGATGACGATACAGATACAGGCGCACAAAGTGCCAAGCTGAGGGAGATCATCCGAGAGCAACAAACAAAGATCCAAGCACTATCCCTTGACTTGGAGAGAGCTAAGTGGACCATGAAGTACTTGGAGCAGAGGAGCAAATAGCTTGAGGATCAGCAAGCAATCATGGAGCTAGAAAACATTCATGAGCATTGCCAGGCTGCACAAAGAAGAAGAGTTGAGCTCACGTCATTGGAGCAAGAGATTAATGAGGATCGGGAGGCCAATCTCGAGAGAGTTAACATACACTTAGAGAGGCTGTTGGAAAAGGCCAAAAGGGACCATGCTTTGCTGACACACATGGCTTTCCACTACATGGCATGAAACAAGGTGTGCAAGGCCCGAATCAGGAATTTGAAGGCAAAATTGAGGAAGGCAATAAGGAAGAAAAAGAGGCAAAGGGAGCTTGATCATCTCCAGATATTGGCCAAAGCCTATTTAGCCCAGAATAAAACTTAATGAAGAAGCTCCAGCCCAAATTTCAAGAAATTTGGGGCATTTTTGTTATTTTTGCAAATTTTTGTACAAAAAACAGGGTTTTTCTCCCTATGCACCGCGCCACGTGGCGCGCGCTTATGATAGGAGGTTCCAAATGGAAGAAACTTTATATTTTTGGATTTTTCATGAAAAATCATGCCTGTTGGTGGATGGCGAAGAATTTTGGGCAAGTTTTGAGTCCTCAGGAGGTCAAAAACACCCTAAAAATGACCTATATGCCCCATATTTCACACACAGGAAGCAGTCTTGGAAGATTGAGGTTTTGGAGGGGCAAATGGGCACCAAATTTAGAAATTCCACTTGGGTTAGAAATTAGACATGTAGGGATTTCCAACAAGCACACTTAGGCTCAATTTGGACTTTAGGAAGTGCCAAAAACTCAGTCTCAAAGTGGCGCAACGCACAATGAAATTGGCGTGGCGCACAGAGGTTTTTTGCCCAATTTTTCACCTTCCAGCTCAGAAATTCGGCGAGTTTGACTAGTTTTGCTTTGTGATGTAATTTTTTATCTATCTTGATGTAATTGGACAAACATCATGTAATTTTGGCACTTATTTAATTTTTCTAAAGGATTCATTCACCAAAAAGTGAAAATTTAATGAATGAATCAGTTTCCTACCTTATAGAGGCAAGTTGTTTTGATTGCCCAGTTTTTAGTGCTTTGTTTAGAATTGGTTGAAACAGCTTCCAGAATGATGAGATTGACCCCTAGAGGCAAGGGAATGGGTTGTTCTAGTCTATATCATGTAATTTCTAAGTCATTTTCAGGGTCGGACTCTTGGGAAACTTTTGGCACTCTATTGTACACTCACTTTTGCATTTTTTGCTAAGGAAAGACCATGGTTTTGCAGCACTATTTGGGATCCATGTGGCTTTATGTTTTGATGGTGTGTTTCTCTAAGTATTTTTAAGTTCATTAGTGTTATGTGTATCATTTTCCTGCTTCTTCTTCTGAATTTGAACAAATGAGTGATTGAGGTAGAATCCATAACTGCTATGCTCTGCCTTTGAATTTGTTTAAATTTACATGTTTTCATCTGTTTAAGGAGAATTCTTGAGACTCTCTTGCTCTCCTTAACTCCACACTGGTCTGATCTATCCATTCACTCACTTTAAAGCATCAAAACGATTGCCTTCCTTGCCCCAATCAGAACTCTGCAGAAGTTGTGCCTCATCCCCGAGCCCAATTTTTCCTTTGCCATTTTTCAACAAAACTCACAAAAAACTCAAATCAAATCCTTGCAATTAATACCTAGCCTAAGATCAATTTCAAATTTAGTCATCTCAAGCCTCATCTATTACCTTTTGCCGAGATTGACTCAGAGAGAGCCCTCTCCTATCCTCGTAGGGATAGCTACGAGGCTGAGTGTGGTTTGATGTGGACCAAGAACCTTGTATTTTTAGCCTGAGACAAATCTAGGCTCTAACAGGTCCTTTTAATCAATTAATGGAAAATAAATTGTGCTAAAACCTTAAATCCCTAATTAATTTTCATCCTTTCTTGCATTTTCTCCCTTTTTATTTTCTAATAGTCTTTTGGCAAAAACTTATGTTTTTGTGTTTTTCTCTTTGTTTCGTAGGATGCATGTACCAACCACACAAGAGATGGTGGGATTTGACCAAACCCTAGTAGTAGCTGGATATGATCCCTAACATAGATTTCTCGAGTTTTAATGTGGTGGACCAATGTAGGAAACAAGCAACAACCTAGAATATAATGCAAAAACAAATTAGTTTTTTACAATGCCCAAAAATTTGCATTTTTTCCTTTTTTTTGTTGAGTATTATTTTCACGTGTCTGATATATGGGATTCTCCTCATCCTTTGAAGAAACATTAGGCCTCGATATCTTCGGTTTACCCACATTTAGGAGAAAGGAAAAAAACCCTCTAGGATTTGAAGTACACCACCAATAAATTATAAAGGGTTTTCTTGATTTGGTAGTCTTATGTTCATAGTTGTATACCATTTCCATTCGAGTGAATTAAAACTTTAGTTTTAGCCTCTTTTGATGCTTTGAAACTTCAAAATTTTCCCAATTTTTCCTTTTATTGCACAACCATTCAAATCTCTTCTTAATTGCATCTTTATTAGTTGTTTTATCTGTTGCTATTTTAGCTACGATCTTAATTTTTCTTTATTGATTTTTGTACATAAAGTAGGCATCTTAACCATAGATCCCAACCCTTTTTGGTTCTTGATCTCTTTATCTCCATTGTGTTTCCTTATTTTTTTTCTTTTTGTGTTGCTTTTAGCCTCCTTGGTTAGGAAGTAGAGTGTATTTAAATGTGTTTACCTTTTATTGATGTTAGTTACGTTTTTAGTTTAGCAATTTACTTTTCAACAACACATTTACATTTTATAAAAACTAGCGCAATAACACATATTTACACACACAGTTCACACCTTACATGAACGTGACCTTTATTATCAAATCTTAGCCAAGATCACAAAAATTAACCACTTAATATAACGAACATAGATTTAGGCTCACTTAGGCACTTGGAAAAACAATTTAATAGTTAGGTTAGGGTTCATGAGGTAGAAATCCCAATAACATCCACCAATCACTTTACATTGAGACATAGTGGTTGTCCTCTTTGGGTTCTTGAAATCCTCCATAATCCAATGGTCCAAAGGTAGTGCTGAGTAGAAACTAGTCAATGGGAGTAAGTCCTAAGCCAAGAATACTGACAATTCCCTTTGAATCTCCCACTTCTTGGTTTGGAATTTGAGTCTAAGGCTGACACCCAGAAGTTAAGATTTTCTCTCCCCTATTGGATGAAGGTAACGATAGTTTCATTTCATACCTTATTTGTGGTAATTGGGGAAAGAAACCATGCCTTTTACCTTACCTTTTATTCAATGCTTTTCTTGTAGACATTAGATCCTAGAAGTAAGAGATTTTTGGAAGGCCATTAAAACATAGACCTAGGATAGGTTTGAGGTGTAGTTAACCTTTAGGCTTGAAGCCATTTATTTTCTTTTTATGGGAGAAGTTTTATTGAATTAGAGTAGCAGTACATTGTAGTTTTCTTACACTTTATACCACTACATGTAGTTTATTCCTTCTCTAAGTTGTTATTTTTATTCATGCTTTTCCTCTAGCCTTTAACATTATATTTCTGTTGACATTGTTGTTCCCCCTACAAATTTTTCTTAGAGACTGCATGGTCTCCATCCTTGATTTCATTTGGGACAAAAATTAAAACCTACTAGACAAGTCAGTGTTCCTCTTCCAAGTACACCTTCAAACTCTATTACTTTTGATTCATATTTTTCCTATGGGATTAAGTACTCTCGACCCTAGGCCACTACCATTTCTAGCATTAATGCTAGTAGTAATACTGTTCCTAATGTAGGAACCAATAGTAGAGGAAATATGTGCATACATGTCGGGCATACACAGGGTCCCCCTCTTAGAGGAAACATTGGAACCTCATAAGAAATGATTATCAATCAACCATGTCTTCCATATATGGTAGATTTGAATCTCCTTGATTTGAATCAGCTCATTAATGATGCTCTTCACCATGATTCTAATTTTGCACCCATGCCAACCAAGGTCCCATCCGACTTGGGGGGATCTCAGTAACCACATTTGATATTTTCACATGTTGTGTCCATCCAATTCCATAATGGAGGATTCCATTCATTTCCACCTCTTCTAATGCATCCTCATCAACTAAGCCATGAAATGGTATGTAGACCAACCCCATGTGTCACATAAGGCATTTGAAACCCTTGATAATGCATTTTCGTCTTATTTTAAGTTACATATATTTTATGATAATGAAACCATACTTTTGACCTCCATTCCGCAAACCTCTATGAACCACCTTTGTGACATGGATGCTTCACTCAATGGACCTCTGGCACATCACATGTGTTCATTTCATAATAGATAATGTCCATAATTTTATTACATATTCAAAAATAAATCTAAAACTCAAATTATTTAACCCCCTACCAATACAAACCCAATACACCTTCCCAATTTAGAAAACACTTACTTTGACTAGATATTGTAAGTATCCATTGTTTTATTAAAAAATTTCATACCCCTTTATATTTTTTCATTAACTTTGAGCTCCATTTTTTATCCCTACCAATATAAAAACCCATTACCCACTATATATCCACCAATATATTTTTCCATTTCTTTGTCAATATATATCCCCCAAAATGAACACATGTGGTATGGTATTGTTTCACCAGTGAAGGCCCCATGCTTTTTTATTATGTCTAAGAATGACATAGAAGGAGGAGCTTGTGCAAATCTCTGGAATTCAAATATTGAATTTTCCTAGATTAGTTCCTTATATCCCTCCTCGCACCAATTGGTAAAGATGTGTCATTCACCTTCCCTCAAACTGAAGGAGAATACATTCATAAGGCTCTGCAATTCAGTCTGATATATGCTCAATCACGTTATTTCTACACCATTTTAGTTGACCTTCCTAAAACTAGTGATTCTTCCGCACTGGGGGAATCTCATGTTCTAGGCGGTGTGATTGGATTGATATCTAAATAGCATCCTTCCTCATATCCACATAGACTTATTGGATATGGTCTGCCTCAGTAGGGGCTTAGTATCACATACACTTATCCTCCCCTTTAACCTTCACATGTTAACTCATACCAACATAGAATTACTTCTTATTAATTTCCCCATTCACATCAATTGACATTGGTGCTAGTTAGTACTCAACCTAGGTACCAAAATGTGACTTTGAACAAATATTATCCTTATACATTAGCTAGTGCTCTAGCCTCAATGGCTCCAACACCACAACATCCTATGCCTCAATACCCTTTGTTGCAATAATAACTTCTTACAAAAGGGAAGGAGTATGCTCGAAATAATCTTGTCCAACATGAAAACTCCAAGAAGAGTAATAAAAGGAAGGGTAACCAAAATCAAGAACCCCACAGAAACCAAATCAATGAAGGTCACCAACCTGATACTATCCAGAAGTAGGGAACCCATCCTATGTAGAACAAGGCCCTTTTCACCAATAAACCTTGTGAATTATGTGATACCTATGGTCATTAAACTCATGACTATCCCCATCTCCATCAAATGTGAAAATCATGGGAAGGCCATGAAGTTGTCTCTATAGGGAAGCAACCTATGCTTTCATCTGCCCCTTCCTCTATGTAGCCAGTAGTACCTAGGAATCCTTTTCCCAACCAAGGACACATGGGAACCTAGGATGGTTGAAATCATTCCATTCCTCAACTCATCAAACTAGGAATGTATCTTATAAAATCATCATGATGAATTCTACGGAAATGAACCTTCAAACTCAGTCACTCCAACATTATTCAGATCGTGATAATTTTTCCATGTACGTGAAACTGAAGTCTTCATAGAGCCTACTTTTACACATAATCGTACCTTACATATCCCTTCACTTAAGGTATAGGTTCATTCTAGGATCACCAAAGTACTATAATTTTGAAAAAATACCAATAATTGGGCCACACGTACTGTTACACTAAGGAAATAGTAAGAAGTGGAGGGGGGGTGGTGAATCAATCATAGTGAGGTTCTTTTAGCTTTAAAGTCAATTCTTAATTTTCATTCACTTCTCTTAGTTTCTTGTGAGAGATTTCATATTAAAACACACACACACACACATATATAGATATATACAGAAAGATAAATCATTCAAATGGGCACATAATCCATCAATTGAGAAGCACACACATATTGACACAAGTATTTTTACGTGGAAACCCAAATGAAGAAAGCCACTAATTTGTTAGCTTTTATGATCTAAATTAAGCACCTACTTAATTACATCAATTTTTTTGTGAGAACCCACTCACAGTTGGCCCCAACCCCCTTATGATAACAATTCACTAATTTCCAAGAGGCACCGACCTATTATAAATCTAGGCCACTACTCTCTTTGGCCACTGTTCTTATTTCCATACAATTTTCAAACTGAAAGCAGGGGCCAATATAAATACTTATAAATATACACTTGGTTTATTACTATATCATCTCCTCCTTTTCTTCTCTGTAATTCCACTTTCACTACCCTACAAGTTTTGGCCTCGACCCTCAACTACACTGTGAAAAGAGTTAAGTCATGACACTTAACTTCCTTCTCCTCACTCTCTATACACACAAATCTCTATATTTTAACATAAAATAATGATTCATTTCCCCCACATTGCACAAATATTGTTCATTGTTTTGTTCCTATGTTGCATAATGGTCAAAGCTATCTTTGTTGTCCTTCTATTGTCTATGCAACACTATTATTGGAAGCTTGCCTTTACATCACTCTCCATGTTTTTGTTCCATCAAAGTGTAGGGCCATTGCAACTACATTCAACTATGGAAATGGGCTTCATTTACTCATCCATCGCACTTGGATTATATTGCATAATTAGCATCTGAGTGTCTGCTCATACTAAGAAATAAATCTTAGTCGACCCTTCACACTTAGCAAGTACCTTTATTAAATTCTTCCTACACATATAGCTTATTCCTCCATTCCTCTTCAATTCCCATAGAGATCAACTCGTACTCTTGATATGTTTCTCATTACCGCGTTAGCCGAAGCACACGATTAGAGCTCATAAATTCACTCGCATCTTGTCCTTGAGCCATTTTCTTTATCTAATTCCTCATGGCATGCAAGTGAGAGCAAAGGAAGCTAGTTAACATTCTTCTTTAATACAATGGAACCAACCTTTGTGTGTGCATTTAAATCATTTATCAAATCATGTGTTCTCTATATACTATGCCCTTGAGCTTATAAATCATCCATTACTATGACTCATTAAAAATATGGTACTTAGGCCAAAGAGCTACCAAACCATTCATATCACCTACTGAGATAGATTCTCGATGCCCTTGAGACCGTAAGTTTTCTTTAAATTATATTTCAAAAGACTTATGGGCATCAAAGATTCTAGGAACTGGCCCACAAGTGTGTACTACAAACTCTTATATCTTGGTCTTGGCACCCTCTTCTTTTTAGTTGGTCTGAATCCTTTTAAAAACTTTCCCATAGTTCTTTGCTTTATTCCCAAGAAGAAGGCCCTTCATCAATGGAACATGTGAAACATTTGCAAGACCAAGCCCTTTGCACACATTTCGATTTTTAACAAACTATCAAAAGTTGCAAAAACTATTTTTACCAATGTTCGTTACTTGCCACAAAATTTCAACATTTTATCATCTTCTTATTATTAGCCCTTGCAAAGCTAAACCTTGAATGCCCACATGCACATAAAATCCTATAAAATAAATTTCCTAGTCCATATGGGATTTTGGGCTTCAGACCTGGCCAACCTGTTAGCACCCGTATGTCGCATTGGCCTTTGTTAGTCAGTTCCACTCTCTTTCTCTCTCACACACACATATATGCAACTACAAAATACAGAGCCTAAATGCCCACTCATTCATAACCTTTCTAAATTGAATTCCATATTCCTTACAAGCTACTAGGTATATCTCCCACTACCCTAGCTCAAGGCCATCCATAACATTTCATTCAGGCTTCTGGGCCTTCTGGGGTTCCGAGCCAACACTACAACTCTGCCTTTTGCAAGACCTTCAATTGAAAATCACTAACATCTGATCGAGGAGGCCATTTTTGGAATTCCACATATTGTTGGAAATATATCTCCAAGCACTTCCCAAGAATTCCATTAACAAGATCATCTACGTTAAACAACTAAGGCATAATGTCCTCTAATGAGCCTGCTACTATGGTGATTCTATAAAAAATATTTCAGGTACCATGGGACTCCCCTTGAGCAACATTTTCATCAATGCCAACACCTACTACCTCTAACCTCAATGCTAATATCATTGACATCAATGCCTATTGGCTTATATGGGCCTGACCCAGGTTCAGAAGAATTATTTAGCCAAGCAAATCTCGTAGCTAACGGCCCTTTCAGCAGCAGCTCGGGAAGAGCAGACTGAGGTCTCACTCGAGGTAGCAGGGGAGGGTGCTAGAACTAGGTTTCTACACCCTGGGATGTCTAGATGTGGGTTGGAGGCTTTGCACTCCATTTTGTAGCTTCGTGCCACACTGTATTCGTGCAAATCTAGAATTCCTTTTACTATCTATTACCGTGCAGTCTATGGATCTAATTTATGAGAGGAAGTATTGCAACCCGGATCTATTTAAAGTGGTATTTAAGGAAACACTTATCACTTTTATTCAGTTCATAGATTAAGATTTAAACCTAGATTCACAAGCATTCCATAAGCCATGTGCATTAATCAAATAGTTTTATTAATCATACAGAGTGCCAGATTCACGATAATTCAGATTCAACATAGAATTCAGAAGAGACTTATATTTATTTCCACTTATCACTCTTACATCCAGATCTGCCCTGCGCACTCAGCTACAAGGGTCCAAACACACAGCTGTGGACTCTTCCAGACCTTTGCGCATATAGTTATAGAGCCTCTATCTCCTACTAGAACCCTGACTTAGACTTACAGATGCTTACCGCTTAATTCCCTTAAAAACCCATTTCATCAAGATCATAACCAAAACTTAGCTACTCTACCCATAGAGCCTTGCTCTATTTATACCTTTCTATGGCTCACGATCCATGGGTGGGCTGACTCAATCTTACATTTGTTTACATTAATTTTGGGCGAACTACCCTTTTGACTGTGACCTATTACAACTCGCACTTTGCACATCTCATGGAGTCTTTACCCTGCTCTTACCCAAAATTGTGGGCTTCACACCCCATGCTCATTGGGCAAGGCTTCCGCTACCCAATAGTCTCCCAACACAATCATTGTGACTCATCTCGAGTCACTCAACTAGTGCATCTATCTTTGCACAGAGATCAGTCAATAGCTTCTATGCATCACTTGTGCTAGCAGCAAATTCTTCCATCATGCGCTGGATATATTCGACATGTGTTTCCAACGCCTCGATCCCTGATGCTATTGTCTCCATAGCAACATACTCACCTAGCATGTGGAATACCTTGTGCTCTATGGTGGTTGAAACTGCAAATGCCTCGTCCAGCCATGGCTGAAGACAGGATTTAACTACTACTTCCTTTTGTCTAGTGACATCGACTTGGATTTTCATGTCCTGCACCTCCCGCATCTTAACCAAGTGTTGCATGATAGAAATGGTCTGCGCGGTCCCTCGGAGCTGATTGTAATCTTGCTGGAGCTCCCGAGCCTTGGATTCTAGTTGACGAAGTGTTGGATTCTCCTGAAGGGCGGTGATCATAACAATTGACTGAGTCAATAGCTCAGTACATTCCTCCACTGACCGTGTGAGCATCATGCGCCCCATAGTAATAAGTTTCTTGTGTTGGTCTAGGATCGCTGGTGGTGTCGATTGTGGAACCTGTAGTCTTAAGTCTATGACTGAGTTCTAACTGGATCCCCGTGGCCTCCTCATTTGCCTTTCAGAACTCCGTGGCCAGTGTATAGATCTATGTCTCAATGGCCAAGTCCTCGGCAATTTGTAACTCCTGGGCACTCGAACAAGCTTCTCCTACTGCCTTCTTCATATGTTTCTTTTGTGTGACTGCTTCGTCGTGTTGGAGCCGCAGCTGTTCGATATTAGTCTTCTACTATTGGAGTACTTGGTTGGCACAACCAGCCTAGGTGCGGAGTTCAATTGTAGCGCTGTCGTGTAGTTGTTGAAAACTTTCTCGTGGTAGAGTAGCCACATTCAGTCCCAATCCTGTAAGTCATTCTAGCATAGCTTGATCCTCCGTTTGGGTGGTAAGCAACACACTTGCTGGAATCGGGATGGAATGAGCCATCTGGGCTTTTAACAACAGTTCCGTGGCTGCTATACTGGAAACCCATAGAGTAGTGCTGGTGCCTTCCCACATGATTCCTGATCCCAACTCATGTAGCTGTGTGCAAAGTTCCCCCAACACAATCTGTTGCTTCGACATGGCCTCATCGACTGCTTCTCGAGTGGCATCTCAAGCAGTGTTCTCGATGTCTATTAAGTCTCCTTTGGTTAGCATGGTCACTCCACTATCCATTTTATATGCCTTTGCCTTCTTTCATGGCTTGCACATTTCCTGTTGCACTGGTCATTTCCAAGGAGTCCGTGCCAGTTGCTGGTGGCGCTTCTGGGTCTATTTCGACAAGTGGCTTTTGGCTAGTCTTGGCGGGTGCCGATGTAGCTCCTCTAGTTGGCAGCTGCCCAACTCCCACCCGCACCACGTCGTGATCTGCCTGAACTTCCGGAGTGAGCTGTTCATTCTGCTTCAGTTGCACGACACACTTAGCTTCCTCCTTTCTTCGTCATATGGCAGCCTCATCGTGTTCTACTGCCCCTCGTCAGCACCATGGCGGTGGCCAGGTGTCCACAACTCTATCTATAATGTCATCGATGGCAATGAAATGGAGGGAGGTCCATGCCTGTGCAGGGTCCTTTCGTGGCTGAATATAGATACGATGCATGTCCACTTTAAAATCGGCAATATGCTTCATGCTCTTGTAGATCCTGTTGGACAAGCAGGGTAACTCATTAATCCACTAATGCACCACCGTATCCATCAGTAACGAAAAGACCATGATATTGCAAATTCATCCTGCATCTCTTGTTGCCCAAAGAGAATCATATCATGTGGCTTCCTACCATTCCGTGTCCAAGACTGGAAACTGGCTATCCTCGGGTAAGTTAGTGGCGACCAGCATGATGGATAAGAGCAACCATTCATAATGGAAAGTCTTTCCCTCCTCCTCTACTTCACAGCAATTTGTCAGAAACTCTTCACATAGGAACTGTTCCCAATTGAACCGTATGTCGGATGTGCATTCTTCAGCAAGTGCGATAACTACAACGAGAACCTCAGTGCCAGGGCACTTCCTCATTACTTTCCCAGCCAACAACTGAGTAGCAACATGCACCGCCTTGTCCAAGATACTATCAATGATGTATCTGCGCTGTCCCTTGGCGAGCTGATACTTCTTCTTCAGACGTTCTATCATTACGACATCGTTACTTCTATTAGTAATTTCTCGAGGGTCTCTTCCATCGCAGGGAAGGTGTGAGACCCAGTGAATAAGTTCCGTAATGATATAGACGAGTTTGCTGACCCATAATATTTCCTCATGTACTAAACAGAGCAACTACTTGATAACCAATATGGTGATCGGGGGCCGTAGAAAGTGAGGAATCGACAATAGATAGAGAAACATGGCTTGATCCACCTTTCGAAACCACTCTTATGGCTATAGCATAGTCATTGTCCCTTGTACCTTATGTTCCATTATGCATCCATTGCTAGATGGGGGAATTTTACGACGTCTGTGAGGTCCCAATCTTCGAACATCATTGTCGCAACATGGCTGACCATTGAGCTTTCCACCAGGACTAGTTTTGGAAGAGCCGGGGTAATGAGTATCGTGTTGACTTCGTCTAGATTTGCAGGTACTTTCACCTTTCCCTTACTTGGAGGCACATACTTAGGTCGCCACGTGGGCTGGATGGGATCCTCTTCCAGTTTTATTTCTTCTACATACATAGGAGAACCTTCCTCCTCCTCATCACTTTCAATGGTGATAGTTTTACCTTTCTCCTCCATTATAGATTTGCCAAAAGGCAGGTGTCACGGCCATTGTCTTACTGGTGTGGTACCTTGAGGGTCCTTCCTGGTCTTCGACATCTGAGGTGATTTAGGGATCTCGGCTACTTGTGGTGCAGCTCACTGCAAGTGATTGTTGGTAGGTTTGTGTGCTTTGAGGATTTCTTCCCGGTAGTGCTTCGGCAAGGCCTTGAAGCACGAACTCTCTTTGAATTGCTTGTCACTCATGTTGCACTTATATCAGATCCACAGTATCTTTCTTGGAGGAAAATAAAATGTGGAAGTGTGACCCCTACTCTGCTTATACAAAATTTCGAATTTGAATGTGGCTGGTTGTTCGTATGGCAGCTCAAAAATGTGACTTTGGTGGTTATTCCTCCGTCTTAATTGCCCGTCGCCCGCTCCACTATGTCTTAAGTGGGCCATCATCTCATTAACAGTGCCAGTAATGGTTGCTTTCCACCTTTCCTTCTCGGTAGTGAATCCACAAGGACACAAGTGCGACTCTCGTGCATAAGATGTGGTTTTATTACACAGCTTCACAAGACCCTATTTTATAGTCCCACACCCTCTTCCAACTGCACGGGGTGCTGGGACTATGCTATGGATAGATAGTTAGGTGGGTGAATCTCTCACATGGGTCTTCCATTTCTCGGCTAGCCCAAGCTCCGAGCACCCGTTACGTTCCTTTGATTCCATTAATGAATCATAGTGTGTGTATTGGTGTCCTTCCGGGTGTGGGCGCAACTAGGCTAGTGGTGCTACCACTGGTAGTAGGGTAGGAGAGTTAGCTAGGTCTATTTTTTCCATTGGCTCCCTTGTATAAGGGAATTCTAAGTGTAGCTTAATAATTGCTTCATCCAACTTGACACCCTGTGCATGAAGTCTGGCCTCTGATGCTGCTAACTTTCCAATTTTCATTTTACCACACCGAATGGCTTCCCAGAGCTGCTGAATTCTTCCATGGGTGTCATCCCTAGAAAGGTGGGCTGTATTTGTGCTAGGTATCTTGGTCGCCATGAGGTTCTCTTATCTAGCTGTGTGATCCTCCGATCTGCACAGACCTGAGTGGGTGGACAGTTGCTTGATAAGTACCCGTACTCTTGGCCGTTGGCGTATGCCCGCTCTATACCAATTGGGTAGCCACGCACATCCTTCAGTCCCCACCCAGAAGTGCCTCCTCTGCTTCAGCTTCCACAGTCCTCTTTTAGGTGCGCACAACCCACCTTCTGATCGATTATACTGCTCGCATACCGTGTTGAGCTGCCTTTCTTTTCTTGTGGTGTTTTCTTCCGACCTTTGTCATTCGTCGGTCGTTATGTGTCACAATGACTGAGTCATCAAATTACAATTCAATGTCATAGCTTTTTGCAACTGGTTCTGCCATCATTCAATCTCCTCATCGGAATCCACTGTATAGGTGTTGTCGTGCTCCCACATAGCTCCTTGATCTTCTGTGGAATGCAACGGATCTGGTTTTTGTGTTGTTATCTAATAGATGCAATCTAGTTTATCATCATTTCCCTCATCACACATAGGTTTTGTATAGCATTCTCCCTCGGCTGGGTCCAACAGAATTACTACTCACAATGACTTCTTTTCGAATGTCATTTTCTGTTTTTTAAGTTAATAATCCCTTTCATGTCCATCGTCCAATCAATCCCAAGCAATGCTGGGTAAGTATTACTATCATCAACAATCTCTATAACTTCAAAATAGGTCTGCGTACTTACACATCGATATCCATAGTCATTCCTTGCAGTCGACCCATTGGTAAGATATTTTGTTGGTTAGCCATTCATAACTGAATCGGGGACCCTTGCAGTACAGGCTTGCCCATGCGCTTCCATGTCTATTTAGGTAATAGGTTCGCATCCAAGCCTAAGTCCAAGATGACCTGATCCATTTCATATTCACTGATTGGCACTATCAGTCTCATTTCTCATCCGGTACGCGGAGCATGTCTCCCTATTTTTCGGACTACATGTGGCTTGTTGGATTCGGTGCACCTGGTGATTAGTTCATGTAGTCCTTCAATGACCTTACTATCATGTAATAGTTTCATGCAGGTTTCTAGAATGGTCGTAACCATGAGGGGTCCAACCCTAACTCCATTTGATCCCTTCTACTCGAGGTAGAAGCTTCCACGCCACCCCGCTAAGCTCTCCTCGGGAACGCCCTTCCATATTTCGGCTCAAAGTAGTGTGCCTTTGTAGGTGTATTGTATCGCTTACGTTCCTCTTACAGATGACCTCCTATAGTTGCACCACTTCTTAGTACGATATTTATACAAGGATCGTCTTCGCGAGGCTCTACTCGCATCATTTGGATATTTTGGGTTGGTGGAGGTTGGAGTGCTCCCTTTTCACATAGTTTGGCAATTAAGGTAGGACAGTCTACCATTTCATGATCAAATTGTTCATAGTAGGGGCATGAAGTTCTGGTCAAGTTTATGCAGTCGCGGGTGTAGTGTCTTGGTCCACCACAATTATAACAGTTTAACGATCTGCAACCCCGCCCAGGCTCCATTCTTTTTCCTCGACCATGTCCTTGAAATCCTCTCCATGATTTGATCTACATTCGATAGGATAGGGTTCTTTCTATCATTAAGTAATAACTTCGACATGATCGCTCATCATGTCCCACTGATCGACAGAAGTTACAATACAACTATTGCAGGATCTGGGTATACTTTTGTAATAGATGGTAGTTATCTGTTGCATGTTTCCCATGCACCTGAGAAATCATGCACCAAAGCACAAGCCCGACACTTGGTTCAGCTTGTACCTCTAATTTTAATGACATCAGGCATCCCCCCACCATATAGTTTGTGAAGACAGGGCAATGGTCCTTATCATGCACTTGGCTTTTGCATTTAACACATCCCACCTCCGTACATACCTCTGATCAGGATACCCTTTCTTACTTCAAGCTTTGTAGTTCTAAGCTCATGTTTTGAAGTTATGCATGGATTTTCTGAACTCCCAACCTTGGGTCTAGTATTGGGGTCTTGTGTATCCTCATTGCTGTCTCTAGTGCCTCGGCTTGGGTTGAGATCTTTTGTTGTGAGAAGGCCATCCTCAGATGTGGTGTCAATGATGCCACAAACCACGCACAATGTTGCACATCTATCAGTGTCATGTTGGCCTTGTGGATAGTGCTTTTCAAAATCTGATCCAAATACCATGGAGTTTCTCTAGGCATCATTAGAATCTCTTTGAAACAATAACCGACTGGGCCCCTGACTTTGGGCACCAAAATTCCTTACTTAACACCTCCTGGATTGCGGTAATGCCTTCTGTTGGATGATCTCTTGAAGACTTAATGTACCAAGTTAGTGCATGGTCTGAAACTCACTAACTAGCATATCCTTCTTGATATTATCATCTGTAATACCCTGAGCATCCCATACAGATTTTATCACAAACCAGAATCGTCCTGGTTCCTCATTCCCTGCACCTTTAAATATCGATAGCTTAACTAAACTTGTCATCCCAAACTTTGAGGCTGGTAGAGTTGGGGGTGGGGTTGTCGTCGGAGTGGATGGATTAGATGTAGGTGACATGGGTACTGGTGTGGATGGAGGTGGTATTAGGGGAAAGTTCTCTCTGATCAACTGGACCACACTTCCTAGTGAGAACCTCATGAACTCTTCCTCGCTTTCCTAGGAAATGGAAGCTAACGCGTTACTCCAGACATTAATCAATGCACATAATCTGTTTTTCGCATAATAGCATCTTAATCCGCGTATTCAGTGATTTGATATACCTACCTCGCAGTCCTTGAAGAAATCACCTTTCCACCTCGCTATAGCTCATGGTGGTATCTATTGCAAACTCAGTGATAAACCCACCTATTACCCGATCCAGCCAATGATCTACTGCACACGCGATCTTATCCTCAATGGCTTCTAGCCTGCCCACTAGTTCTAGGGTCCATGCAATAGGCTGGTCCAATCTACACCTTTCCACATTGTTAGCTAGCCTTACAATCTAATCGTATATCTTTACTGGGAATGACGCAAAGAAGATCTCATGAATATCTGTGAAGATCTACCAGTCCAGTCAATCTTCCTCTATACTTGTGGATTTCTATTTTCCTGAACTACGAATTCATGGAGTTTCAGATCCCACCACTCGTCAATCTCTTTCTTTGTAGGGTTCCAGTGCTCCCACATGAGACACCCATGAAGTAGATCTTGATCTCGACGAAGAAACCATTTGTTGGCTTATATGGGCCTATGCTAGGTTCAGAAGAATTATTTAGCCAAGCAAATCTTGCAGCTACTGGTTCTTTCAGCAATAGCCCATGAAGCGCGGACTGAGGTCTCACCCGAGGTAGCAAGGAGGGTGCTGGAACCAGGTTTCCACAACCTCGGGATGTCTAGATGTGGGCTGGAGGCTTTGTGCTCCGTTTTGCAGCTTCGCGTCACGTTGTATTTGCACAAATCCAAAATTCCTTTTACCATCTATTAATACGCAGTCTATGGATCTAATTTATAAGAGGAAGTATTGCAACTCGGATCTATTTAAAGTGGTCTTTAACCAAACATTTATCACTTTTATTCAGTTCGTAGATTAAGATTTAAACCCAGATTCGCAAGCATTCCATAAGTAGTGCGCATTAATCAAGTAGTTTTAATAATTATACAAAATGCCAGACTCATGATAATTCAGATTCAACACGGAATTAGAAGAGACTTATCTTTATTTCCACTTATCACTCTTACATCCAGATCTATGCTATGCACTCAACTGCAGGGGTCCATTCACACAACTACAAACTCTTCTAGGCCTCTACGCACACCGCTGTAGAGCCTGTATCTCCTACCAGAACCCTAACTCAAACTTACAGATGATTATCATTAAGTAATAACTCCGACACGATTGCTCATCATGTCCCACTGATATACAGAAGTTACAATACAACTATTGCAGGATCTGGGTATACTTTTGTAATAGATGGCAGTTATATGTTGCATGTTGCCCACCCACCTGAGAAATCATGCACCAAAGCACAAGTCCGACACTTGGTTCGGCTTGTACCTCTACTTTTAATGACATCAGGCCTCCCCCCACCATATATTTTGTGAAGACAGGGCAATGGTCCTTATCATGCACTTGGCTTTTGCATTTAACACATCCCACCTCCGTACATACCTTTGATCAGGATACCCTTTCTTACTTCAAGCTTTGTAGTTCTAAGCTCATGTTTTGAAGTTATGCATGGATTTTCTGAACTCCCAACCTTGGGTCTAGTATTGGGGTCTTGTGTATCCTCATTGCTGTCTCTAGTGCCTCGGCTTGGGTTGAGATCTTTTGTTGTGAGAAGGCCATCCTCAGATGTGGTGTCAATGATGCCACAAACCACGCACAATGTTGCACATCTATCAGTGTCATGTTGGCCTTGCGGATAGTGCTTTTCAAACTCTGATCCAAATACCATGGAGTTTCTCTAGGCATCATTAGAATCTCTTTGAAACAATAACCGACTGGGCCCCTGACTTTGGGCACCAAAATTCCTTACTTAACACCTCCTGGATTGCGGTAATGCCTTCTGTTGGATGATCTCTTGAAGACTTAATGTACCAAGTTAGTGCATGGTCCTGAAACTCACTAACTAGCATATCCTTCTTGATATTATCATCTATAATACCCTGAGCATCCCATACAGATTTTATCACAAACCAGAATCGTCCTCGTTCCTCATTCCCTGCACCTTTAAGTATCGATAGCTTAACTAAACTTGTCATCCCAAACTTTGAGGCTGGTAGAGTTGGGGGTGGGGTTGTCTTCAGAGTGGATGGATTAGATGTAGGTGACATGGGTAGTGGTGTGGATGGAGGTGGTATGAGGGGAAAGTTCTCTCTGATCAACTGGACCACACTTCCTAGTGAGAACCTCATGAACTCTTCCTCGCTTTCCTAGGAAATGGAGGCTAATGCGTTACTCCAGACATTAATCAATGCACATAATCTGTTTTTCACATAATAGCATCTTAATATGCGTATTCAGTGATTTGATATACCTACCTCACAGTCCTTGAAGAAATCACCTTTCCAACTCGCTATAGCTCATGGTGGTATCTATTGCAAACTCAGTGATAAACCCACCTATTACCCGATCCAGCCAATGATCTACTGCACACGCGATCTTATCCTCAATGGCTTCTAGCCTGCCCATTAGTTCCAGGGTCCACGCAATAGGCTGGTCCAATCTGCACCTTTCCACATTGTTAGCTAGCCTTACAATCTAATCGTATATCTTTACTGGGAATGATGCAAAGAAGATCTCATGAATATCTGTGAAGATCTACCAGTCCAGCCAATCTTCCTCGATACTTGTGTATTTCTATTTTCCTGAACTACGAATTCATGGAGTTTCAGATCCCATCACTCATCAATCTCTTTCTCTGTAGGGTTCCAGTGCTCCCACATGAGACACCCATGAAGTAGATCCTGATCTCGACGAAGAAACCATTTGTTGGCTTATATGGGCCTAAGCTAGGTTCAGAAGAATTATTTAACCAAGCAAATCCCGCAGCTACTGGTTCTTTTAGCAATAGCCCGTGAAGCGCGGACTGAGGTCTCACCCGAGGTAGCAAGGAGGGTGCTGGAACCAGGTTTCCACAACCTCGGGATGTCTAGATGTGGGCTGGAGGCTTTGTGCTCCGTTTTGCAGCTTCGCGTCGCATTGTATTTGCGCAAATCCAAAATTCCTTTTACCATCTATTAATACGCAGTCTATGGATCTAATTTATAAGAGGAAGTATTGCAACCCGGATCTATTTAAAGTGGTCTTTAACCAAACATTTATCACTTTTATTCAGTTTGTAGATTAATATTTAAACCGAGATTCGCAAGCATTCCATAAGTAGTGCGCATTAATCAAGTAGTTTTAATAATCATCCAAAATGCCAGACTCATGATAATTCAGATTCAACACGGAATTAGAAGAGACTTATCTTTATTTCCACTTATCACTCTTACATCCAGATCTATGCTATGCACTCAGCTGCAGGGGTCCATTCACACAACTACAAACTCTTCTAGGCCTCTACGCACACCGCTGTAGAGCCTGTATCTCCTACCAGAACCCTAACTCAAACTTACAGATGATTATCATTAAGTAATAACTTCGACACGATCGCTCATCGTGTCCCACTGATCGACAGAAGTTACAATACAACTATTGCAGGATCTGGGTATACTTTTGTAATAGATGGCAGTTATCTGTTGCATGTTTCCCACCCACCTGAGAAATCATGCACCAAAGCACAAGCCCGACACTTGGCTCGGCTTGTACCTCTACTTTTAATGACATCAGGCCTCCCCCCACCATATAGTTTGTGAAGACATGGCAATGGTCCTTATAATGCACTTGGCTTTTGCATTTAACACATCCCACCTCCGTACATACCTCTGATCAGGATACCCTTTCTTACTTCAAGCTTTGTAGTTCTAAGCTCATGTTTTGAAGTTATGCATGGATTTTCTGAACTCCCAACCTTGGGTCTAGTATTGGGGTCTTGTGTATCCTCATTGCTGTCTCTAGTGCCTCGGCTTGGGTTGAGATCTTTTGTTGTGAGAAGGCCATCCTCAGATGTGGTGTCAATGATGCCACAAACCATGCACAATGTTGCACATCTATCAGTGTCATGTTGGCCTTACGGATAGTGCTTTTCAAACTCTGATCCAAATACCATGGAGTTTCTCTAGGCATCATTAGAATCTCTTTGAAACAATAACCGACTAGGCCCCTGACTTTGGGCACCAAAATTCCTTACTTAACACCTCCTGGATTGCGGTAATGCCTTCTGTTGGATGATCTCTTGAAGACTTAATGTACCAAGTTAGTGCATGGTCCTGAAACTCACTAACTAGCATATCCTTCTTGATATTATCATCTGTAATACCCTGAGCATCCCATACAGATTTTATCACAAACCAGAATCGTCCTGGTTCCTCATTCCCTGCACCTTTAAATATCAATAGCTTAACTAAACTTGTCATCCCAAACTTTGAGGCTGGTAGAGTTGGGGGTGGGGTTGTCGTCGGAGTGGATGGATTAGATGTAGGTGACATGGGTAGTGGTGTGGATGGAGGTGGTATTAGGGGAAAGTTCTCTCTGATCAACTGGACCACACTTCCTAGTGAGAACCTCATGAACTCTTCCTCGCTTTCCTAGGAAATGGAAGCTAACACGTTACTCCAGACATTAATCAATGCACATAATCTGTTTTTCCCATAATAGCATCTTAATCCGCGTATTCAGTGATTTGATATACCTACCTTGCAGTCCTTGAAGAAATCACCTTTCCACCTCGCTATAGCTCATGGTGGTATCTATTGCAAACTCAGTGATAAACCCACCTATTACCCGATCCAGCCAATGATCTACTGCACACGCGATCTTATCCTCAATGGCTTCTAGCCTGCCCATTAGTTCCAGGGTCCACGCAATAGGCTGGTCCAATCTGCACCTTTCCACATTGTTAGCTAGCCTTACAATCTAATCGTATATCTTTACCGGGAATGACGCAAAGAAGATCTCATGAATATCTGTGAAGATCTACCAGTCCAGCCAATCTTCCTCGATACTTGTGGATTTCTATTTTCCTGAACTACGAATTCATGGAGTTTCAGATCCCACCACTCATCAATCTCTTTCTTTGTAGGGTTCCAGTGCTCCCACATGAGACACCCATGAAGTAGATCCTGATCTCGATGAAGAAACCATTTGTTGGCTTATATGCGCCTAAGCTAGGTTCAAAAGAATTATTTAACCAAGCAAATCCCGCAGCTACTGGTTCTTTTAGCAATAGCCCGTGAAGCGCGGACTGAGGTCTCACCCGAGGTAGCAAGGAGGGTGCTGGAACCAGGTTTCCACAACCTCGGGATGTCTAGATGTGGGCTGGAGGCTTTGTGCTCCGTTTTGCAGCTTCGCGTCGCATTGTATTTGCGCAAATCCAAAATTCCTTTTACCATCTATTAATACGCAGTCTATGGATCTAATTTATAAGAGGAAGTATTGCAACCCGGATCTATTTAAAGTGGTCTTTAACCAAACATTTATCACTTTTATTCAGTTTGTAGATTAATATTTAAACCGAGATTCGCAAGCATTCCATAAGTAGTGCGCATTAATCAAGTAGTTTTAATAATCATACAAAATGCCAGACTCATGATAATTCAGATTCAACACGGAATTAGAAGAGACTTATCTTTATTTCCACTTATCACTCTTACATCCAGATCTATGCTATGCACTCAGCTGCAGGGGTCCATTCACACAACTACAAACTCTTCTAGGCCTCTACGCACACCGCTGTAGAGCCTGTATCTCCTACCAGAACCCTAACTCAAACTTACAGATGATTATCATTAAGTAATAACTTCGACACGATCGCTCATCGTGTCCCACTGATCGACAGAAGTTACAATACAACTATTGCAGGATCTGGGTATACTTTTGTAATAGATGGCAGTTATCTGTTGCATGTTTCCCACCCACCTGAGAAATCATGCACCAAAGCACAAGCCCGACACTTGGTTCGGCTTGTACCTCTACTTTTAATGACATCAGGCCTCCCCCCACCATATAGTTTGTGAAGACAGGGCAATGGTCCTTATCATGCACTTGGCTTTTGCATTTAACACATCCCACCTCCGTACATACCTCTGATCAGGATACCCTTTCTTACTTCAAGCTTTGTAGTTCTAAGCTCATGTTTTGAAGTTATGCATGGATTTTCTGAACTCCCAACCTTGGGTCTAGTATTGGGGTCTTGTGTATCCTCATTGCTGTCTCTAGTGCCTCGGCTTGGGTTGAGATCTTTTGTTGTGAGAAGGCCATCCTCAGATGTGGTGTCAATGATGCCACAAACCACGCACAATGTTTCACATCTATCAGTGTCATGTTGGCCTTACGGATAGTGCTTTTCAAACTCTGATCCAAATACCATGGAGTTTCTCTAGGCATCATTAGAATCTCTTTGAAACAATAACCGACTGGGCCCCTGACTTTGGGCACCAAAATTCCTTACTTAACACCTCCTGGATTGCGGTAATGCCTTCTGTTGGATGATCTCTTGAAGACTTAATGTACCAAGTTAGTGCATGGTCCTGAAACTCACTAACTAGCATATCCTTCTTGATATTATCATCTGTAATACCCTGAGCATCCCATACAGATTTTAGCACAAACCAGAATCATCCTGGCTCCTCATTCCCTGCACCTTTAAATATCAATAGCTTAACTAAACTTGTCATCCCAAACTTTGAGGCTGGTAGAGTTGGGGGTGGGGTTGTCGTCGGAGTGGATGGATTAGATGTAGGTGACATGGGTAGTGGTGTGGATGGAGGTGGTATTAGGGGAAAGTTCTCTCTGATCAACTGGACCACACTTCCTAGTGAGAACCTCATGAACTCTTCCTCGCTTTCCTAGGAAATGGAAGCTAACACGTTACTCCAGACATTAATCAATGCACATAATCTGTTTTTCGCATAATAGCATCTTAATCCCCGTATTCAGTGATTTGATATACCTACCTTGTAGTCCTTAAAGAAATCACCTTTCCACCTCGCTATAGCTCATGGTGGTATCTATTGCAAACTCAGTGATAAACCCACCTATTACCCGATCCAGCCAATGATCTACTGCACACGCGATCTTATCCTCAATGGCTTCTAGCCTGCCCACTAGTTCCAGGGTCCACGCAATAGGCTGGTCCAATCTGCACCTTTCCACATTGTTAGCTAGCCTTACAATCTAATCGTATATCTTTACTGGGAATGACGCAAAGAAGATCTCATGAATATCTGTGAAGATCTACCAGTCCAGCCAATCTTCCTCGATACTTGTGGATTTCTATTTTCCTGAACTACGAATTCATGGAGTTTCAGATCCCACCACTCATCAATCTCTTTCTTTGTAGGGTTCCAGTGCTCCCACATGAGACACCCATGAAGTAGATCCTGATCTCGACGAAGAAACCATTTGTTGGCTTATATGGGCCTAAGCTAGGTTCAGAAGAATTATTTAACCAAGCAAATCCCGCAGCTACTGGTTCTTTCAGCAATAGCCCGTGAAGCGCGGACTGAGGTCTCACCCGAGGTAGCAAGGAGGCTGCTGGAACCAGGTTTCCACAACCTCGGGATGTCTAGATGTGGGCTGGAGGCTTTGTGCTCCGTTTTGCAGCTTCGCGTCGCATTGTATTTGCGCAAATCCAAAATTCCTTTTACCATCTATTAATACGCAGTCTATGGATCTAATTTATAAGAGGAAGTATTTCAACCCAGATCTATTTAAAGTGGTCTTTAACCAAACATTTATCACTTTTATTCAGTTTTTAGATTAATATTTAAACCGAGATTCGCAAGCATTCCATAAGTAGTGCGCATTAATCAAGTAGTTTTAATAATCATACAAAATGCCAGACTCATGATAATTCAGATTCAACATGGAATTAGAAGAGACTTATCTTTATTTCCACTTATCACTCTTACATCCAGATCTATGCTATGCACTCAACTGCAGGGGTCCATTCACACAACTACAAACTCTTCTAGGCCTCTACGCACACCGCTGTAGAGCCTGTATCTCCTACCAGAACCCTAACTCAAACTTACAGATGATTATCATTAAGTAATAACTTCGACACGATCGCTCATCCTGTCCCACTGATCGACAGAAGTTACAATACAACTATTGCAGGATCTGGGTATACTTTTGTAATAGATGGCAGTTATCTGTTGCATGTTTCCCACCCACCTGAGAAATCATGCACCAAAGCACAAGCCCGACACTTGGTTCGGCTTGTACCTCTACTTTTAATGACATCAGGCCTCCCCCCACCATATAGTTTGTGAAGACAGGGCAATGGTCCTTATCATGCACTTGGCTTTTGCATTTAACACATCCCACCTCCGTACATACCTCTGATCACGATACCCTTTCTTACTTCAAGCTTTGTAGTTCTAAGCTCATGTTTTGAAGTTATGCATGGATTTTCTGAACTCCCAACCTTGGGTCTAGTATTGGGGTCTTGTGTATCCTCATTGTTGTCTCTAGTGCCTCGGCTTGGGTTGAGATCTTTTGTTGTGAGAAGGCCATCCTCAGATGTGGTGTCAATGATGCCACAAACCACGCACAATGTTGCACATCTATTAGTGTCATGTTGGCCTTACGGATAGTGCTTTTCAAACTCTGATCCAAATACCATGGAGTTTCTCTAGGCATCATTAGAATCTCTTTGAAACAATAACCGACTGGGCCCCTGACTTTGGGCACCAAAATTCCTTACTTAACACCTCCTAGATTGCGGTAATGCCTTCTGTTGGATGATCTCTTGAAGACTTAATGTACCAAGTTAGTGCATGGTCCTGAAACTCACTAACTAGCATATCCTTCTTGATATTATCATCTGTAATACCCTGAGCATCCCATACAGATTTTATCACAAACCAGAATCGTCCTGGTTCCTCATTCCCTGCACCTTTAAATATCGATAGCTTAACTAAACTTGTCATCCCAAACTTTGAGGCTGGTAGAGTTGGGGGTGGGGTTGTCGTCGGAGTGGATGGATTAGATGTAGGTGACATGGGTAGTGGTGTGGATGGAGGTGGTATTAGGGGAAAGTTCTCTCTGATCAACTGGACCACACTTCCTAGTGAGAACCTCATGAACTCTTCCTCGCTTTCCTAGGAAATGGAAGCTAACACGTTACTCCAGACATTAATCAATGCACATAATCTGTTTTTCGCATAATAGCATCTTAATCCGCGTATTCAGTGATTTGATATACCTACCTCGCAGTCCTTGAAGATATCACCTTTCCACCTCGCTATATCTCATGGTGGTATCTATTGCAAACTCAGTGATAAACCCACCTATTACCCGATCCATTCAATGATCTACTGCACACACGATCTTATCCTTAATGGCTTCTAGCCTGCCCATTACTTCCAGGGTCCACGCAATAGGCTGGTCCAATCTGCACCTTTCCACATTGTTAGCTAGCCTTACAATCTAATCGTATATCTTTACTGGGAATGACGCAAAGAAGATCTCATGAATATCTGTGAAGATCTACCAGTCCAGCCAATCTTCCTCGATACTTGTGGATTTCTATTTTCCTGAACTACGAATTCATGGAGTTTCAGATCCCACCACTCGTCAATCTCTTTCTTTGTAGGGTTCCAGTGCTCCCACATGAGACACCCATGAAGTAGATCCTGATCTCGACGAAGAAACCATTTGTTGGCTTATATGGGCCTAAGCTAGGTTCAGAAGAATTATTTAACCAAGCAAATCCCGCAGCTACTGGTTCTTTCAGCAATAGCCCATGAAGCGCGGACTGAGGTCTCACCCGAGGTAGCAAGGAGGGTGCTGGAACCAGGTTTCCACAACCTCGGGATGTCTAGATGTGGGCTGGAGGCTTTGTGCTCCGTTTTGCAGCTTCGCGTCGCATTGTATTTGCGCAAATCCAAAATTCCTTTTACCATCTATTAATACGCAGTCTATGGATCTAATTTATAAGAGGAAGTATTGCAACCTGGATCTATTTAAAGTGGTCTTTAACCAAACATTTATCACTTTTATTCAGTTCGTAGATTAAGATTTAAACCCAGATTCGCAAGCATTCCATAAGTAGTGCGCATTAATCAAGTAGTTTTAATAATCATACAAAATGCCAGACTCATGATAATTCAGATTCAACACGGAATTAGAAGAGACTTATCTTTATTTCCACTTATCACTCTTACATCCAGATCTATGCTATGCACTCAACTGCAGGGGTCCATTCACACAACTACAAACTCTTCTAGGCCTCTACGCACACCACTGTAGAGCCTGTATCTCCTACCAGAACCCTAACTCAAACTTACAGATGATCTTGCTTCCCTCAAAAACCCATTACATCAAGATCATAACCAAAACTTAGCTACTCTACCCATAGAGCCTCACTCTATTTATACCTTTGTATGGCCCGTGATCCATGGGCGAGCCGACTCAATCTTACATTTCTTTACATTAATTTTGGGTAGACTACCCTTTTGACTCTGACTTATTACAACTCACACTTTGTGCATCTCGCGGAGTCTTTACCCTGCTCTTACCCAAAATTGCGGGCTTCACACCCCATACCCATTGCACGGGGCTTCCGCTACCCAACAACGCCAACATACTAAGCGTCATGAGCCAGTCAAACAACACCAACTATAAAACAATATCCTCCTTTCACATTGATGGAAATAAACCAATTTTTCTCCATTGTTGTTATTCACCTTAGCACCAATCAATGTCTCCCCATTTTCCATAAATTGAAAATGATTCTCCTAAAATATCCCCTTGAGACACTGCAACCTTCCCTTCAATTGATCGTGCAAGTTGAGTAGTTATCAATATTCATTGTAATCAAGTCATTCGGTTGACGAGTCACAACTCATATCTACTGCCAAAAAATACCCAAAGGTTTCTTTCACAAGTGGCTTAGTGAACATTTCTACATGTTGCTCTTTACTAACCACATGTTCAAGTCAAACAACCTTAGTAGAAACTTGTTCTCTCAAGAAATGAAACTTGATAGCAATGGGCTTGGTATTTCAGTGCATGACAATTTTGTTAGAAATGTTGACTACACTAGTGTTGTCACACATGATTGGAACTGGATTAGTTAGGTCTACACTAAGGTCCTTCAAGGTATACTTCATCCAGATAATTTATGAGCACCAAGTGAAAAATAGCAATATACTCTAGCTCTGCAATTGATTGAGATATGCAATCTTGTTTCTTACTAACCCAAGATACTAAGAAGTCCCCTAAAAAGAATTCTACACCATAGGTGCTCTTCGTATCATCAATAATACTTACCCAATCAACATTGGTATAGGCCTTTAACTTAAACTCTTTTCTTCTGGCATACCAAAAACCATAGTTCTTTTTCCCTTGCATATATTTGAAAATCATTTTGACAACAACAACATGGATTTCATGAGGGAAAACATGAAATATGGCTACCAAGCTTACGACTTGCATGATGTCTGGTTTAGATACTACGAGTTAAATCAAGGTTCCAATCATTCATCTGTATACTTTCTGATTTACAATAGGTGTCTCATCTTCTTTACATAAATTACAGCTAGTAACCATAGGGATTGTTGGTACCATCCTATAACCTCCTTTTTCCTCCTAAAACATATCATTTTCCTACTTCTTTCCATCATATATCTCTTAGATCCCTTGAAAATTGATTAGTTAATAGTCCTATAGTTATTAAAATGCATTGAAATTGATTTAGGAGTTTTATGTTAAAGAATTAGGGATTTTTGGTAAAATGGCTACAGGAATTTCCAACATCCTGTAATTGGTTCATTGTTTGACATGTGGCATGACAACTAGGCTAGAACGAAGGGTAGGGATGAAAATTAGAATGTCCAAGCATGGACGAATACCTATACTACAACATAATCGACCCTCCTACATGCGCGGTCAACAATGGTCAAAGTATAGCATGTTGGCAACAAAGGCAGCAACAGCAAAGCATTCTAAATTTATTTAGTTTTGTTGAAATCAGTTTAGGATAGAAACATTTTAAAAAACTCGACATAATAAAAGCGGCAACAGCCATATCATGAATGTACATTTGTTTTCGAAATGTACGGGTTGTAAAAAACATATGTAAATACAGTTTTGTGTAATCAATGTTTTGGTTATCGTTGTATCGTTTGAAAACAGAATTTGAACTAAATATCAAGAACACAGTTGCAGTTACGATCTTTGTCTTGTTGCGTTGATTTTATAATCGGTTGACCACAGTCCAGTATACCTCTAGAACGCGGACGGGCCCTGCGTCAAACTGGTATATTGTTATTTCCTTTTCATTCACAACTTAGGGTATTACATGACATGCACAGTAATTAGAATTGGTTGTTGATTTGAATAGAATGTGTATGGTTTCTGTTTATGATAGCGCTTGAACAATTCCTCACTGGGATTGTGAATCGTATCCTGTAAGGGATTCGATCCTTTGTTGTTTTCTTTAAAGCAATGTCATGAACTCTGCTTTCAATTCAAACTATGCTTATAATTTCCATATGTCTTTATCTTGCATGAATATTAGTGAATGCTGAGTATTTGTTAAACAAGGGTTTCGTGCATGGTGTCTCTGTAAGGAGATTGAAATCTTGGTTTGAAGTGATACACAGTGTTTTAATTTGATAAATGAATTGAGTGACAGTGTGGTAATTAGGTAGATTAACTGAGTGACCTAAGTGTTTGGGTGATAGGTAACATACCTCAATCTTCCGTAAAGAAGTCCTGTGACCTACCATCATAACCACTTAGCTAATAATCCTTTATGTCTATATACTTTAGATGCATGCCTCTAAGTCTACGCATCCTGGTAGATAATAAATATAGCCTAGTCTAGCACCGTAGATAGGACACTACATTTTTGCGCCGTTGCCAGGGAGGCATACTTAAAGGATTTAAAAAGAAAAAAATTCAATAAACAAAAACAAACAAAAACACAGTTAGAAATCATGTTCATTTATGCCTAGATTTAGAGACAGTCAG
Source organism: Pinus tabuliformis (assembly GCA_031772625.1). NCBI lineage: Eukaryota > Viridiplantae > Streptophyta > Pinopsida > Pinales > Pinaceae > Pinus > Pinus tabuliformis. The sequence continues at coordinate 1,671,330,541 of CM062818.1, forward strand.
GGTAGATTCATAAAAACCCCCCACCATCTAAAAACTAACCCATCATCATCAGGAGCAGACTCTTTAGGGAATACAACACCAGCTGAGGAAGTCATCCAAGCATTAGAAGAAAAACAAAAGTCAGGACAAAGACTTACTCTCATCGAAAGGCAAACTTTATTCACACATAAATCGCAGAAGAAGCACTTTCCTAGATCTTCCACACAAGGAGAAAGTAGCACAGTGACCGAACAATCTTTCTTTAATCTCCTCTTTCAAAAAAGTGACACTGACACAGAGAGACCTATTAGAATGGCTGAGGAAGGAGCTGGATCGGTACCACATCAAGGACAGAGAGATGAAGAGGAGTCAACTTTTAAGTTTCCCATACATGAACCATAAGAAGATGATGAGATAAAAATGAAAAACATACCTCCATCCGTGCTACCAAACTTCTATGGTATGGCTTCGGAAGATCCAGACTCATTCTTGTTTGAGTTTGACATTGTATGTCGAACATATGGCTATACAGATGATGCCCATAGGCTTAGACTCTTCCCAGCGACATTAAAGACATCAGCCTTAAGATGGTTTATGAGGCTTGGTCAGCATGCTATAGTTGATTGGGATGGCATGAGGAGAATCTTTCTAAGGAAATATCGGCCTTATTGTAGATCCAAATATTCTAAATATGATATATTTAGAATGAGCCAGCAAGAGGATGAAACCTTAGAGGAATACTTAGAACGGTTTGTCTACAACTTACAAAAATCCAAACACCGAACTATGCCTCTTCATCTGATCCGCACAATATTCTTGAAAGGTATCCGAGAGGAATACATGGATGATCTTAACTTGATGGGAAAAGGTGACATTTCTACCTTACCCTTTGAAGAAATCGCTGAGTTGTGCGAAAAGTATTCAAGGAGCAAAGCTAAAATGGGAAAAAGAACCCTGTCATCCAAAGTCACAAAATCTGCCTCCGCAAGTGTCACAAGGGCTGAAATAGGGAATCTGTTAGAAGAGTTTAAAACAGATCTGTTAAGCACCCTAGGGAACCAAATTGACACTTTAAAAGCTAAGAAGAAACAAGAAGATGAAGATCAGATAATGGCTATTTTCTGCCCAAAATGCCGGAAGAAACATGCATTAAAAGATTGCCCACTAGAAAACATCCAAGTTTGTGCTTTCTGTACTGAACATCATGATATGTTTAACTGTCCTAAAGTTAAGGTTTTGCAGAACTGTAATATGGTAGCCAATGCAGAGATGGAAAACGTGTATTACATTGGCACAAAGAGACCATGGCAGCCAAGGCCAGCACCTCAAGGTATGTTTCCAAATCAAAATTTGCAATTTCCTATAAATGATCAAATGTATGCACAGAACTCATGGAATGTACCCATGCCATGGCAGCACCAAAACCAACCACAGCAACAATGGAGACCACCTCAATAGTACTCTCAATCTTATCAGACATAACCTCAATCATACCCACCATATTCACAACCATATCAGCAATACCATCAGCCGTATTCGTCACATTCTCAACCATATCAGCATTATCCTCAGCAAGTTGTTTATCAGCCTCAACCTACTCAACAAGCACTGCCTGCTCCTCCACCAATAAATCCACCACAACTGCAATTTCCAGCTAACTCACAACCTCCCAGACCCACTCAAATTCCTGCTCAAACTGTCCCAAATCCAAATAATAGAGTAGAGAGGCCAGCCTACAATGTAGAAGAGGTAACCTCATATTCCACACTACCCTTGCAAAATATCAACTTGAGGTCTAGTAGGGTACTCCACAAAGATTCTCCCATAACAGATAAGCAAGAAGAAAACATAGAAAATGAAAATGAAATGACAAATCAAGGAAAACCAAATGATGATACCAAAGATAAGCAGATGCAACCACTGCATCCACCCTTTCGAGACCGATTGGTCCAAATAAAACCTCCACTGTCTATACCACAGTTTGATGTCTTAGATGAACTCAAGAATGTCTACATAAAAATTCCACTGCTGCAAGCTATAAAAGACATTCCCATATATACTAAAGCCATCAAAGACATATGCCTCAAGAAGCCTGCTAGAAAAAGGATTGATCCTCAAACCATTCATGTTATAGGACATTTAGCAGGCCTTATGACCAATACCATCTCCATGGAAAAGTATGTTGATCCTAACATTCCCAAAGTGACCACCATCATTAACAACATACAAATTCCAAACACTTTGATAGATCTTGGGGCCGCAATCAATGTCATGACGCTTGAAACCATGAGAACACTCCAGCTCATAAATTTGCAACATACAACGATTGTTCTAGAACTAGCTGATAGGTCTAAAGTGATTCCTGAAGGGATTTTGGAGGACATAATTGTCTCACTGGACTCTTGGGAGTATCCAGTGGATTTCTTAGTTCTTCAACCCAAATCCAATTTAGGAGGGCACCCTATCATCCGTGGTAGACCATGGTTAGCGACTGCTGATGCATTCATAGGATGTCGATCGGGCAACATGATCATTTCAAGAGGGACCGAAAGAAAACAACTCACTCTTTATCCATCAACACAATCACCAGCAGTAACACACAATTTGTGGCTTGATGATAAATTCAATGATAAAGAATAAGTACAATCTGTTTCTAACATTGACCAAATCTATGATTTCCAAGAACAAGATAATAATGATTTGGTAGAATTATTCCTTTCTCAACCTGATATTTTCGAAAATTTGAGAAATGACCAATATCATGCTGCAGATGTACTTTTGGACCAAAACTTTCAGGAAACATGTACCATCCAATATTTGCAAACCACATTTCACGATATTTTTCCAGTTCAATCCATCACCAACACACAGAGTCAGATCATAGAGATTAGTCTGGGGAAAACTCTGAACATAGGTAATCACCTAGACTCATCTCAGCAAGAGAAATTGATTCGACTATTGAGAAAATACCAGAAAGCCTTTGCTTGGGACTACACCGATATGCATGGGATTCACCCCGACACATGCACTCACCATATTTATATAGATAGCACCATTAAACCAGTGAGGCAACCACAGAGAAGAATGAACCCCATGCTCCAAGATATTGTCAGAGAAGAATTGCAAAAACTGTTGAGAGTTAATTTTATATATCCTATTTCTGACAGTCAGTGGGTATCCCCATTGGTTATAGTGCCCAAGAAAAATTGTAAGTGGTGCATTTGTGTTGATTATAGACAGCTGAACAAAGCAACGCTCAAAGATTATTTCCCACTACCATTTATTGACCAAGTGTTAGACACCCTAGCTGGGAAATAATCATTTTCTTTTCTTGATGGTTTCAGTGGCTACAACCAAATCAGGATAGCCCCAGAAGACCAGGACAAAACCACATTCACCTGTCCTTGGGGCACTTATGCTTACAATGTTTTTCCATTTGGACTTTTCAATGCTCCAGCTACATTTCAGAGAGCCGTGTTAGCTATTTTCGCTGATTTAATTAATGATTGTGTTGAAGTTTACATGGATGATTTTTCAGTGTACGGCAATTCATTTGAACATGCATTAGAAAACCTTGAGAGAGTTTTGAAAAGATGTATTGAATCTAATCTGTCCCTGGGCAATGAAAAGTGCTTTATGATCTTAAACGAAGGGATAGTATTAGGCCACTATATTTCTTTCCAAGGCATCAAAGTTGACCCAGAAAAGATCCAGATCATTGTTGATTTGCCAATTCCACAGAATCAAAGAGAGGTAAGAAGTTTCCTTGGGTATGCAAGCTATTACAGAAGGTTTATTGAACATTTTAGTAAAATAGCTTTACCTTTGTTTAAACTTCTAACCAAAGATGTACTTTTCAACTGGAATGAGAACTGCCAACAAGCATTCGAACTACTCAAAAAGAAGTTATCAACTGCACCAGTCTTGAGAGGGCCTAATTGGAGCCGACCATTTCATATCTTTACAGATGCATCTGACACTGCAGTGGGTGCCTCATTAGGCCAAAAAGAGGAATCTTGTAATTATGCCATTTATTTCATTAGAAAAAATCTAACACCTGCAGAGTTAAACTACACAGTCACGGAAAAGGAAACACTTGCCATCATATATGTTGTGAATAAATTCTGACAATATATAACTGGTTATGAGGTCTTTGTACATACTGATCATTCTGCCATTAGACATTTAATGAATAAACCAATAACTAGTGGCAGAGTTACCAGATGGTTATTATTGTTACAGAAATTTAACATCACAGTGTTAGATAGACCAGGAAAAGAGAACCAGGTGGCATATTTTCTCTCTAGACTGCAAAATCCAGGTGAGGTTGTTTCGGTTGAAGATTCTTTTCCAGATGAAAATTTGTTTGCAATTTCCATAGTAAATCCTTGGTATGCTGATTTGGCCAATTATTTGTCTACAGGAAGGACACCTCCACACTTTACTGCAAAGGAAAGGAAGAGACTAGTCAAACAAAGTGCTAGATATTCATGGCTTAATGGCGATTTATTTTACACTGGTTATGATATGATCATTAGAAGATGTGTAAGAAATGATGAGGTAATTGATATTTTAAAATCTTGCCATGATGAACCGTGTGGTGGGCATTTTGCAGCTAAGCGGACATCATTCAAAGTTCTTACTCTTGGATACTACTGGCCATCCATTTTCAAGGATGCCAAGAATTATGTGAAGAGTTGTGACAGCTGCCAAAGAATGGGCAGGCCAATAGCTACAGATGAGATGCCCCTTCAGCCCGAAGTTCACCTAGAGCCATTTGACAAATGGGCTCTAGACTTTATAGGACCCATTAACCCAACCTCCAATGGTAAGAAGTACATCTTAGTATGTACTGATTACGTCACAAAGTGTGCTGAAGCAAAAGCACTGGTTAGAGCCACCGAACACACAGTGGTAAATTTTCTTTTTGAAGAGATTTTTGTAAGGTATGGAGTACCAAGGGAAATAGTGACTGATCAAGGTACTCAATTCACCTCAAAGCTAGTGAAGGACATCACAAAAAAATACCAAATCAAGCATAGGAAAAGTACCCCTTACCATCCACAGGACAATGGGCAGGTGCAATCCACAAACAAAACTTTGGAAGGGGTCATTACTAAAACTGTGGCAATGAACAAGAAGAATTGGGAAGAGAAGCTCAAAGATGCACTCTGGGCTTACCGAATTACGTGGAAGGATACTACAGGATTTACACCGTATCAGTTGGTGTACGGAAAAGAGGTAATGCTTCCTATTGAGTTTCAAATACATACTTTTAAACTGGCTGCAGATTTGCAAATTGACTTGGACCAAGCACAACAAGAAAGAATTCAGCAGTTGAACCAGCTGGACGAAATGAGGCAGCAAGCAGAGGAAACCATAATCCTCATGCAAAAACAAAGGAAGCAGTGGCATGATGCACATATCAAGAAGAAGCAGTTCAAGGAAGGTGACTGGGCTTTACTTTTTGACTCTAAATTCAGAGATCATAAAGCCAAGTTTACCACCCATTGGATGGGCCCATACCAAATTATTCGGGCTTACGACAATCGTTCAGTCAAGCTCAAAACTATTGATGGAGAAGGTCATTCCTTTACTGTCAATGGTCATCGCCTGAAACTATACACCAAGCCCATCAGGAAGCAAGATTTTCTCCAAACAATATCTCAACAAAGAGAGGTTGAGATACTGCAGCCCTCAGCTGCAGTATCCCTGCCTTAGTTCATTTCCTTTCAATTTAGAAATTCAAAAAGAAAATTAAAAAAAAAAAACCAAACAAAAACTAAAAAAAAATATATAAAAATAAAAAATATATATATAATAACAATGGGTTAGATGTGAAAACCAGCCTCTGGCACACTCTAACCCCGAATTCTTACTTGAAAACCAATTCATTGGCGAGTAAGAATTCTCTTTCTTTTGTTCACTGTTTGATTTATCAACTGAATAATGACTTGAGGACAAGTCAAAACTTTAGTCGGGGAGAGAAGCATCAGCATTTTGTTCTCTTATCTCTCCATTGTAAATTCTTAAAGATTTCTTATCTCATCTCCTCACTGTACATCTTCAAAGCAGTTTGTTCCAGCATTCTAGATTTCAATAAATAAGCTGTTTTGTCATTGTTTTATCTCAGAGGGACCCGGTTATAAACATTATGCAGGGGGACCTGTTCTGTCCAGAAGACCATGCTACCAACACCAGCAGTAAGGGACCTGTTTAAGACACATAGAAGGGACTTGTTAAGAGACTGTTACTTCAGGGCTACTTCAACAAAGTTTCATCACGTTTCTACAAGGATTCACAGGTTGTTGGGCACCAAGACTCCATCAAATACCCAAGCTCAAGGAACCTGTATACATATAAGGAGCTGCATGAACATCTTCAAGATTTCAGAGGGACCTGTTGCATTTGAATCTATCTCAGGGGACCTGTGATGAACAACAAAGAATAGTCAGAAATGCCAATGCCAATCCTACTCAGCATGCCAATGCAACAATAACCAACAAAAGTGTAATATGTTCCTTATTCTTAACATTTAATTTCTTAGATTAATTTTTAATGTTAATTTTAATGACTGTGACTGTTATGATTGATTTCAAGGGCACTACATTTTCCATCATCCCTTATCTCACTGTTAATTCTTATCATCTGTCATACCCCAACCTATTTCATACTTCTAAATCCATTACCCCTTTTCATATCAACCTTGTTATGCCAATCGCACCCTACAGTCATACCAACATCTTCCATTTGGCCGAGTACTAATAGAAACAGGACACGTGGTGGATTCTGTTTAAAAAAAAAAGGGAAGGAAACAAATATTAAAGCGGGCCTATTAATTGTATTCCACACGGCCGAATTATGATTCCACCACCCGACATAGCCAAATGATTCAGAGGACTCCCTGAAATCATACCCCAGTATTGCATATACGCTTCCGGCGCTCCTATGATGACATCTATACAAGCGGTACAACCATTCCTCTGCTCCAAAAGATGAATACGCTATGAAGTAAGTATAGTGGTTATTTCACCATCATTCTCAGTTATTTCACGCTAGCATTTGACTCCCGTGACTTCCACAGTAAGCATTGAAAGCAGTGAGCACCACAAAGAGGGAAATATAACCATTCGATTTCGACAAGGATTGAAAGCAGTGAGCGCCACAAGAGGGAAATATAACCATTCGGTTTCGACTCCCACCAAAGTCACAAGACAGTCGATCGAGCATCATACTGGATATTAAGGGAGCGACACCACCAGGTAACAAATTGAAATTTCTTTGTTGAAATTGCTAGAGCACGACCCTCTACCAAAATGACCAATAGGGTCGAGCCAAGCATGTTTGACAGTTCTCAATATCATGAAGATTGCATTTCGATTCTCAGAGAGATACAGTGGTTTCCCTTTTTAGAGAAATTTCATGGAAGTAATGAAGAGGTTACCAAACAATTCGCCTTCACATTCAATGGAGAGAGAGCCCTGATAGGTAACTTCTCATTCAGGGTTTCGGAGGACACCATATCCCACTCAACAGGGATTAGCCCAGAAGGGGAGAAGTACTTTAAAACAAAGCAATTTAAAGAGAAGTCGTGGACTCAATTTATGTCTAGATCCAGAGTCTCATTAGTTAACTGGAAGAAAGGTGTCCCAAGGAGTTGGTTGATGCATCCCTGGGACGAGATGGTCTATATTCTCCAAAAATTTGTAACCTACGAAGGTCGTTACAGTATTGTCTATCTATACCATATTAAGTTACTTCTACACTTGAAAAGGCAATGTGTTATCAGTCTACCATATTTTCTATTACAAAGCTTAACCAAGATGTCGAAGACCATCCAAAAGCAGAAGGGAAATGAAGACAAGAGCCTATATCACTTTGGCTTAATTAAAATTCTTATTGAGCATGAATTGCAGAGAAGAGGGAAACCGTGGAAGGAGTTCTTAGTTGCTAATCAAATTAAAGATGAGGAAGACAAAGAAGAACTGCAGGAGAACTCAGGTTTCATGAAGGATATCGATGAAGAGATCCCAGTATCCAAAGCAAGCAAGGTACCTCCACCTGTGAGCAGCATAAGGACTAGGAAAATGAGAAAAGAATATGCTCAGAAGGCAGAGCAAGATAAAATTTTCACCACTTATTCAAGAAGAGCAAGGAGAGCACCAAAAGCCCAGTTACAAGAAGACTAGCTTGAATCCAATTCACCTATACCAATGGATATTGAGAGTAGTGACCACTCACTACCAGGACCAGGAGCTGATATAGAGGTTGAAAGCCATAACAGGCAGGAAAAAGGTTCACCACCTCCCTTTAAGAAACATAAGAAACTGGAGAAACAAATTGAGAAATTGAAGGAAGAACTCATGGAGGCTAATATGTTAGAAAAGGTTATCAAGAAAGAAAATGAGATGCTCCGAGCACAGAGTAAAGAGGCTCAACAGAAGAATGAAAAGTTAAGGGAGCGAATCAGTGAACTTGAGGCTGAGCAAACAGATATTTGTAAATGGGCCACCAAGTGGTACAACCAGAAGAAGACCCTTAAAGAAAAATACAAAAGATTAAAGCAGGAGCTCCATGGTCAGAAAGATGCCCAGGTGAAAAAGAATGTGGATACATTACTAAAGGCAGCAAAGATACAGGTAGGGACAGAGTTCAAGGGAAGCACTTCGGGGTTAGCATGAGGACATGCTAATTCATTAAGTCGGGGAGAGATGTTGGTACCATCCTATGACCTCATTTTTCCTCCTAAAACATATCATTTGCCTACTTCTTTCCATCATATATCTCTTAGACCCCTTGAAAATTGATTAGTTAATAGTCCTATAGTTATTAAAATGCATTGAAATTGATTTAGGAGTTTTATGTTAAAGAATTAGGGATTTTTGGTAAAATGGCTATAGGAAGTTCCAACATCCTGTAATTGGTTCATTGTTTGACATGTGGCATGACAGCTAGGCTAGAACGAAGGGTAGAGATGAAAAGTAGAATGTCCAAGCATGGACGAATACCTATCCTACAACAGAATCGACCATCCTACATGCGCGGTCAACAATGGTCAAAGTATAGCATGTTGGCGACAAAGGCAGCAACAGCAAAGCATTCTAAATTGATTTAGTTTTGTTCTTTTTTTATATCAGTTTGGGATAGAAACATTTTAAAAATCTCGACATAATAAAAGCGGCAACAACCATATCATGAATGTACATTTGTTTTCGAAATGTAAGTGTTGTAAAAAACATATGTAAATACAGTTCTATGTAATCAATGTTTTGGTTATCATTGTATCGTTTGAAAATAGAGTTTGAACTTAATATCAAGAACACAGTTGCAGTTACGATCTTTGTCTTGTTGTATTGATTTTATAATCGGTTGACCACAGTCTGGTATACCTCTGGAACGCGGACGGGCCCTGGGTTAAACTGGTATACTGTTATTTCCTTTTCATTCACAACTTAGGGTATTACATGACATGCACAGTAATTATAATTGGTTGTTGATTTCAATAGAATGTGTATGGTTTATGTTTCTGATAGTGCTTGAACAGTTCATCACTGGGATTGTGAATCGTATCCTGTAAGGGATTCGATCCTTTGTTGTTTTTTTTAAAGCAATGTCATGACCTCTGCTTTCATTTCAAAGTATGTTTATAATTTCCATATGTCTTTATCTTGCATGAATATTAGTGAATGCTGAGTATTTTTTAAACAGGGGTTTCGTGCATGGTGTCTCTGTAAGGAGATTGAAATCTTGGTTTGAAGTGATACGCAGTGTTTTAATTTGATAAATGAATTGAGTGACAGTGTGGTAATTAGGTAGATTAACTGAGTGACCTAAGTGTTTGGGTGATAGGTAACATACCTCAATATTCTGTAAAGAAGTCCTGTGACCTACCATCATAACCACTTAGCTAATAATCCTTTATGTCTATATACTTTAGACGCATGCCTCTAAGTCTACGCATCCTGGTCGATAATAAATATAGCCTAGTCTAGCACCCTAGATAGGACACTACAGGGATACTAACTAGCTATCATTCTTCCAGCCCAAATTTCTTCAGTGTTTCTCACAAGTACTTATATTGGGAGATAAATATGTCATCATTTTATTGAGACATTTGTAGCCCTAAGAAAAAGGATACTTCTCCTATCATTGACATATCAAACTCTATTTGCATACAATTTTCAAATTGATGTCCCAACTTCTCCATATCGCTACCAAAGATTATGTTATCCACATACAATAGCATGATCAATAGGTGGTCATTTTTAGATTTTATGTACATATTAACATCTGTAGTGCCCCTTTCAAAGCCTTGTTGTTGAAGGTATCTATCCAATCTGGAATACCAAGATTCAGGGGCCTCTTTGAGCACATATAAGTCCTTTTCTTAGTTTGAACACAAACAATTAATTTTATGTATGCATTAAACCTTTTGTCTTCTCAATATATACTTCTTCCTCCAGATAATATGCATTGAGAAAGGTCGATTTCAAATCCACCTGATATGCTTTAACACTTTTATGACTAGGAAAAGCAATGAACATTTTGATAATTTAAAATCTTGCTATTAGTGAATTTTTTTTTTCAAATATTATCCCCTCTATTTTGGCATATCCTTTGAAGACTAAGTGAGCCTTATTCCTAATCACTTAACCTTTCTCATTTAGCTTATTTTTGAAGGCCCATTTGGTGCCTATGAAATTTTTCTCTTTGGGTCATGGAAAACCTCCCGAGTGTCATTCTTCTCAATTTTGTCAAGTTCCTCATTCATAGCTCTCACCCAAGACTTATCGTTAGTTTCCTCACTGAGATTCTTAGGCTCAATTTGAGACGGTAGAGAAATATTTGTACAACTTGGATACCAACTAATTTCCTCCTAGTCTAAATACCAATTCATTGATCTCTAATAATTTTACTTTTAGGATGTTGTTTATTTACATACCTTGAGGGAGTTTTAGACCTTGGTGTTGTAATTGTTTCTTCATCTTCATCATTTATCTATATTTTTTCTTGACCTGAGAATTTGGTGGCTAAACTTTCTATTGTGGTTCCTATACACAACCTCCATGTTGAGAGGGAGATCAGTTCCTAAGACATATTAGAGTGTATGAGTAATATATTTGTGTTACTCGAGATTCAAATATATGATGATTTAAACTGGATTAGATATCCTATCTAAAGGAATATTCAATTAATACACATAGTAAGCACTCTTTTTCAAAGAATTAACACTCAAGTATGGTGGCCTACCCACATAAAGTATAGCTCTATTAACTTTTGCAGTACAGGTGTAAAGTATAACATAAAGAGAGGAAACAAGTGTAGAGGGTTGATATTAGAATCCTATGCATTAAATTCTAATAGAAATATGGAACTGATGATGTAAATGAAATTCAAAAAAATGTGAAGCACATTTTACGAGCCTTCTATGTCATACATCACAAACAACATTTATCAAAACTTGAAATAGATGAATCTACAACTCTGAGATTAAATCCAACAACTATAAATACATGATTTCTGAGAACAGAGAAACACATGAAAAGATAAACAAAGAGAGAATCACATACTATATATTTGAATGTTTGGAATTGCCATAAATTATTTATTAATCTTCGAAAAAGAACACACATCTCATAGATCTTTAGAAATGTGTGATACTTTCTATTTAGAACAACCACTCAAACATAAAATGTGAGCCCTTAATAATTACTCCCGTATCTCCTTTATAGGATCTCACCCATAAATCAGAACAACTTGCAAAATATTCCCTCTTAAAAATATGATAATTGTCTAACCACTCAATAGTTCAAGTGTGCTGCTAGCACAATTGTACTAATTATTACGTAACATTCTTGATTCAATTCTTGAAACAATTTTTTTACAAAATATTTAAAATGAAATGGATTTCCATGATTATCACATCAAAATATCTACATTTTTGACTGCTTAGTTCTTTTAGAAGTGACCTTGGCTCTATGATTCAGATTTTTGGCAGATTAACGAATTGGTCACATTTGTGCCACAATGTTAGATTTAGCAAAGGATGTTAAAATTGAAAATTGGGGAAAATTTTCACTTTTTAAAACTCATTTTATGGATATGATGATTTCATTTAATTCCTCTTTCCGAGAGGACCAAAATTGTCCTAAAGGTTATCCAATTTGGACAAAGGAATGTGTATTTTTGAATTATGAGCCCACATGTACATATTTGATTAGGTCAGCCCTAAAGAAATTTGGAAACCCTTGAAAGGATATAAATACAAGTTACCTAAACCTCATTTGAACATCATCATGGAGAATTATTCTATTCTCTTTTTTTTTGGCTCACACAGGTCTGAGGCCCGTCTACGGAGAATTGGTTCTCACGAAGGAGAAATTGCAAGGTACAAAGCTCGCATTTCTTTTTAGGGTTTTGGGCCTCAATTGTAGGCATGAAATAGGAGGAACTCAACTATAGTCACTTTTTGGCTAACTCCTTCATGTGATTAAAGCTTTCTAATCGCTCACACATCTTGTTCTCCATGTGACTAGAAACTAGGGTCTCTCGATTCTAGTCGCTCGCTTGGCAGAAGATAGTTTTGACATCAGTTCTTAGCTAACAGGCTCAAGGGAGTGACTACAACCTCTTGTTCACTCACTAAAACCATCCTCCATGAAACTAGGAACTAAAGGTTGAAATTTTAGTTATTAAAAGTTTTCTCTCATTGACTGTACTATTCAGCAGTTGACGTAGATAGTGAGAGTCCATTACAAGCTTTTGAATCAAGGTTTTGAGTATGAGCATCGTCGGGTTCATCTGATGGATATTGTTTAGTTGATTTTTTCTGGATAGTTATATGGATGAAAATATGGATAATTGTACTCTCTTTTACTGAATAATTCAATGACAATCTAACAAGAAGAATAATTTGAAAGGGTTTTCCCCATAGTGGGTAGTTCCCTGGTCTCTCACAAATCCTGGTGTCTCTATGTGTGAATGCTTTTCTTCTATTGTTCCTTCATGTTTGTCTAGATTGATGATGATAATTTTCTTTCTACATAGTTTTATATGTTGTTGAATAAATCTGAATAATATGATGTTGTGGGGTGAATTTAATGCATAAATGAATAAATGAAAATATCATTAAAAAAACAATATAGCCCTAAGAAAAAATTTAAAAAAGGACAATAGAAGAAATCTTGATGGGCTATCTTTAGATAGGTAAGATTATCATAATTTGACCTATAAGAAAACAAATTATTTACTAACCAGAGTAGCTAGAAATCCCTCTACAGATAGTTGATTATGGTCCTTCCTTTGAAGTTGTAAGTCTTTTAATGAGAAGAATACACCCCACTCTTAGCTTCTACTAGAAAATGTTGGCATTGTTTCGATGGAAGAAGGTTCCCTTGAAAATCCTAGCAACTGGGAAACCCTGCTCTAATCCTTTAATCAAAACTTGTGTTAAATGTAACTATAGATTTTAATAAATCACCTAAATACTCCTCACCTTTCGCCTTAGTTGTTTCTCCGTAAACCATCTTAGATGCTTAGACAATTTCCCTCTATTGTCGACAATATCTATTTAACTCAACTGACTGGATGATTTTTCATTGCGGTACATGATAAATTTCTCTATTGTCTTAGCATTTTTACCATCTTCTTCTTTGGATGAAATGATAAAGAACTCAATATCCTTGAGTGAAATTCTTTTCTCTACAACTAGGATCATATGCTCCCAGATGTTCTTTACTTCAGAAATAATTTCATCCCATATTATATGCTTAGCATGTATAAGAGACATATTACCTTTTAGCTTACTTTTTATTTCTTTGATCTCGTCATTTGCAGTCTCCAATATTTTTTTGGTTTGCTCCACATTCCCCCTGGTTGTCTTAAGCTGCTTATCCTTATGTGTGAACATATGCTTGGTGTTCTCCAGATCAATTTTCAAGTTTTTTAGCTCTCTCTTTGTTAGATGAAATTTAGTGAGGGCCTTGGTTAGTTTTTTAGTGGGATTCTATGGGTTTTCTCGCATAATCACTACACATAAGTGAGAATCAATTTTATGATGGAGATTTTCCACCAGTTGTTTGAGGGACACCACCTCACTATTTCTGTCTAATAGTTCCTTGGCCAATATTTCCTTTTCATTCTCTATCTAGGTCATCTCTTTCGACTGCATGTGTTCAGATGTAGGCACTTTCATCTTTTTCCTGAACTCCTAGATTTCATATTCTGAGCTCTGAATGATCGATTCCACAACAACTTCATCATTTAGGTTTAACCCCAATTTGATAATTAGCTATTTTAATATTTCATTCAGTAAGTGAAGCGATCTATGATTGGCCTTTTCTTTCTTTACCCTTGTGGATTCATTTTCTAATTACTTTTCATCCTTACTGAATGTTAAAGCACTTTTACTCAGTTCACTATAGATAATTTCTCTAGACTTCTAGTGCCGATTTTTTTTTACTACAAGGCGATACAAACCATATCTAGTGACATATCAAAAGTTATGAATTGTGATCATGATAGGAGTGACTATGCTAATGGATGATAAAGATAAAATTTCATTTGATTTTGTTCCATTTCCATGGAAGCTAGGAGACTGGTATGATAAGGAACTAAATGCGATGTCATCTGTTATATGATTTTGTCCCCAACCCTCTTGTTTTTATCCTCCATCACTTCCACTTCTTCCTCTTTATGGGATACTGTTGATGCACTTCCCAAAGAGCCCAAAATTGCTACCTCTGTAGAAGTAGAACTGGAAGCTTGCTGAGAGTATTCTAGGAGTACCTGGAAGCTTCATTGGTCCAGGTTCCTCTTAGTCAACCTAGTTTGAATCTCTTATTCAATCTCCTCCTGGAACCTCCTCCATTTTTGTTTCTCCAGCCTCATCCATGTTTCTATTTTGAGTGCTTTCCTTTGAAGATGGTGTCTAAATTTCCATCTTTATATTAATGGTTCAGGAATCCAAATTAGAATTCCATTCAAGTTTATGTCTATAGTCATGCTCATGACAAGAAGCATTAATATTTGTTCTCCTCTTTGATATGACACCATGTGGATCATAGTGACACACCTCTCCCATTACAAAATTAAGCTCTTTCAACATTTCTTCTAATTATTGAAAGGCTTGTCTATTTTTAACAATGGACGAGCCTACCACCCTACCCAACTTAAACAAGGTGTTATCACCAAAATAGGACCCCGATAGGCTGCTGATTAGACTATCTCAATGTAACTATTTCAAACCAATCTTTTTGCTAAGGCTTAGTCTCCTCAGCCCGCGAGGGCTCTCTCAAAGGGTTAATGATATTGATTAAAAATATGGATAGATGGCTAACTCTATGGTTTGTGATTTATATGTTTATAGGTTGAAAGATGAAGGTTGGCTACCATTGGGCTATGGCGTCAAAGTATGTTTCAGTACCACAGCAAGATCAGCTTAACATGGAAGTCAGGGCATAGAGAGTTTTTATACATCAACAAAACAAAGATACAATGCAAGGAAACACAATTTACAAATACATGAAAGAAGTTAGAGCATCATTGATGAGTTCTAAGTAACATGTATTCATACCACTACAAGTAAATGAAATTGGAAAGCCATGAGACAATAGGAAATTAAAAACTCTCTTTGAATCATGAGTAGTGAAGCTAAAACATTCTACCTAGCATGGAAGTCAAGGCATTATAGAGTTCAAGTGTAGAAATGCAAATATAAAACAGTGAAACACAGTTAGTTTATCTATGAAGGAAGTCAGAGCATCATTGATGAGTTTTGAGTATCATAAGTAAACACCACTACAATGTAAGTACTGGAAGATGCCATCAAAACAAGAACATACAAGAACTCTTCATGAATCTTGAGTTGTCTAAGTAGAAACTCTGCATTAGGTTAAAAATATACACAATCTGCACATAGAGTAGTAGCTGAGCCAAAAAGTCTCCAACCCTCATATAATTCGAATTTTTCCTCATTATAAAGAATTTACAATATGGATGCCCTCATCCCTCATTAAGAGAATTCGAATTTTCTATGAGTGACACATATTCTAACCATAAAACAAACTATTAAATACAAATGACAGCTAACTAGGAGTCCTATATTGCTAATACAATTAGGAGTACAACTCCTTGTTATGATTACAACAACCTTATCTAAACATTGAAAGCATTCTTTGACAGTTGCAACCTCATGAAGTCAGATTTGATGAAGCCTCCCACGTTGTCACCTTAGTGCTGATGACAAACCTTAGAAATTAGGGAACATGTTTCCCTATTTTTAGGTTTAGGATCCTTGAAAATTGGCACGTGGGACAAAGCCTTTATCTTATCATCCATGACATATTTTACAAAAAAGAAGGAGATTTTTGTATTCCATTCTGTCTAGAACAAAAACCTCTTTTTTTTTTTTGAAACACTTCTCCAGATGTCCAGAATCTGTCCCTGAAAAACATGTGTAAAACAGGAAAAATCTGTTCTCTGAAATTAGGGTTTTAAAGAAAGCTTAGTATCTCCCAATTGATAATACTTATGAAGAAAAAAATATAGGTTATTTTATCTGGATAGCTTATGAAGATAAACCTTCTTTATAATTCAAAAATACCTTTTCCTGTGACCAGAAACTGAGCTTGAAAAAGACTGTTAAAACTAGAAGACAAATCTTGACTTTCAGTAGTTTCATAGTGCAATTTTAACCATAAATTCCTCCCACCTCAGAACTAATTTGAAGAAACTGAAAGAGGTTTTCTTATTTTAGTATGTTAGGAAGAGAAGCCTATTTCATTTTCCAAAATTTAGTCCCCCTCAGCTCAAGAACCCTTCCGGAAGTTTACTAGTAAAAGCAGAAAAAAGAGTCTTTTATGCTGAAACAGGCTTTTTAAGGGGTTTCATAGCACGCTATGAAAACTCCTAGTTCAGTGCAAATTATAGGTTTTTCGGTATGAAAGCTCCTAGGTACTTTCATAGTGCGTGAAAACCTTGACACAAGTTTGATACATGGAAATTATGTGTGATGTGGGACCAGTGATGGGCAAGAATAGAGTGTTGACCCTATTTGACCATACTAACAAGACTCTCTTCTAGATCTTAGACACTAAAGCAACCATGGAAAGACTAGACCAAGACTAACACCAATCCTTTGGAATCCAACTGATTTTCAAAATTTAGGAATTTTTTCTTGAGTGATAATAGTGGCTCCACTTGGGATGGTGTGCCCTTGTGGTACACTAAGAACTCACAGGTCCAGTACTTCATCCTCTTATGATAAACATAAATTTATTTGAAAAACATCCCCTTTAAGCTACTTGGGCCTTCACCTATGGCTTGAGCTTGATGATCACTGTAGGAGAAAGAAATCTATATCTACCAAGAAATGCTCAGTCAACCTTGAGCTTATTTCCATTTTCCTACCTACCTACCATATCAGCAGCATTCTCCACTTGTAGCTCAAGGAACATGAAATTTCCAATGAAGCCAATCATCGGTTTGATCTGACACTTGAATCTCTTGACTGTATTCAACCTCAAAATAACCATGATAGTGAGATGACCAAATCAACTTATAATGTATATGATCTTCATAATGCAAATGAAAATGAAATACGAATGTGCAAAACTTTGCCATGTATTCATTTGTAGGGTCAAAGAGGACATGGTTATTCTGGTGATCATCATAACATTCTATATCTTCAGACAAATGATTCTCAGCCACAAAAAATTCCTTTGATATGCTATCCAACTGACTTTCTACATGATTCCCATAGATAATGTAATTTTCCTCACTATTATGATCATTCTTTGAAGTAATCTGCTGCAAGGAATTACATAAATGATCAACCTTTTCCTCAGCCTGAGGGTTATAAAAAATTTCTTCTAGTATTTCTTCTTGGTGTTTGCAATTATTTTCATCTTCATTATGATCCGAAGACTGAAAAGTCTGTTGCATCTCTACATTAATCTCGGAGGACGTAATATGATCTTCATAAGTAAACCCCTGCTGATTTTCATGATGCATTTCATGTGATGTTATCCTTTCTTCTAGTTGTTGAAATGTATTGTTATGAAGAGCCTCTAAACTTTATTCATCCATAAATTCATCATCATCATAACAATGCTCCAAATATTGAATAAAACTCACAGAATGTTTACAACAATCTTTGACCAGTAATAAGGAGGGATGACACTCTTTATACATGTCATAGAATACATCATGGAAATCAGCAAGAGAATATAATGAACCATTTTCCAAGCTTTTATACCAAGACCATGTTTTTCCTTCTAAAGTGGTCATAAACATATTCATGAGACAATCTTCAGGGAACTGAACATTAAGACTGTGTACATGCATATGGAACCTAACCAAATGAAGAGCAGCATTTTCTTTCTTTTCATCTTTGAATATTGTCATATCATCTAACCAATCAACCTTTGTCATAGGATTTGGAAAACCAGGGATGTGAGACGGATTCATAGGGGCATACCTGGCATTCATTCTTGCAATAGAACTCATCTTGAAACTTCATCAAGCTACTAATCTTCTAGCAATGGAGTCACCTTCCAATTTGTTATTTGATGTGTGGAGTCGCCAAGGTAGTTTTGTAGCCTCAAAAAGATGTCTGAGCTCCTGCTACCTTCATAAGTTAAACTTCTTAATTTCAGGAATGAATAGACTTTAGGTTCCCATCAGACGCACCAAAATGTTATCACCAAAATAGGACCCTGATAGGCTGTTGATCAGACTATCTCAAAGTAACTATTTCAAACCAATATTTTAGCTAAGGATTAGCCTCCTCATCCTGAGAGGGCTCTCTCAAAGGGTTAATGACATTGATTAAAAATATGGATAGATGGATAACTCTATGGTTTGTGATTTATATGTTTATAGGTTGAAAGATGAAGGCTGGCTATCATTGGGCTCTGGAGTCAAAGTATGTTTCAATACCACAAAAAGATCAGCTTAACATGGAATTTAGGGCATAGAGAGTTTTTATACATCAACAAAACAAAGATACAATGCAAGGAAACACAATTTATAAATACATGAAGGAAGTTAGAGCGTCATTGATGAGTTCTAAGTAACATGTATTCATACCACTGCAAGTAAATGAAAGAGGAAAGCCATGAGACAATAGGAAATTACAAACTCTCTCTGAATCCTGAGTAGTGAAGCCAAAACATTCTACCTAGCATGGAAGTCAAGGCATTATAGAGTTCAAGTGCAAAAATGCAAATATAAAATAGTGAAACACAGTTAGTTTATCTATGAAGGAAATCAGAGCATCATTGATGAGTTCTGAGTATCATAAGTAAACACCACTACAATTTAAGTACTCAAAGATGCCATCAAAACAAGAACATACAAGAACTCTTCATGAATCTTGAGTTGTCTAAGTAGAAACTCTGCATTAGGTTAAAAATATACATAGTCTGCACATAGAGTAGTAGCTGAGCCAAGAAGTCTCCAACCCTTTGATAATTCGGCCTCTTTCTCTATACAAAGCATTTACAATATGCATTACCTCATCCCTCATCAATAGAATTCGAATTTGCTATGAGTGACACCTATTCTAACCATAAAACAAACTATTAAATACAAATGACAGCTAACTAGCAGCCCTAGAGTCCTAATACAATTAGGAGTACAACTCCTTGTTATGATTACAACAACCTTATCTAAACATTGAAAGCATTCTTTGACAGATGCAACCTCATGAAGTCAAAATTGATGAAGCTTCCCACGTTGTCACCTTACTGCTAATGACAAACCCTAGAAATTAGGGAACATGTTTCCCTGTTTTTAGGTTTAGGATCCTTGAAAATTGGCACGTGGGACAGAGCCTTTATCTTCTCATACATGAAATATTTTATGAAATTGAAGGAGGTTTTTGTAGTCCATTCTTTCTAGGAAAAAAATTCTCTCGTTTTTCTAAAACACTTCTCCAGCTATCCAGAATCTGTCCTTGAAAAACATGTATAAAACAGCAAAAATCTGTTCTCTGAAATTAGGGTTTCAAAGAAAGCTTAGTATCTCCCAATTGATAACACTTATGAAGAAAGTGAGATAGGCTATTGTAGCTGGATAGATGATGAAGAAAAACTCCTTTAGAATTCCAAAATACCTTTTCCTGTGACCAGAAACTAAGCTTGAAAAAGACTGTTAAAACTAGAAGACAAAGCTTAACTTTCAACAATTTCGTAGCACAATTTTAACCATAAATTTCTCCCACCTTAGAACGAATTTGAAGAAACTGAAAGAGGTTTTTGTAGTTAAGTATGTTAGGAAGAAAATCCTCTTTCATTTTTCAAAATTGAGTTCTCAGATGCTCAGGAACCCTTCTGGAAGTTGACTAGTAAAAGCAGAAAACAAAGTCTTTTATGCTGAAACAAGCTTTTTCAGGGGTTTCGTAGCATGCTACGAAAACTCCTAGTTCAGTGCAAATTCTAGGTTTTTCACTACGAAAACTCCTAGGAAGTTTCGTAGTGCATGAAAACCTTGACACAAGTTTGACACATGGAAATTATGTGTGATGTGGGACCAGTGATGGGCAAGAGTGGAGTGTTGACCTTATTTGACAATACCAACAAGACTCTCTTCTAGATCTTAAACACTACACCAACCATGGAAAGACTAGACCAAGACTAACACCAATCCTTTGGAATCCAATTGATGTTCAAAATTTAGGAATTTTTTCTTGAGCGATAACACAAGGAACCCTTCTTGGCAGGAAAAGGGTGGATTTGATCAACATTTATGCTTGGTCTAATAAACTCTAGAGGAAGTATTCTCACGGGCATAAAAATAAGAAAGAGGTATGGGGAAATCTCTGACCCAGATACCCTAATTTTTGTGTAGTCTTCAAATAACTATCAATCACCCACCACAATATCCCTACTAAGTTGAACGATTTCATTTTTTGGTGAACTATTCTAGGAAGGGAAATGTTATTTATAATTTTGTAGGAAGTGGACCTATAAGTGGAAATAAATTGGGGAAAACCCTCACTGTCAGGATTTTTCTTCGTGGCACTATCCCAATAAAACACAAACTTCCTTTTCTTGTCAGAATCTATAATGATAAGGTCCATGTACTCAAATTATTCTACGTGAGCATACACGAAAAGATATACCAATATAGAATAGCATATGAAATAAGAAGTAACACGAAAATGGTTAAGCTATAATTTTATGGATTCTGTAAGGAATAAGGGTACGTCAAAGATGATGTTAGATTTCATAGTTATGTGAAATAATCCTATGGCATATTTAGTAACATTAGCCATTTCCTCTTCTCCAAAGAGGAATGAAATAATAAGTAGAGTGGGTTGTACAATTTCAAAAAACATGCAAATTTGGAATGTTTTTGCAATGTGGAGGGTTTGATTACTGGGTGTTAAAAACAATCACATGAAGGACTTTTATTATCCAGCTGAGATCCCATTATAAGTGTAAAAAAGCGTAGCTTATGTGAACATATCAGGATTCGGATATTTTGGGTAGATCAAGGCATCTTAGATTAATTCTGGGATCGTTTCCATAATTTTCTCCCCAACAGAGAATATGAAACAAATCATGTCTTTAACGTAGGATGCTATAACCCATGAATCAAACTTTAGAAAAGGGTAGAATGTGTAGGTGATTAGGTGTTACAACCCTGACTCTACAACCCAAAATGGGTGTTCTCTTTTTAGGTGACATCTATATAGGTCGAAATGAATATTTCACAATTGGTAGGAGTAGAATGGATCATGGATTTTGACTTATATATGTTTGAGAGGCTGAGTATGACTAGAGGGTTTTTCCTCTTGAAATTTAGGGTGTTTGGGCACTTTTTTTTTCATTTTAATCATAAAGGACAATACTTTAATGGTGGACAATTGTGTGTTACCTGCTCACAGAGATAAATTAGATGTAATGACGTTGAGATGGCTCTACACTAATTGATAGTCAGACAATGTTGCAAACAGGAGGAGCGATAAGAAAACCCAATTTGAATAAAAAAAAAAATTAATTCCAATTGTTAAAGTGTCATTTTTTTATAGGTGGGAAAGACAGTGGAGTGATGTGTGGGTAGAGACATGAGAAGATACATGGGTGGTGGGGACACTTGTTACCACCGCATTGGATGCGAAGTGAGAGGGAGAGGCAATTGAATCTATGAATTTCATGTTCGCTTGCTGACTTTGATGACATGTTGGCATGATTGGTGGCAGGCATGGTCCCCATTATTCTGTGGGGTAACTAAATGGGGTAGGGAGCGGAGTTCAACCCCCCAAAGTTGTTCCTGATTGGCTATCGACTGCATCTTCCTAGTTGAATTTCATGTTCTAGGGGCTAGTATCTTCTTATCTATTATGCTAATTACCCCATTGAAATTCATCTTGGATCATGTGACTTTAGGATAGCAAATGATATACCTAATGATTGCTTGTTGATTAGACTATCACGTAAAAAATTCGAGGGTGGAGCCCATTACATTTTTCATTTACTTATTTTTCTCCTTTCTTGTCTTTTATACTTCTTCTGCAACCCCCACTTTAAAATAATTTCTGTTGTTTGCACTTGTAGACCAAAATCCTCAACAAATCAAACCACTTTAACAAAACATATAAAGAATAACATTGACTCCTATTGGGGACATTTTACGAAGGGAACTGAGATCCTGTTGATTAGTGTCTTGAATTTGGGCATGGAGTCAAATTTATCATTCTATATACAAGTTGAAATGAAAATAAAAAATTTGGTAATTACAGTGGCTCACCAGTATTTACAATTGGTAAATGTAAAATTCTTTAGAGTTGAAAGTAGTGCTTAAGGTATTGTCCATTTAAATGAAATTCAAACACCTTACCATCAAGATTTTCCAATATAAATGTATTATTCCATTTTGCTTCAACCATCTTTAAGGGCCCAAACCAAAAGTGGGTCAATTTTCCAATGTTTTTCCTTGTCGAGACTCTCTAAATATCCCATATAATCATGAGGTCACATGGTGTAAAAATTTTATATTTGGCTTTCCTGTCAAATAGAGCTTTCATATTGTCATGGTATTTTATGAGATTCTAAGTTACTTTCTCTGTTCTTTATTACAATTCTACCAAGTAATTTATCCTCCTGATCAAGGGATTGGGCTCCTCCTCTACATCTTGGATGAATTTTTCCACTAGCATAGATAATTGAGTAAGGAATACTGTAGTGGTCCCATATACTGACTCAAATCAAGATTTACCATTTGAACTCTTAGTAGTGACTCTATTAGCCCAAAATGCTTTAAGTTGAGAATCCCAATTCTTTTGATTTTGTGCTATGATATTCCTAAGGATTCTGACCAGGGCCCTGTTGGATGATTTTGCTATTCCATTCCCCTGTGGGAAATAAGTAGTGGAATGCCCCAAGATAATATTATAGTTATGAAAAAAACTAGTAAATTTGGCCAATTTAAAAACCTATGAATTATATTTGACTATTTTCGTTGGACAACTGATTCTAGCTAAAATTCTCTCCTCCATGAAATTAATAATCATTGCATTAATTGCATTCATGGCAGGAATGGCGTCTACCCACTTGGAGAAGTAATATGTTGTTGTAAGTATCCCTTTGTGTTGTCCACTATATAGTGTATGGATTTACCCAATAAAATATAACCCCCACTACCTAAATGGTTCGTCCACAAAAATAGGGATCAAAGGGAGGGGTGCTAGATTATGTTTTTGAACAAAAATTTTGAACTTCCTATAGGATGTTTCTTGAGCATGGACATCTCCAAATAACTTAGCCAATAGAGGCAACAATTCAAGATTTTATGAGTGGTGGCCTTCTAGCTATAGTTCGCCCTACAAAAAAAACTATGGAATTCATCTATTACCTTCGAAATTTCTTCTTCCACAAAACATAATAACAAGAGTTCCATAGGGTCCTTCTAGTCCAACTGACCATTATAGATGACAAACCTTTGTGACTGTAGCCTTAGAGCTCTATGGTTTAATTTTTCAAATTTAGATTGGCATTCCATAAATAATAGATAATGAAAAACAAATTTGTACCACTCAGAAACTAAATATTTCATTTGAATTTTCTGTGTTGAGCTCTTGGTATTCCCTTGTTCATCTTGTTTCTCTAATTATTCCTTGTGAGCTAGGAGGTGTATACCCAAGGTTTGGAAATTTTTGTTTGACAAAATTTGGGCATATCCTTGTTCCTTTATCAATTTGGTAGGCTGGATATCCATGTAATACTCATGAATCTTCGCTATCCATTTTCCTCTCTTTCCTTCATCGTCTCCTTGTGTGAGGATGTCCTTAACAGCAACTGTAGGAACCTAAGCAATTATCCTAGATTTCCAAATATAAGTTTAGATTTCTTTTAGGGCTTTTACTAGAGTGTAGGCCTATTTTTATGAAATATTATATTCAAACTATGCATCCATTAGAACTTGACTAAAATATTGAATCGACTGTTCTTTCTCTTCCTTTTTTTCTAAAATAAGAGAACTGCCACTGTGTTAGGAGATGCAAAACAAAAGATGAGAAATGACCTCTAATAATTAGGGCTACCAAAAATTGGAGCCTACCCAAAGGCAATTTTGATTTTGGAGAATGATATTCTATCTTCTACAATCCACTTGACCTCATTATCTTTCTTCATCATATTTGTGATCCCTCCATAATCTCAACATAGTCAGGTACAAACCTCCTTGGGAAGTTTATTCTACCTAAGAAAACTTGTATCTCCTTTTTGTTCCTTGGAAAAGGAATATTATTGATTTATGCTACAATTTTGGGGTCAATCTTGACTCCTCTTACTACTATGTGTCCCAACAACTTGCCTTCGCTTAGAGAAAATTTTGAATTCTTTGGATTTAGAGACAAACCATACTTCCTCCACTTTTCAAAAGTAGGTTGTAAATGTTAGAGATGTTTCTCATCATATTTCGAGAACATAATTATGTCATGACAACTTTATATTTCTTCCCAAGAAACTTTATTTCCATTTCCCTTTGAAAATTCACCCTAGTGTTTACAAGACCAAAAGGCATCCTGTCATACATGAATGCCACACAAGGTGTGGTAAATGTTGTTTTTGTTAGGTCCCTATAATACTATTGATCTCCCCATCAATATTGTCATTGTATCCCTTATTGTTATTGTTGTGACCCTAGTGTCCCCATATTGTTATTATTGTGCCCCATAGAAGCCCACTATTGCTATTTTTGTGCCCTTATATTATTATTGTCAGGTTGACTTTGGTTATATTGTGACCCCTTAGGCTCCTATATATAGAAAGGAGGTTTTTCTATTTGTATCATCCAAGAATTTTTCATTTGTGTAATGTAAAGGAGGTTCCCCCACTCGAAGAGGTAGAATTTTAATGCATTGATATTTCTTTTCTCTCTTTTTGTGAGTTGGTTCCATAAAATTTGGTATCAAAGGTTTAGATTCTAGGGTTTCACTGCTCCAAATAGGTCATCGTCGAATTTTTGCTATAACTTTTTTTTTGTGTGGTTTCAGAAGCTAAAATAAAAAACCAATTTGAGATGGAATCGCACTGAAATTCAGGTCTAAATTTCCAATCTTGGCTGGCTATATTTTCAAATATATGATGTGAGGAAGTTAGGGTTTTGCAGACTCTTGAATTACATCCTAAGAAGGTAACCTCGATAAAATTGTTATAACTTTCTCTATGAGTATCAAATTGAAATTTCATAAGGATTTATAGAAAGAGGACGAATTTTATTTTATCTTGGTATAAGTTTCAAAACCTAAGGTCGAAACAGTAACATGTGGCACTTCATACAACTTATCTCTACTAAAAAAGTATATACGCAGATCATCGTGGGAGGTGGGGCATAACTCCGTCTTGGAGAATCCAATTTCGATCAACTGGTGGCATTGGAAAAAGTGCATAGAGGGATACTGCAAGTTACAATTTCAGACCTTGGAGATTCGGAATTATAGAGTTACAGTCATTTCAATGTCGAGCTCCTACAAAGTGAAAAAAACGTGTGTAGTTTTTTTTTTTTTGTATAAGTTTGGTTTGAAAAATTAGTTTGAAGGAATTCAAATGGCATAGTGAAGCATTATTATCAGTAATTGATGCCCAGAAGAAAGAAAATGGAAACACCTAGTAAGCAACCTGGAAGCTCTAGCATGACTCATGAAGAAGAGGAAGAAATGCAGCATGATATATCAAAATTACAAGACCAAGTGCAACAAATTTCACTCGCACAAAAATTAAAAAAAGCTAAGATGAATGACGTGGAAGCTAATATGGATGGCGTGGAAGCTAAGATGAAATATTTGACAAAACTTCTACAAGAAATGCATACTAATGGTAAAAGGGTAGTAAAGGAAACACATGATGAGAACAAAATAAATGTTAATCATGATTTCATAGACTCTAACATTGGATCTAAGAACAACCATGTTCCAAAGATCGATATGAGGAAGTTTTATGGCAAGGATCCTGCAACATGGATGCTATAGATGGAGCAATTTTTCGATCTCCATAATCTGATTTGTCCATTTTTCTTCGTGACAAGGACTAGATTTTCCACCCAATTTGAGTTTCATAGGGGTATAATGATTTTGGCTTGGAGGATTTTCCTAACTTGCCCCCATAAACTACACAATTCTTTAGGGAAATTGGCTTTACTATTGGGAATTACGTAGTCCCGATTTCCAGTGAGGCTTGAGCTCATAAAATGTGTATTCATGGAGAGGGAACCCAATACTGAGCCCAAAAATCGCACAACCTTCACTAAGCTTGAAAAATGTGCATTCAATTGAGCTAAAACTTTCCCAGTTCTCAGAATTGCGCTATCTTCCCTAACAGTGTGCATGACAAGCTTCCCTTGAAAAAAAGAAAAAAAAGAAAAGAAAAGAACATCTCTAAAGAATAGGTATCTAATTTTAGTATCTGAAGGAGGCACTTATGATATTTTTAGAAACTTTTTCTGAGCGTCATTTTTTCCTTGATTTTAGGCGTGTGTTATAAAAACTAATATGTAGAAATCTATTTAATTTATGCTACTAGAACTCATTTTCAGTCTCGATCTTGAAACTCTAAAATTCTCAAGGAAATCAAGGAGCCTTCGATGAGATCGTCATCGCTTTTCCGGGTGAGCTTTTCTATTGTTATCTTTTGCTACTTTCTCTATCACTTTTTTATGTTTCACTTGTGTGAGTGTTGTTTCACTTGTTTCTCTACATTGTTGCTGGCATTTTAAATTGTTTTAAAGTTTGTAAGTGTTATTTCAATACATAAACTTTGTTTCTGAAGTGTCACATGAGTTTTCCTGTTTCTGAACCAATGGTTTTCCTTGTGACAACTATCCTCATATTATTCATCTTCCTTCCAATTAATCAATTAATACACTTATTTCACATGTATGCATATAATATTAGTCACATCTTCACTCAAATTGACTCTATCTCTCAAATATTCTTTTTTTTTTACAATCCTCGTGGGTAGATGAGGGCTCCCCTTAGCCGGATATCACTTTGCACAGCTTGCACTACACAATATCGAGGCTTAAGCCACTAAGTTGGCCTCTCGAATTGTGTAGAGCATAGCCTAAGATGGCTCAAAATTCACACTGTGTAGTTCCAGTATCCAGTCTCCTAGCTTGGCCACTGAGACTACACAATGTGTAGTCTCTCTGAGGCCTTTACTTAGGATGAAAAGATCTTTGTGTAGTTTCAGTCATCAAACTCCCACCTTGACTATTGGGACTATGCAGTGTGTAGTTCCCATAGTTGATTAGTCATCCCTATCAAGAAAAATTGTGCAATCCCTTACAAATATTTCCCGACTTACTACTTGAACATTCCTTAATGCTATTTTGACTTTAACTAACATTTTCTTACCATGAGTGTCCTATATGTCCCTTAGGTAAAAAAATAATTGATCATCTCTCTAGTAGTCATAGTTAACATGGAATCAAAGAGAGTTTCATGAAAGGAAACTACCGAGAGCAGTACTAGGGATGGAGTTGAAGAGACCTCAATTGATCTACTAGAGTATGTAGATACTCAACTATCTATTGAGAAGATAACAACATTGACATAAAAACAAATCAAAGGTACTTTTGCAAGGGATTTTAAGGATGATCTATTCGATCGACAGGTCTATATTAGCATTCAATACTTAGGGTTATACAATGTTGCATGAAGGTACCCCAACTTCTCGTGTGCAAACATCACTAATTGGATTCTCTCACATACAAATGAATAGACTATGACATCGAGCAGTGTTAGCAAGAAGAATATTTCCAACTTCAGGCAAAAAGACTTTCAACAGATGTATCACTTTCCTGAATCGGTGAAGCACATGGATTCACTCTTTTATCATACCCATAGCTATGTGAATACAAGATACATTGTGAAGAACTAGGTGAAAGAACCATCACATTCTCTACAAACACTGATGAATTTTTATAAGGTAAAATCCATCGGGAAATCTTATTAGTTCTTGATCATTTTTGCTTGCAGAATATATGGTCGAGAGAGAACAAAAACCTTTCCTGAAGGGTGGGAAGTCTTACTGGACTAGGTTGGAAAGTGATGGGATGCTATTCAACCAGTCAGATCTATTGGCTCAAAAACTGAAGTCCCATGTGGCTAAGGTTTAGAAAATTCATCACACAAGAAGTATCATACCACCTCGGTATAGGGTTGTCCGCAAGACTGGATTGGAGGAAGAACCCGCCATGGCCTACTCTTCCTTTGTGGATCAAATTATACAAAATTAAGAGCTTGAAAAATTCAGATGCCATGGCTAAGGACATAGTGAAATTCAAGTTTATCACCAAGGAATTTAATACGTATGATCCCCAGAGTATTTGTAAGGACCATTTTATGAGGTTTTCCTTATTGTGGATCAACGAGAATTTTATTGGCCAATGGAGGATCCTTAGAGGTAATTCTATAATGCCTACATTCTGAATGAATCAGTCAGTATATCAAGGAATTGGGAGGCTCCTCTACAGAGAACAATGACTCCAAAAGAAACAACAATAGTGGTAGATGGTAGAAATCTAGTGCAGGATGAGGAAAAGAGGAAGATTTCTATTGATCCAAAGGGAATAAAAGATGAAAAATGATGGAAAATACTATTATCGCAGATAAAGCTTTGGTAATGAAGGTAGAGAGGGAGAAACAAATGAAGAGAGCTAGGCAGAGAAAGAGACAAAACAATAGGTTACATGAAGAAAAACTGAAGATACGGGAGATGGAGAAGAAGCTAAAAGAAGAATAGGAGTTGAGGAGGAGAGAACAAGAAGAGAAGAAGAAGTAGGAGGAAGAACAATGGAAAGGCATGATGATCGAGGAAACAATTCCGATAGAGGCTGAAGAGT
Organism: Pinus tabuliformis; assembly: GCA_031772625.1. Classification (NCBI taxonomy): domain Eukaryota; kingdom Viridiplantae; phylum Streptophyta; class Pinopsida; order Pinales; family Pinaceae; genus Pinus; species Pinus tabuliformis. The sequence goes on from CM062818.1 coordinate 1,671,359,869, forward strand.
GAAAACACCCAACAACTGAGGAGTAGGGTAAACTTATGTAGGATCATGAGCTTACTTAGTAGATTGAGAAATTGATTGAAGTAGAGATGGAGTTGGAATAGGAGCCACAAAATGAAGTTGTTGACCTGATGTTAGGAGCATGATAGTTCATCTCTTAGTCTCCACCATCACGAGTATAAGAACCATACCTGAGCAACCAAGGAGATATTGTTCTCCTAGATGACGGTTTGGTCATGGATGTGTACAATCTATAATTTGATGAGTTCTAGAAGAGGATTGTTTAAGCATGGGGGAAGCCTTTTCTAGATGATCACGCATCACTTCCATTCATCAAAGAATAGGTGATAGTGTTGGATGCCAAGAAGCGTTCAACTACCATTTCCAAAGCCAACTTGGCCTATGGACGAGCAAAAGGATCAAATGTTTAGTATCTCATGACTGAGAATGAGAAACTGGAAAAGAAATCACAAGATGCCAGGCAAGAGGTATAACAACTCCAATAAATAGTGCATAATGCAACTTCTACATTAGGGGAGATTAGGACAACAATACTTGCTAAAGTATCGACACTTGGGGAAACCATGCAGAAGCTATATGACATATTTGTAACTATTCCTAAAGTAATTGTCCATTTGTATGGCCTACAATAGTGAAGCAAATAGTTTTTTCAAACTCTCAAAAAATACATGATTCCATCAGCCATGTATAAGAGTCTAACATGTTGTACAAGGTGGCCCCACTTGACTCAGTGAAGAAGATTAACCCACAGGTAGAGCTAGAGAAAGCGAAGGTTCAAATGTTGATTTAGAAAAACAAACAACTCGTCTCATTCATCAGCAACACACAGGCCTAATTTGTGCGGTTTTACAATAGTTTGGATGTCTTGATGTGGAAACACCATATCCCATCAATCCATTCACTGACCAATGCTAAAACCAAGAACCAATTCTAGAAGTAGATCAATGAGTACCTGGAGTGGCTATGACAAGAAGCCGCTAGGGAAGACTTGGAATTGAACACATGCAATATGCATAAGTACATCATTGGTCATGTCAACATCAAGACAATGTTGATCATGCTTCATAACGAGTTGGATACAGGTTCCAAGACATTATAACCAGATGCCATGGAGGCCAGTGTTCACTTTCAGACAAACATCGTTAAGAGTTTTGGGGATAGTACCACATAGTACGAAGCTTGGCGGCAATATGTGACTGAGAAGCAACAAGTTGAGGTTGTTGAGATGGAATTTGCACAAAGTCCAAAATCCTAGTGATGTGCCTTGTTAGGATGTATCTACCCTATTTATATTATATGGGTACATGTGGAAAATGTAATATTATTTGTAATTATGTTGTATGTGAAATTCCAAGTGTCAATAATGGAATATGAAAAGTCATCATGCAATGTAATGTGTCATTTTCTGAATAAGTTGGAGTCATGAAGGTATTCCAAAGATCGTAAAGGGGAGTTGAAGAGTCACCCTCTCTTGTTATAAATAGAAACTCATTTAACTCCTGTTATAGGATTTTGGGATCCAAGCTTTTGGGTAGGCTTAGGCTTAGAAAGAGATTGGGAGTATTGTTAAGAGCCTTAGCTTATCAAAAGTGTAGAGCGAGTATAGTTCTTTGGAGGAGCAAGTTTTCTTGACTCTAATGTCTTACTATTGGGCCTAGTGGTTGTCAATGGTATATATATGGATGGGAATTTCACTTATAATAATAAAATCAGAGGCAACAGGATTTCATGCATATGTTGCTAATATAGTAGGACTATTCTTGTTGTATTGGTGATATATGTTATTTAAATTGTGCATATGATTATGGATTTTTTTCTTTTGCATTTGCATAAGTCTTATTGAATTTGTGTTGTTGGATTAAATCATCACTTCATCTTGTGGACGATTCTACATCTTATCTTGTTATGTCATTTCGCTCGTGTGTTCCTTCCAATAGTGTACTATTACAGGCTTGCAAAGGCTGCATTTCCTCTTTTCTTCATGTGTTGGAACCTTCATGCATCACACTTAACTCTCCGCATGGTGACATAGTTTCTCTTTGTTCTAGGTGGATATTGGTGGCCACCCACCTATTCCACTTGGACCTCCACCATTATTTCTTTCATTTTTTTGGTTTCCTTATTTGTAGCACAATTTACTATTTTTGGCAGTTTTTTGGGTCCTAAACATTTGGAGATTGTGTTCCTTGGATAGATCTTTCTAATGAGGTATTTTTCACATCAAATGGAGATCTTATGACAAAGTTATGACCCCGAGAAGTTGAAGTACCAATTTACCCAAATGAGGCCCATAGTTTGGCACTTCATCTCCTAGGGTTAGGTTTTTGGATGTTTAGGGATTTCCATTGTTTCTCAACAATAAATAGGCCTTCAAGCCTCATTTTAAGACAACTCAGAGGCATGTAGCTACCACATCTCTTGTCATAGATAAGCTACCATCACCTGAGCTAGTTTATTTCCATTTCTATTTGTAAGCATATTTCAATATTTTACATGAATGAAATGAAGTATTATTTATGTTGCATGTCTGTATTTATGGTTATATCTGTAATTTGTTTCATTCTTGTTTAAATCAGGACTAGTGGTATCAGAGCAGTCTCCTCTTTCTCTGTTTTTCTTTGCATGTCCCCAACGTGGTCACGATATAAAAGTTAGGGCTTGAACTAGTTGAACCTTTGCAAGACCAACCTCACAAATCCCAACGACCTCCCTTGGCAGATGAAAATAAATACGAGGGAGCAAGAGATCCTATCAAAATCTTGCTAGAATATGCCCTCGAGCAAAAAAGGAATGCGGTGATGGACAACTCTACCCAAATCCTTCAGTGGCTACATAAGGGCGACACATCTACTTCTAGTAGCTACTCTGGAAGCACCACACCCTTTAAGGTAAAATCTTACTTTGACATTCCCATATTTGAGGGTTAGATAGATGTAGACACTATGGATAAATGGTTAAATTTGCTAGAAGCGTATTTTTCTGTTCATGATTTTTTCGGCCGACAAAAGATTACTTTCGCTCTTCTCAAAGCCACCCCCCATGTCAAGGACTACTGGGAAACCTACTGAAAATAGAAGGATGAAAGTATGGTCTCACTGTTTTCAGATGCACCCACTTGGAACTCATTTTGAAATGCCATCAAGGGGTGGTACTACCTTTTCAGAAGCAATGAGGATAAATAGATAAAGTGGACCAAAGTGGGACAGGGAAGGGACCAAGACATGCTAGAGTTTACCAATATTTCTCATACCCTTCGCAAAAAATTGGGTATCAAGGATTCTAAGGTACATTTCATACTCAAATATTGCAGTTTGCTACACAGGTATATCCAAGATGAGACAGAGTTCCTGGACATCTCCTTGCTCGACATGGCGTATCGACACGTTGTCAAGATTGAGGAAAAATTTAAACAAAAGAAATGAGACTTTGGATCTATGAATCCGAAGCAAAAGAAAGGTGCCCGCAAACCACTAAACAAAGGACAAAGCCAAGGTGGGGTGGCCCACGACAACCCACCAAATCTACAAGAAAAGAACAGCACTGCGAAGCCAAAGAAGGACACGGGAAAGTGGTGGGAGTTCCATAAGAGCTCCACTCACAACACAAGTGAGTGTTGGGGCAAGTAGTCACTGGTGACCGAGCTAAGGTCTTAAAAATTCAATGCGTTTTCCAACTTTGAGTTAGAACTTGACAAGGGAATGACAAAAGGAAGAAGATTATTGATTCCAAGCCCAATGCCATTGTCGCCACCACGAAGATCCAGAAGGAGGAACCCGAAAACCCAGAGGATGAGGAGCACCTCTTCCACTTCTAGATGTGGGTAAAGGGTTCCCCACTAGAGTTCATTATCGACAACAAGATCCAAAATAACCTCATTCTAGTAGAGGTCATGAAGCTATTGGGATTACCGACCATAGCACATCCACAACCATACACCATCGGGTGGCTTCACCAAGGACAGGATCTTCACGTGAGCCAACAGTGTCACCTTCCATACAACATCAAGCCCTTCACATAAGAGGTATTGTGTGACATTTCTCCCCTTGATGTTTGTGGTGTATTATTAGGGCAACCATACTTGTGGAAGCAACATGTTGTGTATGAGTCAAGGTCTCTTTTTTTTATTGTTACTTTGGGAAATAATTTGTACATGATACCGGAGGTAGCGCCGCCTACCACCATCTCGTTGGTTACTGAAAAAAATACAGTAAACTTGTTTCCAAAACCGGGAAATTTGTTTTGTTGATGATATGCCCTCAAGGAAAGAAGATGATGGTGGTCATGACCTCCAGATAGGGACCCTCTGCACGAGAACAATAGATGAATAAGTTCATTGAGGATTATGAGGACATCTTCGCCTCCATTGCAGGGTTTCCTCTCCATTGCAGGGTTTCCTCTCCATTGCAAGGTCAAACAATTCATTGATCTGACCCCAAGTGCAACACTGCCCAATGGAGCAATCTGTCGGAGCTCCATTCTGGAGAATGACGAAACCAAGAGGCAGATTCAGGAACTGTTGTAGAAAGGTCACAATCGACCAACTTCATCACCCTATGGGAACCCGATCGTGTTGGTAAAAAATAAGGATGGGACTTGGAGACTCTGTATTGACTATCGGGCGCTGAAAAGGATCATTGTCCTTGATAGGTGCCCGATCCCACAAATTGATGACCTTCTGGACCTAATGAAGGGGGGAAAATATTTCAGAAAGATCGACTTGAAGTCATGATATCATCAGGTACCAATCAAGCCCTCTAATGTGTGGAAGACTTCCTTCAAAGCTAAGGATGGCCTTTTTGAATGGTTAGTTATGCCTTTCGGGCTGACGAATGCTCCTCCAACCATCATGATGCTCATGGATGACATCTTGCGGCCATTCACCAACTCATTTGTAGTGGTATAATTGAATCACATCCTGATCCTCAGCCAGAGTTGAGAAGATCACCTCCATCACATCTGACAGCTTATCCAAACATTGTGGTGATCTGAATCGAATCCACAAAATAGTATTAAGAACCTTGACTGTATCAAGTTGAACAAATCCTTGAAAATTCGAAAACAGGGATCGAAAACACCCTGAACCAGTGGCCATGGTAGCCGGCATGGAACAACAAGGACCTTGATCAAATCACATTGACCAAGGGCCATGGAGACTGCGCGGGATGCCAAAATAGCCCCTGGGAGCCCCAGATCAGGAAAAGGAGTTGATTTTCAATGCATCGTTGGGCAAACATGGCTAAAATGGGAAATACTGAGCACCCGGTCGCATGGGGAGGACCAGAGGATCACGGGCGGAGAAACGAAAAGTGCCAACGTATGAAGCTGGGACCCATGACCTAGAAGCTGGTAGTTTTGATCGGGGCGCCCTTAAATGGTAAGAGGTTTTGGAAAAGAGTGGAGCGATCCCACTCAGAAATTGATGTGTGGCAGTGGAGGTTAGAGAAAAACTACTGTGATCATGCACTATCAGTCGAGCAAGTCAACTGTGCTTGACGTGCGTATGACGTCAGATCTTGAGGAGCCTAGATCGAATGGCTAAGATTGCGCCTGATAGAAAGAAGTGGAATCGTCAGGGAATTAAGTTGCGATTTAAGCAGATTTGGAAACCATTTGACTGCGACGATAGAGAAGAACGTATCTGTGACATAACCAAATAAATGAATTGACGCGCAGGCTGGCACTGTTCTGATGGTGATGTGTGGCTACTTCCCGAGCGTTCATGTTGACACTGAATAGGGAACTCCAAGCGCAGCTGCAGAAGGCGAATTGACGTAAGTAGGAGAGGAACCGAACATGCATAGGGATCCAATGACTAAAGCCATGAACGAGGTGAATCGAATAGAGATTCAGAGAGAGGAGGAATAGAGAGGAGTCCAAGCGACCAAGAAAGACAGTGAACAGTGAACCCTGAGAGGAGGACTGAACACAAAGAACAGTAAAGCCAAGCAGAGGAGACGGAGGGCTCCACTGACCACAGGCAGCATCGAGCACCAGAGAGCTTGAAGATTCAGGCCTTTCCCTAGAGGAATCTGTCCAGATTGAGCATCACATTTGGCTCTTTCCACTGTAGACCAAGGGTCACAGAGCTGGTAGGAAGAAAAAGAGTTTGTGAACTCCGAGTGGCTTGGGGAATCCAAGAACCACCCTACTAAGAAAAATATGCCTCAGGAGAACTCACATTGAGTCCCTGTATTGTAATTTCTCCGTTGTAAGACACAATAAAACAAGGCCACCACTGAAGATGGACCGAAGATGTAACCCTAGAGAATAGGGTGAACTCCTTATTAAAAATTGTTTGTGTCTTTGTGTTGCTTACTGTATTTCTCTACTGTCTTTCCACTTATTTTCTATGTATTGGAAATCTAATCAATCTGTTGCTTAAATAACACAGAACACGCACTAGCACATGAGTCTCTAATACCTTTTGTTTAATAAATCATCAACTGAGGTCACTCATAGGGTGATTATCAGATCAAGTGGTATAAGAGCTCTAGGTTGTAAGGTTAGACAAGCTTGTGTTGGTTTAGCTCTGAATGCTCACTAGATCAAAGCTCAACTTTGGAGAAGGAGAGTTGGTGGAAACTAATCCTGAAATTGGGAGAGTCTATTTTCAGAAGACAATGTCAGAGGAAGGTTCTATAGGGCCAGACCCTCAATTCATAGAAAGTTTCCTAGCTATAAATTCTATGGTAGAGAAAATGTATAGGGAGTTTAGAAAGCATAAGGATGAAGATTCATCAGGCTCTAAGAAAGATAAAGAAGAAGATGAATCTCATTCCCATGACCACTCCAAAGGAAAGAGGAATGATGAAAGCTTTCTCACACCTCCTAATAGCCCTGTGCATAATAAGAAAGCATCTTTGATTAAGTTATATGTTAAATTTTATTTGCCTATATATGATGGAGAGCTAAATGTTGAAAAGTTGGACAATTGGATAAGACAAATTGATGTGTATTGCAGAGTACAAAACATAGACTCAGACAAGAGTAAGATTCAGTTGGCAAGCCTACGCCTAGGAGGCACTACCTTGATTTGGTGGGAAGGAAAAATTGTAGGTTTTAAGCCCGTACAAAAATTACCTGCATACGAATTCTAAATCACAGAAAAATAAACAATGTGAGAGAATAACACATAAAAGACATATGCACAGAGATTTTCCCCTGGATCCCAAAACCGGGACTACCAGCTTGATTTTTCATTATTTTCCTTTCAATGTTAGAATACATTATACATGCCGAAACATCCAATACCATGGACCGAAAACCATAGGTAGGTTTGCCCAACCTAATATAGGGTCCAAAAAAAAAATTCTCGGGGCGCTGCCCCAGACCCCGTAGAGTGGGGCTACCCTCCCCCCTTGTGACCCCCCCACTGTGCGATCGACACAAGGAACGGGGGGCTTCACCCCTCCTCTAACACCCCAGTTCACTACGTCGGTTAGTTGTGGAAAGAATATAACACAATCCAACAATCTCCCACTTGTTTTTTTCTTTCCACAAGGGGCCACAGGAGAGCTTAGTCATTTTTCCAACCCTGAAATGCCCATTGTTTCTCTACACCAAGAGAACTTCTCAGAGCTCACAGATTTTGTCAATGCATCTATAGTATTCTTCAAAGTGTCCACGTTTACCAGCAACACTTTTTTTTCTTCTATCATATCCCTCACAAAGTGATACTGAACATCAATGTGCTTTGTCTATGAATGATAAGTAGAGTTCTTTGCTAAGAAAATTGCACTTTGGCTGTCACAGTCTATTCTTATAGTTCCCTGTACTAACCCCATACTTGAACACAATCTCTGCAACCAAACTGCTTCCTTGCTTACATGAGTGGCTGCCATGTATTCTGCCTCTGTAGTTGATAGCGCCACTACAGATTGTTTCTTACTCATCCAACTGACTGCACCTCCAAATAGGTTAAACACATACCCACTTGTAGATCTTCTCCGATCCAAATCTCCAGCCCAGTTTGCATCAACAAAGCCACGAATATCCAACACTCTGTCCAATCCTAGTATTCCTTGGTAGCACAAACCATAATCACTAGTGCCACGCAAATACTTGAAAACCCGCTTCACTGTTGTCCAGTGCTCCTTCCCTGGTTTTGACATAAACCTGCTCAATACTCCCACTCCATGCGCAATGTCTGGTCTAGTATAGACCATTGTATACATCAGGCTACCGACTGCACTCGGATATGGAACACGGGACATGTCCTCTTCCTCTTCTTGTGTCTTGGGAAACTGTTCAGTAGATAACCTCACATATACAGGAATAGGAACCTTCACCGGTTTACTATCCTGCATATTAAACCTCTGCAGTATTGTCTCGACATACTTCCTCTGGTTTAACTAGAGGTTCCTCTTTGCCCGATCTCTTTCAATTTCCATGCCCAAAATATAGTTTTCCGCACCAAGATCTTTCATGTCGAATTTGGAGGACAATTGGGTCTTCAAATCCTGGATAATTTCTTTGTCATTTCCAACCAGCAACATATCATCCACATATAAGACCAGACAAATAACACGGTCACCAATTAATTTAAAATACACACAGTGATCTACTTTGCTTTTGGTGAAGCCAAGTCCCCGTATAAATGTATCAAATTTCTAATACCACATCCTTGGTGACTGTTTTAACCCATACAGAGACTTCTTTAACTTGCATACCAGTTCTTTCTTACCCTTCACCACAAAGCCTTTAGATTGCTTCATGTAGATTTCCTCTTCCAAATCCCCGTGAAGAAATGTTGTCTTCATATCCATATGTTCTACCTCAAAATCAAAAGCAGCAACAACAGATAAAAGTAACCTAATAGAAGTTACCTTGGCAACAAGAGAAGAAATATCACCAAAATCAATTCCCGACACCTGGGAATAACCTTTTTCTACCAATCGAGCTTCGTATTTCTCCACCTTCCCTTCTGCATTTGTCTTCTTTTTGAACACCCATTTTCTACCAGTGAGTTTCCTTCTAGCCGGCAACTCCACTAGATCCCAAGCCTCATTTTTGTGCAAAGATGTCATTTCATCAACCATGGCCTCTTTCCAGAGTTTTCCATCCTCTGAATCTACTGCTTCCTTCACATTTCTGGGATCATCATCAGTAATAGACAAAGAAAAATTTGAACAGAAAGTAGAAGGACTATACCTTTCTAGCTGCCTTCTTTCTCGAACTGATCATCTCACAGCTGGAGTTTGTGGCTCTTCATCTTTTGATTCCTCCTCTGTTGCAGAGTCTGATTCTTCCTCCTTTAGCTCAAAATCTATATTCTCAGGTTCCTTTGTTTGGACTTCATGTTTAATAACATCTTTTACCTCTCTAAACACCACATCTCGGTTGTACACAACCTTCCGTGTCACTGGGTTCCAAAGCTTATAACCCTTTAAACCATCGTTATACCCAATAAAGATGCACTTTTCAGATTTACTATCCAACTTGGTTCATTTCTCCTTTGGAACATGTACATATGCATCACATCCAAATACCCTCAGATGTGAAAGAGAGGGTTTATTACCAGTCCATACTTCTTGTGGAGTCTTATCCTCAAATACTGATGAAGGTGACCTATTGAGCAAGTAACATGCAATATCCACTGCCTCTGCCCAGAATTCCTGTCCTAACCTGGCACCACTGAGCATGCTTCTTGCCCTTTCCATCAACGTCTTGTTCATTCTTTCTGCGACTCCATTTTGCTGAGGTGTATATGGAGTAGTCTTCTGCCATGCTATACCACACTTCTTATAGCATTCTTCAAATTCCTTGCTGCAAAACTCTCCACCATTATCTGTCCTCAGCACCTTTATCTTCTTCTCTGTCTGATTTTCCACCAGAGCCTTAAATTCTTTAAACCTGTCAAAGACTTCAGATTTCTTCTTAAGGAAATATATCCATGTATTCCTTGAGAAGTCATCTATAAATGATACATAGTACACAGACTTACCCAGTGATGGAACCTTCACAGGTCCAAACACATAACTGTGCGCAAGCTCTAACATCTGTTTCGCCCTCTTAGCACCAGAGGGGAAACTCACCCGATTCTGCTTCCCATATACACAATTTTCATAGAAATAAAAATCCAGAGAGCTATTACTCATACCTTCTACCATACCTTTACCATGAAGTATTTGAAGGCCATTCTATCCAGTATGTCCAAGCCTTTGATGCCACAGCATGGTCTTCTCTCCAGAGACCACTAGATTTTCAGCTCCACTTTCAGGAACCATAGAGTATTGCACCCATCAACAACAATGCTACCTTGCAGCTTGTACAGTGTTCCAGTCCGAACTCCCCGCATCAATACCAGTGCTCCCCGAACCATATTGCAGGTATCCTTCTCGAACACTGTTTTTACACCTGCATCATCCAACTTGCTTACAGAAATCAGATTTCTAGCCAATGCAGGAATATGCAGAACACCCGGAAGTGTTCTAACCCTTCCACCTTGCAACTTCAACTTTACTTTTCCGTGACCAATGGTTCTAGCCTTCCTATCATCTCCTAAGAAGACATCACCACCATCGTATTTCTCATACTCGCAGAACCACTCTCTATGGGGAGTGAAGTGAAAGGATGCACCTCAGTCAATCAACCATGCCTCATGATCTACACGTGTACTTGAAGAAGCCAAGTACACATCCCCACCTTCATCTGAGGTGTTTTTCGCCTCTGCAAAAGGAGCATCATCTGATCCCTTTCCTTTATCAGGAGCTTTATATTTACTGTCCCTTTTGAAGTGCCCTTCCTTTCCGCATTTCCAGCACACCACCTTTACAGGTTTTCCTGGAGATTTAGATCTCCCTCTAGATTTAGATCTCCCACTCGATGACTTATTTTTGTTTCTATTCTGGGACCGTCCTCGTACAGACAAGGCATCACCATTCTGGCTCTCCATATTTTTTTGTCTCATCTCCTCTGTCAGCAAGGCTGAGACTATTTCATCAAACTACAAAGTAGTTGCATTGCTACCTATTGCAATAACTAGACTATCCCACGAATCTAGTAGAGAACACAACAAACTGATGCACTTATCCTCATCTGAAATTTTAATATCAACAGACGCTAATTGACTTACCATAGTATTAAATGCGTTCAGACGCTCTATCACTGAGTCTCCATCTTTCATCCTCAGGTTATACAGCTTCTTCCACAGGAACAGTTTATTCACCAGAGACTTAGATTGGTACAAAGTCCCTAACTTGTCTCACAAAGCCTTCGCCATAGCTTCCCCTGATACATTCAGCAATATTGAATCTGAGACACAAAATCATATTGTGCTCTTTGCCTTTCGATCCAACTTCTTCCATCCTTCATCGGTTACTCCCATTGGTTTAGTACCTGGATCTATCCTGATCCACTGATCTTTATCCACCAACAGATCCTCCATCTTGAGTTTCCACAACTCAAAAATCTGACCATTGAACTTCTCGATCTCTATCTTTCTGCTACTCACCATATTCTTTCACCACCAGAATCGATCTCGTAGATCTCCCACTGAAGAGGGTCCACCACAGGCCCGAGTGAAACCCCTCAACAACAAAGGTGTCCCCTTGAAGCCAAAACAGCTCTGATACCAAATGTATGTTTTAACCCCGTACAGGAATTACCTGCATACGAATTCTAAATCACAAAAAAATAAACCATGTGAGAGCATAACACATAAAACACATATACACAAAGATTTTCCCCTGGATCCCAAAACCAGGACTACCAGCTTGATTTTTCATTATTTTCCTTTAAATGTTACAATACATATTTATACATACCGAAGCATCCAATCCCATGGACCAAAAACCATCGTGTCCAAAACCATGGATCAAAAACCATAGGTAGGTTCGCCCATCCTAATATAGGGTCCAAAACGAATTTTCTCGGGGCAGCGGGGGGGCTACCCACCCCCCTCAAACCCCTTGGACATGGGGGCTTGCCGCCCCCCCGTGACCCCCCCACTGCGCAATCGGAGCAATGAAGGGGGGGCTCCGCCCCACCTCTAACCCCTCGGTTCACTACGTGGGTTAGTCGTGGAAAGAATATAACACAACCCAACAAAAAAGCAAGATAATGTGAAGAAGCATGGTAAGACCATCTTAGTCTGGAGTGAATTTTTTTCTGCAATCAAAAAGAAGTTCTATCCATTGGCCTACATGCAACAAGCCATGATGAGTTGGCAAACTCTTTAGCAGTTGAAAGGGAAAAGTGTACAAGGGTATACTCAAGAATTAAAAAAGAGAGCATTGATGTTGGGTATCTCATTAGACTCATCAGAGACTCTTTTGAAGTACATTGGTGGGCTACACAGCTACATGAGGCATACCATCCTCATGTTTAATCCCACTAGTATAGATGAGGTATCTGTACAAGCTACTCATCTAGAAGCTAGAGGAAAGAATGGAAATCCAAAAGTTGGGGACCATCCCAACCCACTGTAATCAAGAGCAAGGATAAAAGGAAGCAGAAGTGGAAAGCAAGGAAGGCTAACACTACACAAAAAGGCAAAGCTTCATGCACTCACTGTAAAAAGGAGGGGCATGATGATGAGCACTGTTGGATTCTACATCCAAATCTGAGACCTAAGAAGTCCGAGGGCAAGAAGAAGAAGATTGTTGCAGCTATTCAGAACGATTTGGGGTCAGACTTGGGAGATGAAACAATCATTACATCCATAGGTATAAAAGGTAAGAATTTTGAAGAATCTACTAGTAATTCTGTTCAATCTGTTATTGATGAAGAACATGAGAGAAAAAGACATGAGCTTTTCCATATTCAAGTTGTTTCCAAAAATCAAAAGATTGATACTTTGTTTGATAGTGGCTCACAAGTAAATCTGATTTCTAAAGCAATTGTAAAGAAATTGGGATTAACAACTACACCTCATAAGAAGCCATACCCATTAGGATGGCTAAATGATAAAGCAAAACTACAAGTGACTAGATAGTGCAAACTCAAGTTTTCTTTTGGTTCAGCATTTGTAGATGAGGTTGAGTTAGATGTAGTTCCTTTAGATATATGTGGAATTTTTTTAGGAAGTCCTTACTTTTATGATAGAAAAGCTATTTTCCATAGAGTTGAGAACAAGTATCTACTTGTTAAGGAAGGAATCGAATACTTTGTAAGAGCTCATAAGCTCAAGAATAATTATACTCTCATAAAATCAGGACAGATGAAAAGAATGATAAATTCTTGCAAACAGTTCTTACTAATGGTTGTAAAGGAAAGGAAAACTGATAAAACCAATGTATTTCAGGGCTATAATTCTGATAAGCAAGCTGATATAGAAAATATTGTTTCCGAGTATGATGTCTTGTTTCAAGAACCTCAAGGTCTGCCACCCAAAAAGGGAATAGTACATGATATTATTTTGCAGCAAGATGTTCCTTTGCCTAACATTGGGATGTACAGGTTATCTGCTTTAGAGAATGTTGAAATCAAGAAGCAGGTGCAGGAGTTGCTCGAGAAAGGGTTCATTAGGCCTAGAACATCACCATGTGGGTCACCATTCATTTTGGTGAGAAAGAAAGATGGCTCGTGGATAATGTGCATTGACTACCGAGAACTAAATAAGATAACAATAAAAAATCGTTATCCCCTTCCTCGCATAGATGATCTTTTAGATCAATTGAAGGAAGCTATTTATTTCACCAAGCTGGATTTGCATAGTTGATACCATTACGTCAGAGTTGCAGAGTAAGATGCATGGAAGAATTCTTTCAAAACAAAGCAGGGATTGTATGAATGGCTGGTTATGCATTTTGGCTTGACCAATGCTCCTGCTACTTTCATGAGATTAATGAGTGATGTACTCAGACCTTTTCTTGATGATTTTGTTATTATGTATCTAGATGACATTCTGATTTTTAGTAGAACGTGGGAAGAACATTTAAAGCATGTTAAGTAGACATTAGATGTTTTGAAAAGAGAAAAAACTTATATTAAACTCTTCAAATGTGAATTTGGCAAAACCTCTCTAAATTATTTGGGTCATATAGTAGGGGGAGGTGAATTGAAAATATATCCCTCTAAAGTGGCAGTCATCATAAACTGACCTAAACCCAATTTTGCTACAAAAGTGAGAAGCTTCTTAGGAGCAGCACAGTATTGGAGGAAGTTCATTTCAAATTTTTCCTCAATTGCAGCTCCCTTGCATGCTTTGACAGGATTGAACAAGGTGTTTTAGTGGGGAGGCAAACAGCAGAAAGCCTTTGACACCTTGAAAGACAAGATTGGTACAACACCTGTACTAGCACTACCACATCTACAAAGACCATTTGAGATCGAAACTGAAGCCAGTGGCTATGCCATGGGAGCCGTTTTGACACAGCATGGTAAACCCATATGTTATCATTCTGAGACTTTTAATCTCGCAGTAGTTAACTATCCTACATATGATAAAGAATTGTATGCATTAGCTCAGAGTGTGAAAAAGTGGAAACATTACTTAATGGGAAAAGAAACAGTAATACATACTGATCATCAGCCACTTCAATATCTACACTCCCAAATGAAGTTGCAACAATCAAGACATTACAGATGGATGGGTTTTCTACAACAGTTTCATTTAGTCATTAGATATAAAAAGGGAAAACATAACAGGGTTGCAGACATGTTATCTAGACCCATTATAAATGCATCTACCATACTTGAGCATAATTTTGTGCTGCATGAAAGCTACATAGAACAGTATGCTCAAGATATGGACTTTAAGGATGTATATGCAACTTTCAGTCAACCCAAAGGAGTAGAAGAATTGGACTATCATGTGAAGGACTGACTCTTATATCACTGTAGGAAACTCTGCATTGGGCACTTTAGGGTAAGCAAAATAGTTGCACAGCTGGAAAGGTTCTGCTATTGGCCGAAAATGAATGAGACAGTTTCTAGATATGTAAAGCGGTGTGCTGTGTGTGCTAAAAGCAGGCCCAACAACAGAAAACTAGGCTTATACACTCCCTTGCCAGTTCCTTCTCACCCTTGTAGAAATTTTGAATAATATAACACTTATTCACAGAGATTATCCTAATTATACACTATTTGTGGAATGCATGCATAATACATAACCTCCTCTCCATTGATCATCAATTTGCAGAATTGAAACATTCGCATGCGCACATTGAAACATCAATTACACATATCAACACAATATGTACTGGGGAAAGCATACAACTGAAAACCCCCAACTATCTGTATATTATAATGATAGTGAACATGTAACAATACATAGTAAAATACTCCTAACAAGTACTCAGTACTATCTTCACCCGCTACACACAAACTAGCTCAGATTTGAATCAAGTCACAGGCTCAAATCTCCTCCGCTATTTGCCTGCCTCTACTGTGTAATCCAAAGTGAGAATGGGAATGATCCAAGCTCGTTTTCCCTTGGCTTGTACTGCACAATCCTCATTGGCAATCTCCATCATTGATTGTGAAAATCTCATGCACAGCTATAGTCACAACTGATAGTAGACTCACCCTTTCACCCACCTCTAACACTTGTCTCCACTGAACTGTCCATGCACTGAGTTAACTGATGTATTCTCTAGTTGATTTATGAATTAATAATTAGTGAATTAATTAATAATTAATTCACATCACTCATCACTAGTGTATTTGGCAGTTAGACTAAATACAACTAGTTCAACCAAGTAAAATTGAACACAACTCCATCAACTCCACATCCAACTTCGCCAAACTCAACTGCTTGAGTTCTAACTGAAGTCCTGCATGCAATAGCTCAATTGACCCACAAAGAAAGCGTATTTCCTTCTAACAGCTGCATGTGCCATATCTGTAGCTCAAACTGAAGTGCTCCAAGAGGATAAGATAATGTTTATAGTCCAAATATTATTAAGAGCTAATAATATTCGACTCTTCTATTTTTAGACTGGCAGTCTAAAAATAGACTCCGCCCATATGTATAAAAATAGAAGTCCATCCATTTTTATGAACATGACCAATCCTCCACAAATAGAATCCTGCAACTCATAGACCATGATCCATATGTCTAAAAATAGACTTTGTGCCAAAAATAGCCTGCGAGCAAAAACACTCCCAACTGACCACTCTGTTGGGCTAGGAACATACTCTGATGCTGAATCTCTACCTACTGATAACAAGTGCTCCCTCTCTGAAATCCGCGCTACTACAACATCTCCATGCATCTCGCACCATTGCACAGTTCTTTGTGCCACCTAGCACTGTGCAAAACACTTGTGCCTCTCGCATTGCTGCAGACTGCTAGCTATGTGCTCTCCTGGGATTGCCTACATTGTCGCTCTCTCTGTCGCTCCATCCGCATCTGTCTCTACCCAATCAGTTAGTTCCTGCTACTCCACATTGAGGCTCCCGTAGCAAGGTCTCATCCAAGAGGTTGGGTACCTCAAGGATCTTGCCCCTCCTCCTTGGGATGATCACTCTATATCGCCCCACCTCCTACCTAGAGGTATGGCTGCATGTGATCCCTCAGCCCACCTAGCTTGAAGTTTCCCCCTACTGGAGGTCTCTGCATGCGTATATGTCTCTACTCAATCTCCTCTCAGCTTCCCTTGTTGTGGCTACTCCACAACCTCCTGAAGCTGTTGCACCAATCGTGGCTCCTCCACGGTCATCTGAGAGTTCTTCTGGCTCTGCATGTTGAGAGGTAATATACGCTCCCTCTCAACCACCAAGTCTCCATCAGTTTCCTCGCTACTCAAGGATTTGCATGCATCTTGAACCTCAAGAGCATACAGGTTCTTGACCCGTGAACCAATCGGCTTCACCTGTCTAGTGATGATGTGTCTAAGGAAAACCTTTCCCTTACGGAAGACTACATCGTAACCTCTATCTTCCAGCATCGCGATCAACACCAAGTTTCTCTTCAGTCCTAGTACATACTTGACATCGGTCAAGGTAAGGCGAGCTCCATGCTCCCTCTGAAAAATAATCGTGCCTACACTTGAGACACTATACTTCTCATCATTACCCATCGCTATGAGTATCTAGAGATCTTTCTCCTCCAAAGTACTGAACAAACTCTTGTCACCGGTCATGTGGAAAGAAGCTCCACTGTCAAGAAACCAACCACTTCCCACCATGAATGAAACCATGCATGCAAAGAGTGTGAAATCCAAGTCAAACTGTGAAGCAAGTGCCTCACCTTCAGATCCTTCCCTGGATCCCTTCTTGGATTTCCTCTGTGGACAATTTGCAGCATAATGGCCCACGTCATGACAACGAAAGCATCACACATTTGATTTTTCAACCTTCTTCCCATCATTGGAAGAACTGGATTCGGAAAGAGAACCCTTCTCCTTCCCCTTCTTTTCTTTGGCAGCCAAAGCGCAATTTTCTTCATCAGATGCCTTTGATGAAGATCCGTCCTTGGTATTCCGCCTGATCTCCTCTTGCACAAGATCCGACCAAAGTCTCTCCCATCCTGGAAATTTCTCCCGACCATTGATAGAGTCTTGATAGGAATGCCAACTCTTCGAAAGACCAAGGAGAGCCAAGCTCACCAAGTCCTCATCATCGACAGTCACCCCCACACTTCCCAGCTCATCCTGACATTGGGTGAACTTCGTGAGATACTTGGGCATACTGTCTCCATTCTCACACTTAATGTTTCTGAGTTTATCCTTGAGCACCAACTTCCTCTGGTGGATTTTGCTTTGGAATAAATCTGTCAACGCTTTCCACATCAAGTATGAAGAAGCCTTTCCATGCAATCTAGATATAATGTGATCCTTCACACCCTCCAACAGAATCCTTCGACACTTTGTTGTCTTCTTTTGCCAAGCCTCAATGTGAGCAGGATCAGTAGGCTTTGGGACCTCAGGCTCTATGAACTCCTTCAACCCATTTTCATCTAACACCGCCTCCATCCTATCTTTCCATGCAATATAATTCGAGCTGTCTTCAAGGGCATACTCCAATTGCAATCCGTTGAAAGACATTTCAACTTCGACACCAAGAAAACACTGCTGCAAATTCAAATTCCACCAGCTCAAAACTCAACTGCTTCTGATCTAAAATTTGTGAGAAAAAAATATTTCTCGTACAGAGATTGATTGTATGGGCTTGTACCAGATATCTCACCTTCCAAAAGAAGGATGAATCCAGAGGCTACCTGGCCCGATTACAGACTCTGCCTGAAGAAATAAAATGTAATCACTTTCTGAATAATAGATCTGATGATCAACTCTACTCTTATACCATGTAGAAATTTTGAATAATATAACACTTATTCACAGAGATTATCCTAATTATACACTATTTTCGGAATGCATGCATAATACATAACCTCCTCTACGTTGATCATCAATTTGCAGAATTAAAACATTCGCATGCGCACATTGAAACATCAATTACACATATCAACACAGTATGTATTGGGGAAAGCATATAGCTGAAAACCCCCAACTATCTGTATATTATAATGATAGAGAACATGTAACAATACATAGTACAATACTCCTCACAAGTACTCAGTACTATCTTCACCTGCTACACACAAACTAGCTCAGATCTGAATCAGGTCACAGGTTCAAATCTCCTTCGTTATTTGCCTGCCTCTACTGCGCAATCCAATGTGAGAATGGGCATGATCCAATCTTGTTTTCCCTTGGCTTGTAATGCACAATCCTCATTTTCATCTCCATCACTGGTTGTGCAAATCTCATGCACAGCTGTAGTCACAACTGATAGTAGACTCACCCTTTCACCCACCTCTAACACTTGCCTCCACTGAACTGTCCATGCACTGAGTTAACTGATGTATTATTTAGTTGATTTATGAGTTAATAATTAGTGAATTAATTAATAATTAATTCACATCACTCATCACTAGTGTATTTGGAAGTTAGACTAAATAAAACCATTTCAACCAAGTCAAACTGAACACAACTCCATTAACTCCTCAATCAACTCCACCAAACTCAATCACTTGAGTTCTAACTGAAGTCCATTATGCAATAGCTCAACTAACCCATAAGAAAAGCGTATTTCCTTCTGGAAGTTGCATGTGCCACATCCGTAGCTTGAACTGAAGTGCTGCAAGAGGATAAGCTAATGTTTATAGTCCAAATATTATTGAGAGCTAATAATATTCGACTGTTCTATTTTTAGACTGGCAGTCTAAAAATAGACTTCGCCCATATGTCTAAAAATAGAAGTCCATCTATTTTTACCAACATGACCAATCATCCACAAATAGAATCCTGCAACGCATAGACCATGATCCATATGTCTAAAAATAGACATAGTCTAAAAATACACTTTGTGCCGAAAATAGACTGCGGGCTCACTTAGTGAAGGCGACTTATTCTCACTAAGCTCCATCATCTTGTTGCATTTTCAACAACCCTTGGGAAAGCATTTCCATGTATTTCGTGGGAGGATTGCCTAAATCTAGGAAAGGTCATGATTATCTGTATGTTGTTGTGGATAGGTTCAACAAAATGTGTATTTTGATACTCTGTAGTAAACTGATTACAGCTGAACAAACTGCAAAATTATTCTTTGAGCATGTATGGGTTCATTTCTGATTACCCACTTCTATTCTATCTGATCGAGACACTCAATTTGTGGGGATGTTTTGGTCAAGTCTGTGGGAACTAATGGACACCAAGTTAAAGAAAAGCACATCTTTTCATCCACAAACAGATGGCCAGATAGAAGTAGTTAATAGGATGGTGATCCAGTTACTGAGAGGATATTGTAGCAAACACCCTAAGCTTTGGGATGAACACTTGTGTTATGTGCAGAATGCTTACAATAGAGCCAGAGACTCTTGTACCCAGAGATCTCGTTTTGAGACCTGTTTTGGTTTCATACCAAGGTCTCCTTTGGATTTTGTCTTTGGTAAAGATACCATGGATAGACACAGTGATGTGGACAAGGCAACTAGGTTCATTGAACAGATCCAAGAGACTGATCAAGAAGTACAGGAATACCTGGAAAAGAGCTAGGCCAAGTACAAGGCTAGGCATGATAAGCATCAGATGGAGCATAGTTTTCAAGTTGTAGACCAAGTCTGGTTGTATATCAGTAAGGAAAAGATGCAAGCTGAAGGTAAAAAGCTAAAACCTCTCAGGTATGGACCCTTCAGGATACTTGAGAAGATTGGTGAAAATGCTTTTTACCTTGATCTGCCAGCTTACATGCACATCTACTCAGTCGTGAACGTAGATGGCTTGAGGCTTTTTGAACCTTCAATGATTGAGGACCCTGAAGAGTAGAGTCAATTACCTTCCATTGACGACCTGCTACCTGAATATATTACTGACTTGCAGGAAGACACAGTCCTGGACAGGAAGGTAAGGACGACACGCAATGGACAAGTGGAATACCTCAAGATTGGGCTTAAAGGTTCGAAGCCGAGTAGTGCGAAGTGGATTGAGATTGGACAAGTGAGAAAACAGTTTCCTCACTTAGTTGATTCTTGAAGAAAACCAACTTTTGGTGGTCCAAAAGCTTTTTCAGTAGGGAGGTCGTGATCCGAATTGGATCCACAAAAGACAGTCAAGAACCTTGACTGTATCGAGTTGAACAAATCCTTGAAAATTCCAAAACAGTGATTGAAAACACCCTGAACCAGTGGCCATGGTAGTCAGCGTGGAACGACAAGGACCTCGGTCAAAGTGCATTGACCGAGGCCCATGGAGACTGTGCGGGATGCCAAAATATCCCCTGGGAGCCCAGGATCAGGAAAAGGAGCTAATTTTCGATGCATTGTTGGGCAAATAGGGCTAAAATGGGAAAGCCTGAGCACCCGATCACGTGGGGAGGACCAGAGGACCGCAAGCAGAGAAACAAAAGTGCCAATGTATGAAGGTGGGACCCACGACCTGGAAACCGACGGTTTTGATCGAGGCACCCTTAAACAGTAAGAGGTTTTGGAGGAGAGTGAAGTGATCCCACTTAGTGATCGACACGTGGCAGCCGAGGTGAGAGAAAAATCGGTGTGATCATGTACTATTAGTCGAGAAAGTCAATCATGCTCGACATGCTTATGATGTCAGATCTTGAAGAGCCCAGATCAGATGGCTAAGATTGCGCCTGATAGAAAGAAGTGGAATCGACAGGGAATTAAGCTGTGATTTAAGGGGATTTGGAATTCGTTTGACCACCACAATGGAGAAAGAATGTTTCCATGACATAACCGAAGAAAAAAATCAAAGAGCAGGCTAGCGCTGTTCCGATGGGGACGCGTGGCTACTTCTCGAGCGTTCATGCTGACGGCGAACAGGGAACTCCAAGTGTAGCTGCAGAAGGTGAATCGACGTAGGTGGGAGAGGAACTGAACAGGCATAGGGATCAAATGACTAAAGCCATGAATAGAGACAGTCGAATAGAGATTCAGAGAGAGGAGGAATAGAGAGGAGTCCAAGCGACCAAGAGAGATAGTGAACAGTGAACCCTGAGAGGAGGACTGAACATAGAGAACAGTAAAGCCAAGTAGAGGAGACAGAGTGCCGAGCTGACCATAGGTAGTGTCGACCACCAGAGAGCTTGAAGATTCAAGCCTTTCCATGGAGGAATCTATCCAGACTGAGCATCACATTTGGCTCTTTCCACTGTAGACCAAGGGTCACAAAGCTGGTAGGAAGAAAAAGAGTCTGTGAACTCCGAGTGGCTTAGGGAATCCAAGAACCACGCTATCAAGCAAAATCTACTTCATGAGAACTCACATTGAGTCCCTGTATTGTAATTTCTTTGTTGTAAGACACAATAAAACATGGCCACCACTGAAGCTGGGCTGGAGACATATCCCTGGAGAATAGGGTGAACTCCTTATTAAAAATTGTTTGTGTCTTTGTGTTGCTTACTGTATTTCTCTACTATCTTTCCACTTATTTTCTGTGTATTGGAAATTTAATCAATCCGTTAATTAAATAACACAGAAAACACGCCAGCACATGAGTCTATAACACCTTTTGTTTAATAAATCTTCAACTGAGGTCACTCATAGGGTTATTATTAGATCATGCGGTAACACAAGCTATGTGCCAATTTGGAGAAATGCACTTTTGACATGACCCAAGTTCAGTATCTGGGATACATTATTGATGAAAGGGGTGGTGCATGTGGATCCAACCAATATTCAATTCATTTGGGATTGACCAGCTCCAACCACTCTCATAGAGCTCCACAACTTTCTAGGTCTTACCTATTTCTACCGCTAGTGCATGTTGGGATTCTCTCATATCACGTTGCCCTTGATTCAAGTCACCAAGGGAGGAGCGAAAACAAAATTATTTTGGTTTGAATCTTAACAAAAGGTATTCAGAGAGTTGAAACATTGCCTCTATCAACACTAGTGCTCGCATTACCATACTTGCAACAACCATTTGAGGTAAAGATAGATGCCTCTCACTATGTTATTGGGGCAGTCCTTAGTCAACATGGGCATCTTGATGCCTATCATAGTGAGACGATTTCAGACATAATCCAGAAGTATCCCACTTATGGCAAAGAGATGTATTCCATTGTGCAGGATCATCGAAAATGGAAGCATTACATTTTGGGGAAGGAAACGGTCATCCACACAAACCACCGCCCCTGCAATTCACATAGACACAACGGAAGTTGTAGAATGATCGCCATTAGAACTAGTCCACATACCTGCAATAGTTCCATTTGAATATCAATTATAAGAAGGGTAGGACCAGCAATGTTGCAGATTGCCTCAGATGACCACTGATCATGGTGTTAACCACCGTTCTCAACTATTGTGGGCACAAGACTTCTGATGGGCTAGTTCTCTACAAAAGTGAAGTAGAATTTGGCCACACATACCAAATGCTCTTGGAGGGTCAGTATGTTCAAGATTTTCACCTCCAGGGTGCCCTGTTATGCCACCTAGGTCACCTTTGTGTTCCTTCATGCGAGCATGCAAAGATGATTTGGGTAGCGCACTATAGCTAGGCTGCTGGGCATTTCAAGGTTGAGAAAATGGTGGTAGTATTGCAGAAGTATTTCTATTGTCCAAATCTTAGACATGATGTCGAGAAGTACATCAGATACTACACTTCCTTTGCCATTGCCAAACCAACCATCAAGAAGCAAGGCCTCTATACTCCGTTACTTATCCCTAGTCGACCTTGGGAATCCATCTCCATGGATTATATGTCGGGCCTTCCTTCTACTAATCATGTCAATGATTGTGTTTTTGTGGTCGTCAACAAATTCTTGAAGATGGATGTTATGGTGGCCTACAAGAAGAATATCACAGCAGAAGCCCCTGCTAAACTCTTCTTTGAATGAGTGTGGGTACACTTCGGGATCCCACAATATATCATCTTAGATTGGTACAACAGGTTCCTCAATGCATTTTGGTCCAGTCTCTGGTCAATTCTAGACACAAGCTCACTAAGTCCACAACTTTCCATCCCCAAACTGATGGCTAGACAGAGGTCATCAACAAGATGATCATACACATTCTACTCATGTTTAACTCAAATCATACATGAACATGGGATGAGAACCTCCCCTATGTCCAACATAGCTATAACTGGGCTCTCCACAGCTAGACTGGCCATTGCCCCTTTCAGGTGGGCTTGAGATTCCAACCACTATTTCCCCTTGATGTGGCCATGCCATTTGAAGTTACTCCAGTGGATTCAGCTCATGTCCAATCCGGAACCAATAAGGCAAACAACTTCATTGAGCACATCCAACATATCCACTAGCAGGTACACAACATTCTATAGAAATCAAATGCGAAGTACAAGCGGCGACGTGATTAACATCAGGTGCCACACAAGTTTCAGGTGGGCGACAAATTCTAGTTTCATTTTCCAAAGGAATTCCTTACCATAACCTATCAGAAACTCAGACCACTCTAATATGGTCCTTACACCATTACCAAGGTTGTGTGAGAGAATGAATTTGAGCTTAGCATTGCCCCATTCCGTGGCCTACACCTAGTGTTCAATGTGGATCACTTTCGACCATGCTTCCCACCATTGCTAGACACATCAAACATTGCAGAACAACTCACACCTACAGATTTAAATCTAGATTCCGTGGAACATGCTACAACTGATTAGATTATGGACATGTAGATCAAGAACACCTGATAGTAAAGGATCCAACTATATCGAGTTGTCAAAGTAGGGCAACTCCTTCACCAGGGCAAGTTGCTCACCAAGGACCAAGTTCAGCATAAGTTTCCTCATCTCATGGAGGAATTCAACGGAATGGGGAGCATTGCTTCCTAAGGGGGGAGGAATGATCCAGGTTGATATTGGTGGCTGCCTACCTATTCCACTTCAACCTCCACAATTGTTTCTTTCATTTGTTCGGTTTCCTTATTTCTAGCTCAATTTACTACTTTTGGCAGTTTTTTTGGGTCCTAAACTTCCGAAGCCATTTTGAGGACCTAAACGATGTTTTTTGGAAAAACTAGGAGAAACATGTGTCCTTTCACCAATTTTCCTTGCTAAAAAATTTTATTCCACAGATAAATCTTTCTAACGAGGTATGGTACGCATCGAACGAAGATCTTATGCCAAAGTTACGACCCCGGGAAGTTGATGTATCAATTTACCCAAACGGGGCCCATAATTTGGCGCTTCATCTCCTAGGATTAGGTTTTTGGATGTTTAGGTTTTTCCATCATTTCTCAACAATAAATAGGCCTTCAAGCCTCATTGTAAGATAGTTCAGAGGCATGTAGCCACCACATCTCTTCTCAGAGATAAGCTACCATCGCCAGAGCTAGTTTATTTCCATTTCGGTTTGTAAGGATATTTTAGTATTTTACATCAATGAAATGAAGTATTATTCATGTTCCATCTCTGTATTTATGATTATATATTTAATTTGTTGCGTTCATGTTTAAATCGGGATCACTCTCACCAAAAGTTATCATACTTTCCTCTACACGTTTCCACAATCAAGGCATTACATTACCACCCATTACTAGGACTCCTACTCCAGGGATAGTGAGGTCTACTTGGGACTTGATATCGAGGAGGTCCCCTCAATGTTGGTGGGTCCAACACCGTCAACAGGGGATGAATCCTATCTTATAAATTTGGTACAATGGCTAAGATTGGTGAAGTTACATAAGATTTAAGGTCTTCTCAACATGAATATGACCTTGCTAGAGTTTCTCAAATATCTTATAGAAAGGTATAAGCATCATTGTTTCTACGGTAGTTCTGAAATTTGGCCAGTTCCTAATGTCAAATGCAATGTATTGTAAGTATGAGGATGCCTCAACCTAGTTCTTTTTCTCTCAAGGATCTAAGGTCGTTGAAATTTTGGATCAAGAGGCGAAACCTAATTTTACTTGAAGGATTTTGACTTGAAATGGTTCACATGGTGTGAATTCCCTTACAACCATGGATTCATCAACTCCACAGGACAAAACGACTTGTTAAGTGCAAGGATACATCTAAATAGATCATATTCTTTTGCTTCATTTTCAGGTCTGCTTCAGTCGGATATTTGTACAAATTCTAAAGGAGTAACTTCTTGAATCACAGAGCATGAGCTCTCATCCAATGTATTACATAATCCTCAACCACAAATAAATAAATAAATTTCATTGGAATAATAAGAAGGGTGGATATATCTTGTTGAAAAGGACCAACATTGCTCTCATTTTCTACATAAGAATTTTGGTGTGGGGAGTCTTGAGGATGTGCAAGAATTTTTTTGTTGAAATTATTGGAAGTGTTGATCACATAATTAAAATAATATATGATTTGTTTGGCAATCATCTCTTCCAAAATATTTTCGAGGTGTGCACAAAAGAAAAAAATATGTAAATACTTCTTGCAATAACTACAAAATGAGGTGATCTTGTCAGTATATCTGTTAAACTCCATGGGTAAGGGTCAAGTTTATTGAGTTTAAGTTTGTCAATAATTTGATTGAATTATATTGTATGTGGATAAATACTCTAGGTAGACTACATTATTATTATTTTCCGTATCCTTGACTTTAACCACAAGAACATGTTTATATTTCACCCATTTTTTGTTTTTGTTTCATAATTTAGGAAAATTTCGGTACTGAAATTTAAGTGTTGCTATAGGACAGGAGTTGTACATAAATTGATGGAAACTTTAAAGACTCTAGAAAAAAATTCTTTGGTTATTGTTATCACCCCAAGAAACTCTCCTAGGTTGTATATCAGAGATGCTCGGGAACATTACAAACTCAACAAAAATGTTGGAAAATGGTGGATGAATGGAAGGAATGATGCATATTCAAGCCAGATAACCACTTCTACTATGCTTAACCTGAGACATGGGTGAACACTGTTATGAAACCAGCTCAAGAAAAGATAGAAAAGATAGATCAACGCCTTATAATTCAGCCTCTTCGAGGGGGCAACCTCCTTTACATTACATAAATGAACAATTCTTGGATGATACAAATGAAAATACCTCCTTTCTATATATAGGAGTCTAAGTGGTCCCAATATAATCAAAGCCTACATAACAATAATATTGTAGGGCACAACAATAACAATAGTGGGCTTCTATGTGGCACAATAGTAACAATATGGGCACTACATGGGTACATCAATATAATAAGTGGGTTATACTAATAACAATAAGGGGTTACACTAGTAGTATAGGGGCCTAACATGCCCCTCTCCTTCAAAAAGCATTGTCCTCAACGCTTGAGTAGTTCTTGATGCTTCTATATAAAATTCTTGTCCTCCCATGTGGAATATTCAGCGGGTAAGTTCTTCCACTTGATGAGATACTCTGAAATTGATCGATTTCATAGCTGTCGGGTTCTTGTTTCTGTGACTGTTCCAGGTTCCAATATGATTTTTCCTTCCTCTTCAATTTCTGGCAATATTGCTTGAATTGGGATCTTTTGCAACTTTTGAATAAGTGGCCATACTTCTTCGTTCTTCTTCCATTCATCCGTTGCTTCGTTTATCCAATTTGGTTGGATAATATAAATAGCACAAAACAATGCTTCCACATCCTCATCCTTGAAGCGTCTTCCCATTCGGTAAGGTCGCCATGTTTTAAGTGCATGTAGTATTGTCAACATTTCCTTCTCATAAATAGCTTGCTTGAGATGTAGCAGTAAAAATACCCAATCACTTACATCAAAAAATTTTTCACTACGATGTTGATCTACCTGTTGTTTCATTTGATTTTGCACCGAAGTGGCGTTATCCTTTAAAAGTTGGAGAACTTGCTGTTGATGCTCGATATGATCTTTCTCTGCTTGAACCTTTTTCTTCTTGATATGTCCTTCTATCTTTTGAGGAGTGGTAATTTCTTCCAGTCCTTTACAAGATATGGTCGGATTCATTTCTTGATGCTCGATGTGATCTTTCACTTCTTGAACATTTTTCTTCTTGATGTGTCCTTCTATCTTGATAGTTTGAGGAGTGGTAATTTCATCCATTGAATTACAAGATATGGTTGGATTCATTTCTTCTTTCTCGATCTGATCTTTCACTTCTTGCACCTTTTTCTTCTTGATATGTCCTTCTATCTTGAGAGTTTGAGGAGTGGTAATTCTTGCCAATGCTTTACAAGATATGGTCTGATTCATTTCTTCTTTCTCTGGGGTGGTGTCCTGACGTATATCCTCTTCTTTTGATGTTTCTTGATCCTTTTCTTCCTCCTCTTCATATTCTATGTAAAAGAATTTCTTCTCAGCACACCTATGACCTTTAGTGCATTTGCTATCACAATTGTAACAAAGCCCTTTTTCTCTTTTTTCTTCCAATTGTTGTGGTGTAACCCTTGTAGGTTGTGGAAGGCTGGGAGAATCAACACTTCCATCTTTATAGTTGTGAGGGCTATGCTTCCTGGTTTCCATAATTTTGCTTTCCATTATGTCACAAATCCCTTTTACTCTTTCCAATTGTTGTGGTGTTGCTCTAAAGAAGGTGTTGCTCTTTGTATCCTCATAATGTGCTATCATTTCCTCCGTGAAAATTGACCACGTAACAAGTTTTTTACGAGAACAAAGCCCTTTGTACCATAAAAATTGATCTGGTTCTAAATATGAAGATGCAATACATACCTTTTGTAACAGTTGTACACCATGTATATCAAAATATTGCTCCATCTGAAGTATCCAATTTACCGGATCCTTGCCATCAAACTTCCTCATCTTGCTTTTTCTTGATTTTAGGAGCTCTACCTTCAAATGACTCTAACTCTGTACTTTCGGATCTTTAAGTTCTGAAATTGTGACCTGTAGTAGCCCTCTGTGTCCTCTTTCCAATGCCACAAGTCTGATCCAAATTGGATTCTCCAAGGAAGAGTTATGCCCAATCTCCCGCAGTGACCTGATTATAGACTAGTTCAGTAGAGCGCACTTGTATGAGGTGCCACGAGTCACTGTTTCAATCTTTGGCTCTGAAAAACACCCACAAGAAACTACAGTCCGTCCTCTTTCTGTACCTTCTTACAAAACTTCCATCCGATGCTCAGAAAGAAAGTTATGACGATTTTCCCCAAGTCACCTGTTTTGAGTGTAATTCAGGAGTCATCAAAAAGACCAACTTCCTGAAATCATATCTCCGAAACTGTTGCGCAAAAAGCTCTGAAATTTGGACCCAAGGTTCAGCGCGATGTCTTCTCAAATGGGTTTTTTTTGCGACTTCTGAAACGTCACAGAAAAAAAGTTATAGCGAAAATGCCACGATGACCTGTTTGGAGCAGCGAAACCCTAGAATCCAAAGCTCTGATACCAAATGTTATGAAACCAGCTCAAGAAAAGATAGAAAAGATAGATCAACGCCTTATAATTCAGCCTCTTCGAGGGGGCAACCTCCTTTACATTACATAAATGAACAATTCTTGGATGATACAAATGAAAATACCTCCTTTCTATATATAGGAGTCTAAGTGGTCCCAATATAATCAAAGCCTACATAACAATAATATTGTAGGGCACAACAATAACAATAGTGGGCTTCTATGTGGCACAATAGTAACAATATGGGCACTACATGGGTACATCAATATAATAAGTGGGTTATACTAATAACAATAAGGGGTTACACTAGTAGTATAGGGGCCTAACAAACACCCCCAAACTATAAGACTTTAGACCACCAATTACTCACAGTTTGAGGATTTAGTGGAAATGGAGAATACTAATTACACAAGTAGGTGCACAGGGCCCTGTGATGGCCAGCTGCAACCAGTAAAGAGGTCTGCAAATCTATTTCCTAATGCACAGATAGGATGACAGCTCTCTGGCATTAAAACAATAGAAACCTACTTACAGATTCAATAACACATACTAGATTCTAACACAGAGGTGGGATGACAACCTCTCTAATGTTAAACATCAAGAGAACATGAAAAATGTATAATAGGCATAGCCTAGAACAAAGAAGAAGTGGAAAGTGAGAAATTAACATCAAAAGAAGTTTGTATTAGCTGAAAACGAAGACCAGATGTTGCAGGTATCAGAATAGTTATAGTCTCCAAAAGTTGAATTTTACATCAAAAATAACATTCATCAACCTTGATTACATCTGTGTTCTAGGTCTTTATATAGTTTTCTTACAAAGATATGTTGTTGTGCTATAAGTGGAGGGGTCATAATGGACCACCAACCACCCTTACTCTTAGATATGGATCACTGCTACAATCTGATTGTTTTAGTGAAAAAATAAACCTTTCTCTGGTGTTTTGTAGTCCTTCTCTAAGCAGGTGGAGTGTAATATGGAGCACGCTCCATAACTGATAAATTCTTGGTCTGCTCGAGGCTGTCCCTTCCTTCCTTGGCCGTGCTGTTCCTTTATTGTAGTGGTTGAAGAGTTAATACAGACAGTATTGGGACTAGTAGCCGACCACGTTCATTTTTTTGGGAGGACAGAACAAGCTATGGACATCGCAGTATGGCGGAGGTGTGCATATGACAAGAAAAAGTATTGGTCGTTGGATCACACGAAAGAATGGCTGAGATTGCATCGAAGGGAGCTATCGGGAGGAAGCGGGCAGAGACCAATGTGAACCGTCGGATTGCGGTCACGCAGATCCGATGGTGATCGAGCGCAAAAGGTGCACAAAGATTAATGGCCAGGGAACAGTGGTTTCACGAGCGGGCGGTATTCCCCACATCGCCTTTGGAGCTATGGCGGTTTCCGTATGCGGGGGTGCGATGCAATGAAATTGCGACGTGTGGCAGATGTGACGGCGAGGAAACCACTTTCCCCGTGGGTTATCAAATGTGCGTTTTATGGGAGCGGGAGGCATGATCACTGTTAGATCTTACGGTGAATGTGATCAACGGTAGGGATATGAAGAAGGTTTAGCATGAAGTAAAATAACGGAGACCATCGGATTGTGATGCAATCGACGGTGGGGATTAAACGAAGGACGAAGGGAAGACAATCGCAGGGTCGTGCAATCGCGAAGGGTCATATAGGTGCGAGTTCATGGGTCAAGCGCCCGAGCTTAAGGAAAAAGGGTTAAGTAGAGTGTTGTAGGAGACGGGAAAGAGAGAAATGAATAGATTTTCAGAAGAACAACAGAGACAATGGGGGTTAAGAGGGTGTGAGGAAACTGAAGGAGAGGAAGGTAAATGGCTACTGCGAGCTGCCTTCTGAGCACAACAACATGGAAAAGTTGCTATTTTGTCCTCCAACTACTGAAGTTTGTAGCAGAGCTAACACTAGCTCCTTCTCGGGATGAGAACCTCCCTGTGAGGTCTCAAGAACTGCAGACCAATGCCCTCATACAAAACCCAGCTTAAAAACATTTCCTAGTATCCATTCGGCATGGAGTCAAACCAAGTCTACACTAAAACCTGAAAAAGAAACTGCTTACAATCATTAAGGCCTGAGGACCTTAAACAACATAAATATTCAAAAACTAGCCAACCGATGGGCCATCAAAATGGTTTCTCGTCCTCTCGGCTGGTTCATCATAGAGCTACAAAACTGGATTGATTTGATCCTCTACCTCAAAAAATTTGGGAAATTTGACCTTAATAGGCAAATATGGATCAAATTTCATCCCCTTTCTGTGTGCTCTCATCCTTGGATGTTCTTCATGGGAGCCTTTGTACACCTGCTAAATAATCATGGTTGTTGTGTACTTATCTTTGTCACATGTGGCCTACACAATTAATACGAATGGTGTACCAATGTGTTCATGTGTGGAGGACACAAAGACCTCATCTGCTCCTTCATCCTCTTTGGAATAGTCTACATCCAAGGAGGAATCGCAAAAATGTGCATCCTCTTCCTCTGTCACCTGACAAGCTGCCTATTCAAGCTGTGTGGAGGCCAACTGAGTAGGTTTTGGAATATCAAGACAGATATTATCCATATCAGCCTTGGGAATGGAATTATAGCCTACCTCAGTGTTCAGGGGGCAACTTTGAGGGATTGTTTTTTGAGCAAGTAGAGGGACAAAAGATGATGGGGAGCTTTCCTCTCCCTTTTTGATCACTGTGTTGGGGATGATAGCAGGTTGGCTAATTTGTAGATCTGCATAATCATTGGAAGATGGGCTAGCTTCAGGTTCAGATTCTTGGAGGATGGTAGGACCTGCTGCTAGCTACTCCTGCTGATAAGCTTGTTGTTCTGTAGGCACAACAAACTTACGAGCAATGCCTCTAGATATTTCTTTGTCATAAGCAACCCTGGTTAAGAAAGGGGCACTACCCTTATCTTGCAAACCATGGACCTCCTCCTCTTCTTCAGATTGCTCTTCTTCCATGACTATACTCTGAAAAAGGGTCTTCACCCTTTTGTCTTCATTTACATCTTTGTTTCTTTGCAAAATCTACAACTGCACCTGTGCTCCTCTATATGGATTTGGCCTTGAAAGAGTAAAGGAACAAGGAACTCTTGCTTCTTCAGAATATTGCTCAGCTTGTAATTTGGAAACTTCAAAGGCCAATAACTCTATCATCCTGGCCAATTTATCAATTTCAGGATCTGAGGATGATGAGGACTCACCTCCCTATCTTCTTCTTTCAGCATCACCTTCAAGTCTCTCTGCAGCAATGATGTTTGCTTCTACTTCAAAGGCTACATCTTCCATATCAGCCAAAGAAGTATATCTTATTTCTCTTAACAGTAGGTAGAATTGAGAATCGAAGGCATGGGCATAAGTGATCATAGCAGAAGTAGGGGTGGGTCTTACTTTAGCTAGCATTCTGTTGTACATATGATTGAATTTGATGTTGAAATCAGACAACAGCTCACCATCTTCTCTCTGCAAGTTCCCAAAATCAGTATAATAAAAGAGCAGATATTTATTATTCAACCAGTTCTTTAAGAACACATCATCTAGGCCTCAATATCTGCAATAGACCTATGGGGTAATTCTCTAAACCATTTTCTAGCTTCCCCATCTAGGCTTTGGACAAAAACCCTCATCCAGACATCCTCTTTATTGGTATCCAGATTATCATCATAGCTATAAAAGGCCTCTAGGTGCTCTTCAGTTGTTACTTCTTCTGCACTAGTAAACTTAGGCATATATTCTTGATAATCTCCTGCAGGCATAGGATTCAAAGGAACAGGCAAGACCAAAGGTCGATACCTAGTAGTAATGATTCTTTCTATCTTTGTAAGAGCTTGCTGACCTGCCATGAATGGGGTATATGAAAGGATACTGATACACTGAGTGGGATGGATCAATGAAAAGGATGACAAAGACGGAGGAATATGATGGACAACATGGGATGCTTTCTTTGAACTGATATCTGAAAGGGAAATGAATGACTAAAGAGCTTTATGAATCTCCGAAGGTATTTCTACACTAGCAGAGATACATGGGAATTTTAAGGCTTAGCTGGTCCTGATGCTCCTTTCTACAAAATTTTCCTTTGCTTAACGATCTTCTCAGGGTCAGGCACTGGTTCAGCTGGTGATGTCTGAGGATTTCTTTAAGCATACCTCACAAACTGAGCCAGAACTGCATTGTGGAGTCGCCAAAGGCTAGTCTTCCTCCAGTGGAGTCACCATATAGATGATTACAACTAGAATATGTGTCCAAGCCTTGTCTATCATCAAACCTTGGAACTGTGTCGTTATCCCAGGGAAACTGAGCTTCAATCTCCTCTCCCCGGCATGACGCCAATTAATGTTATCATCCCAAGACACTATCATAGGTTGTATATCAGAGATGCTCGGGAACATTACAAACTCAACAAAAATGTTGGAAAATGGTGGATGAATGGAAGGAATGATGCATATTAAAGCTGGATAAACAATTCTACTATGCTTAACCCCAAACATGGGTGAACACCCCCAGAGTACAAGGCTTTAGACCACCAATTACTCACAGTTTGAGGATTTAGTCGAAATGGAGGATACTGATCACACCAGCAGATGCACAGGACCCTCTTATGGCCAGCTGCAACCAGTAAAGAGGTCTGCAAATCCATTTCCTCATGCACAGACAAGATGACACCTCTCTGGCATTAAAACAACAGAAACCTTCATTCACATTCAATAATACATACTAGATTCTAGCACAGAGGTGGGATGATAGCCCCTATAATGCTAAACATCAAGAGCACATGAAAAATGCATAATAGGCACATCCTGGAACAAAGAAGAAGTGGAAAGTGAGCAATTAACAACAAAAGAAGCTTGTATTAGCTGAAAATGACGACCAGATGCTACAAGTATCATAGTAGTTACAGTCTCCAGAAGTTGAACTTTACATCAAAAATAACATTCATCAACCGTGATTACATCTGTGTTCTGGGTCTTTATAGAGTTTGCTTACAAAGATATGCTGTTGTGATATGCGTGGAGGGGTCATAATGGACCACCAACCACCCTCACTCTCAGATATGGGTCGCTGCTACAATCTGATTGTTTTAATGAACAAATCGACCTTTCTCTGGTGTTCTGCAGTCCTACTCTGAGCAGGTGGAGTGTAATATGGAGCACACTCCATAACTGATAAATTCTTGGTCTACTCAAGGCCGTCCCTTCCTTCCTTTGTTGTGTTGTTCCTTTATTGCAGTGGTTGAAGAATTAATATAGACAGTACCGGGACTTGTAACCGGCCACCTTCGTTTTTTCGGGAGCACAAAACAGGCTGCGGACATGGTAGTATGGCGGAGGTGTGAATATGACAAGAATAACTATTGGTTGTTGGATCGGGTGAAAGAACAAATGAGTTGCATCGGAGGGAGCTATCAAGAGGAAGCGGGCGGAGACTAATGTGAACCATTGGATCGCAGTCGGGCATATCTGATAGCGATCGGGTGCAAAAGGTGCGCGGAGATTAACGGATGGGGAACAGTGGTTTCACGGGCAGGCGGTATTCCCCACACTGCCTTTGGAGCTGCGGCTATTTCCATATGCGGGGGCACGATGCAATAAAATTGCGACGCATGGCGGATGTGATGGTGGGGAAACCGCTTTCCCTATGGGCTATCAAACGTGCAGTTTACAGGAGTGGGAGGCGTGATCACCATTAGATCTTACGGTGAATGTAATCAACGGTAGGGCTATGAACAAGTTTTAGCATGCGATAAAATAATGGAGACCATCGGATCGTGATGCGATCAATGGTGGGGATTAAACAAAGGACGAAGGGCAGACAATCGTGGGGTCGTACAATTGCGAAGGGTCATATAAGCGCATGTTCATGGGTCAAGCGCCTGGGCTTAAGGAAAAAGGGTTACGCAGAGTTTTGTAGGAGACGGGAAAGCGGGAAATGAAGAGATTTTCAGAAGAACAATAGAGACAGTGGGGGTTAAGAGGGTGTGAAGAAACTGAAGGAGAGGAAGGTAAATGGCTACTGTGAGATGCCTTCTGAGCGCAAACAGATGGCGAAGCTGCTATTTTGTCCCCCAACTGCTGAAGTTTGTAGCACAGCTAACAGTTATAACAACAATTGAAATGGATTTTGTTACTTTGATATAGGAAATTAATATAAAACATGATGCATAGTGATGTTTGAAATGCTTCACCAATGAAGGCAATTAGGTAGTGCTCCCCTGCACCATGGAAGCCTCATTAAATCAACCAAACATGGCCAGGGATACATATGTATGTACTATGATTTGGAGCAGTTATTTTATGGTAGGGTCTAGTTAAACTTGTTATATGAACATCTCAATCTATTTATTTTGAATTTTCTTTCCCATGTAATGCATGGATTATCCTTTTTTCTGAAGAAAATATATATATATATATATATATATATATATATATATATATATATATATATATATATATTCAATATTTTAAGTTTTAATCAAAATATACATGTGTCTGACTTGAAAGCGCTTATAATATGACATGTTATTTTTACAAAAATATAGCTTTATCAAACACTTCATTAGTCCTATATTTTCTTAGTTACAATCATCCTAGGCTCCTAAGAGGAAGCCTTTAATCTCAACAATATTGTTTCTATGTCCTAACATAACATCAAAAAAACTACAGAGATAACATCTCTTCTAACAACTTCTAGTAAAAAGAACTTTCCAAGAGATATATTTGTGCCTTTTCTCTGAGTTCCTGAATAGATAGGGAACCCTCTTTCATTGACCCAACTTATGTAGATAATATATCAACTATTGTTTTGAGTCCTCTATATCTATGCACAAATAAAATATCATCAAATTGTTGCTTCACCTCCAATACATGATTCATTATTGGATCTATGGTTATATTATAAATTCTACATTTTTTATTTGTCTATTGCATCAATATCTAGTTACTTAGTGCATGGACCATCCTCCCCCTACCTGAAGGTGTAAAAAATGAAATATCATCAAATTGTTTTAGTGCATGGACCATCCTCCCCATACCTGAAGGTGGAAGAAACGAAATATCATCAAATTGTTTCTTTACCTGCACGACCTAATTGGAGCTAACAATATATTTTTAATTTTTCACTTGTTATTTTCCTAGTCCATTAGGATCTTTGAATCTCTAAATACCTACAGTTGTTTTAGTGCATGGATCATCCTTCCCTCCACTCCTAAAGCTAGAAAAACCTTGGCATTACTAAATTTTCCATTGATAGAGAGGTTAACTATCATTGAATGTCAAATGCACACTGACCCATCAATGTTATTCAATAAAATCCACACGACCTAAAATGATATTCTTGTGGTTTGTAAGGGGGCACACTTTGACTCTTTCTAGATGGCATACGGTCTTGGTGGTTAACCTGTTATTTTTACTTTTATGCTTGGTTTGGAATGTGGATAATACATTTAGTGTTGATAACATGGTTTCCAATGAAATGTAGAAGAAAATAATAGTTGGATTTACCAATATCCATATCTTCCTTCACAAAATAAAATAGCATTGCGACTGTAAGTTGTTTCCATACAATCTTGTTTGCGTCAGACAAAGGATCAACTTCAATTGAATAAGGAAGAGACCTAGCTTAATTTAAACATAATTGCATACATGTTATGAACATAATTGCATACATGTTATGATTGATTTCTTAAATTTAGATTGATTTTGATATAGGATACCATTATTAGATTTGGATAATGGACTCTTCTTGATATGGCATATGATGGGGGATAGGCCTATCTTATTAAGTTTCATAGGACTTTTCTAGAGTTTCTCAAATATATAGAGCCATAAAAAGGAAGACCTAACTTATTCAAAAAAATTGTTACATTTTTCTTCTTGGTAAATAGGCATCGCTATTTGCAAGAAAATATTTCAAACATCCCTTATTTATTTAAAATCCCATTCTTCTACTCATAACGAGAGTGAATTTGTTTCGATTTATGGAGAAAACATAAAACACAATCTTTCGACTATAGAGATAGCCCTCTTGTCAACATTGAAGAGCTTATGCTAGCTCGTTTGAATTTAAGCATTTGAGAATCAACATTATATAACTCAATTATTTCATTTTACATATTTGTTTGAAATGTCTCAAGGAATCAAGTGATGTGATCCTGCACATATATTTTCCTTTTTAGGTTAGGATAATTTGTATTTGGAGAGGAATTAGTATACCAACCTTCAAGTATTTGAAACCTTACCTTACCTGTGTTTAATATTTCATGGTAAGAAAATTCTACATTGTACAATAATTCCTACGGAAACTTAAAAACCGTAAATTGAAATGACATCTCAAAACAAG
The DNA here is from genome assembly GCA_031772625.1 of Pinus tabuliformis. Classification (NCBI taxonomy): domain Eukaryota; kingdom Viridiplantae; phylum Streptophyta; class Pinopsida; order Pinales; family Pinaceae; genus Pinus; species Pinus tabuliformis. The sequence goes on from CM062818.1 coordinate 1,671,396,918, forward strand.
TCTCTACAACAAATGCTACAATTTATAAACATACTGCAGAAAACTACGATTGGCAAAGGAACCTATGCTGTTGTATGCTAAAAAAATTGATACACATACAGGGGAGAAAGTTGCAATTAAGAATATAACCAAAAATGTTCAGCATTCTTTTTGTGCAACATGGGTACTACATGAAATCAAACTGTTCATATTGCCGCAACATCCTGACATTGTAGAAATCAAGAATATCATGTTACCTCCCTCACAAAGAGAATTAAAAGACATTTATGTGGTATTTAAACTTATGGAGTCTGACGTACACCAGGTTATAAAGGATAATGGTGATTTGACACCGGAAAATTATCAATTTTTCCTGTACCAACTTCTTTGAGCATTAAAATAAACACATACAATATCTTAACCATGTTGTTGCTACTCTTGTGGCTTATAGTAAAAGAAATGACAGTTTTTGTGAGTTTCTATTTTGTTAGTTCTTGTGTATGGTATAAGGTTGACTATAATGTGACATATTTATAGTATCCTAAGTCATGAACTTTTGCATATGTTGTGGATTTTCCAGACAAGTTTAGTTTGACTCTGCTCAAGAATTTCCAGTTTTTCATAACGGATAAACCAATGTCCTTTTACCATTAAATACCTTAATATCCTTACATACCTACTTACATAGTCTTACATTGTCCCAAATATATATCATGCAGTTTGTGTCGCTTACATAAGATTTGAGCACATGTTAATACATGTTTGATGTTGAAAATTATGTTGCATATTGAGCACTTCTCTTATGATTTTTGGTGTTATTGTTTTGTAGCAAATGTGTTTCATCGGGATCTCAAGCCAAACAATTTCCTTGCCAATGCAAACCACATGCTCAAAATTTCTGAGTCTAGCTTAGCAATAGTTGCCTTCAATGACACTCCTACGACAATCTTCTAGACTGCATGGACTTATACACTTATTTTTTTATTGATATTTCATAATGGAAAATTTTTATTTTAATAATCCTATCTTAGTTGAGACATGTTTGAATTTAATGCTTTACTTGAGGCAATGTGCTAGTTGTGGTTGAAATTACAACTATGTGCTTTGCATGATTGTGTTGCTACACAATGGTACCGAGATCACTAGTTATATTTTTCCTTTTTATCAATGGTATGGGTTTGCATTTTGTGCACTGTGTTTTCATATTCATCCATGTTTTAGTTTTTTAATTAGTAAGAATTTGAATTCTTCATATTTTCTCATAGGAAATTTCATTTCAGTATTTGTTATGACTAGTTTCCATGCAAAATGTCCTGACAACAATTTATTTTTTTCTTAGGTGAATAACCTATTAATAGTGAAGCTTTAATGGTTCTAATGGAAATTTACTACCCTTAATTGTGTGTTATGATGTTTTCTACATACATTTATTAGAATTACTATAGTAAAATCATAATATGGTAAAAATATGGAAAAGCTAGCAATATCATTCATATTGTGTTGTTAGTTCTCACAAAATTGATCTCCTTTTCATGAAACAACATATTCATCAATGGAAACAAATTTATGAGGAAACAAACCAAAAACAACAACAAGAGCAATGTAGCGGACTTGCTTGCAACACACAAAGTTTCTTAAGGTATAATCCAATGACATTAAAGTGTTATAGGATTACAATTATAAATTTATTTATTTTTAATTCTTGCTTGTTCTCCAATTTTTACTTTCTTTAATTCTTGCACCTTTCTATAGTGCTTTTGTTGTTGAGTTCAATTTTCTTTTGGTTATTCTTTAGAAGGATGTATATTGGTAGTAGTATTGACATAAAAGGTTCAATCTTTGATTATCTTGAATTCTTTTCACTACCCAACCATACTTTAAGTTTTAATCTTGTACAAAAATTACCTACAAACACATTCTTAAAACATAAAAATAAATGATGGAAACAAAAGAAAACAAATATAGACAGATATTTTCTCTTGGATCTCAAAACTCACAGTACCTGATTTATTTTTCATTATATTCCCTTAAATTTTACATTACATATATTTACATGTAGAACCATTCATAAACCCCAATCCATTAACCCTTGATTAAAACATAACTTTAGTTCCCTTTACCAGATCTACAAAATTTCATGGGCAAAAAAATATCATGGCCAAAGCCATGTTAAAAACTCATGCACAAAATCATAGGTAGGTTGGACCACCTATTGTAGGGTCCAAAGAAAATTCCCAAGGCGCTACCCCAAGGACCCCATGTATGGGGCTACGGCCCCCTTTACAAACCCCTCAACAAAGGGGGTTTTCCCCTCCCTGTGACCCCCTTACTATGATGGAAGCAATGAATTGGGGGCGTGCCACTAGCCATGGATAGAATATAACACGCACTGACCACATAATCCATATTGGTGGGTTGGATTCTTAGCTTTATGTTGTGCTTCCCAAAAGTATTTTTCTATTGTAATTCTCATGTGGTTTATTTATATGTTAACTAAGAGAAAATAGTCACATTTAGGTGTAATGGATTGCATGTTGTAGTCAAAAGGCTTGGTCCATTATTGATAGATTTGGAGCTTGTCTAGATTTTGCCTCATGCATGTTTGTATAAAATTTCCTTATCTTTTGTTACGTAATCCAATAATTTTTACTTGTTGGTGGAAACAATAATACTCTTCATATGGTGGTTCTTTACATTAATAATAGATCTATTACACATACTCATAAGAGGCTTTTACCTGACTTATGTACATGGATTTATCAAAAGAGTCATTGTGACAGATCCTGAAACTGTATCAGAAACACCAGGGAGAAATGTCCACAACTTTGGAATGATTCTTTGCAAAATTATTACTTTACAAGATCCTTATCGAGGCTACTCATATGTACAAGTTCTTGTAGCCATTGTAGGATGTGGACTATGGCCATATATCCCTTCAAATTTCCCTCCTCTTATAAAGTCTTTGATGTAGAGATGTAGGGGCATCTATCCTCTACAAAGACCTCATTTTCTGAAATTGTTTGTGTGTTACATGGTTTGTGCATTTACTAAAATTTTTAGGATAAAATTGAGATGTTTTCAATACTATTGGGACTTGCATCAACTTCCAAGACCTTGGATATAATATTGCTAATCTAAATGATTTAGGAGATTATCCAAACCTGTTTTGACCAGCTAGTAATAGTGCTCAATGGATGCATCTCTATTTTTCTTAGACAACAAACAAATCTATGTTTGGAAAGGAGTACCATGGAAGACGTCCTGCACTCTATTATTTAAAGTGATAGGTATTATGGCAGCCAACCAACATAGATATAAATATGAGGCAAAAATACTTTGTTCCATCTAGTAATGTAAGCATTTATCCTTATCTCTATTGTTGAACCTTTGAACACCTCTCCTTGAAGCAGTTGCAATGAGGGTTCATTCCAGAGATAGAGGAAGAATGCAATATCCAATTACCATACTGGTACAACTATTACAACATAATTGGTGATACTTTCAAGAACTATATGTGGTGTTAACCATCAACCATTAGGGCAGAAAACTTAGTCATTTAGAGCCTTCTTTTCCATAGAGTAATATAGAAAAGCACCAAATCCCTCCCTACCTAAAGTCATGAAACTAATGAGAAATCTCAAAGCAACATTTTTATGTTATACCACTGCCGAGTTGCAAAGTAAAGGAAACCATATCATTGAAGAACAAAACTAAATGAATGTTACAATATTACAGGAAATGATGATTGGTTGGTGAGTCACGACATCATTTTCTTATTGTAGGGTGTCTTTTTTTCCAATTTTTACCAATTTTTATTTTGTGAGGGTCTTGCGAAGTTATTTCTATACATACGTTTTTTTAGTAACAGTGCTTGTGCATGAGTACAACATCACCAAATATTTTTTGAAAGAGGCAAACCATATGTTGTATAACATGAAAGTAACCAAACACAACAATATTTCAATAAGTGAAAACATAGGGAGGGGCACCAAATTCGAGTTTCATTGACTCGTGCACATATCTAACATATTCTTAAATGTTCCATTCAATCTCTTTGTAAGATGATAAATGGTTGGATGTAATAGAGTTATGAAGTATGGTTGAATACCCAAGGTTGAAGCGACAATGTACATCATATGGGATGAAAAATATTCTTCCCTACAAGGATAAGGATGTTGAACCAATCTTAAAAGGACCTTATAAGTGAAGTTATCATTTGCATAAAGCTCTAGCCATAGGCATTACTGTACTTTACTATGTGTGAGTAGTGACCAACATTTTTGTGAAAAGATAGTAGAAAGGGAAAATAAATATCATAAACAAGTTCAAAAGGTGAAGAGATTAAATATTTGGAAATGCCTTATACATGACTATGTTTCTCCTCTTGTTACTTCAAGAGCATTTTCTTTTAAAATAATGTGTGGTATTCTTATATATTCTATAATGATATGTGGTATATTTATAGAGAAAAAGTAAATAAACCTTTTGAAATCATTTATGGGTTCAAAATATGGCATTTTTGGACAAATTGTTATTTTTATAATATCAATTATATTGAATAGTCTAAACTCATTTACATAGATATATTTTCGAAGGAGAAGGAAATACACTTTACACGAGATTTCAAATGTTTAGATTTAGAATGTTTTAAAACTTGTGGTAATGCAAATATTTGTCTAAATTGATCTTCTCTTTTGATATACCACCAAGAATAATAACACATGACTTAGTTGTTTTTATATAATGATGAAGATTATAGGTTTTGTGTAAACATTACAGTGCAAAGGAATTCCAACATTATGAAATTTCATTCAGCAAGATAGACTATTAGAAGTAGATATAATTTTCCAGCCAACTGTCACACATTATCTATCATATGTTATCTTTTGCTTTGTGTTTTCACAGGTTATATTCATCCTAAGATTTTTGTCAAGTAACTTATTTGGCATGATTTTGCATAAGCTTTTTTTGAAGGTTGAATACTAAGTTCCTAAGTTGTTCTTTTCTATGTTGATGTTTTATTTGATTTTTTTTTTATACATGTAGCCTTGCGACATAGTGGCCACTATCGTCCAACTAAACCAAAATTGTTCAAGTTCTTTATTTTATGGGAAAAAGGGGCATTGACATTGTTGATGTTGATGTATATGTTGTATAAATAATTTATAGTATACTTTAGTTTATATTTGAGTTGATCATATTTCATGTCTTATACTCTATATTGTAACTTCTCTCATTTTCATAATAGGAACTCAGTATTGATGGTAAGAAGCAGGAATTGAGGATGGAGGAGAACAATAACATTGGAGTGATAAATGCAAAAAGAAAGAGAGAATAGAATCAGTCTAATGATTCCCTTAAATCCAATATCCAACATAAGACACACACACATATTGATGGTCAAGTCTTTAGAGTTGATGAATTCACTTGCAATGCCTTCGCAACATAATGATAATATTTTGAAGTGATGAAACAACATTTCATGTGTACATCGTAGTCCAACCAATATTAAGTTAGAATTTCATATTGCAATACAATTGTTAGTAGCTAATATACACTATCTTATAACACAACCAAAATTTAGTCATATTTTTTTGGTCATTAATTGGTTTCGAATAATGATTAAGATTTGAATATATATGACTATTAGTAGCTAATTTGTAATATCTTGTAACATGAACAACATTTTTTTCATTTATTGGTTTTCTTGGGTGTTCATTTTGTAGAATATTTTGTTGTGTATTTGGTCATTAATTGTGGCAATTAATGAGTAAATCAATTACTAAATATATGACTAAATATACTACTAGACCAGAAAATTGAGATAACTAGTTAAATATTAAGCTAAATATGACTAAAACTTGGTTGTGCTATAAGATACTCTAAATTATCCACTCCTAGTCACCGATGGAAATATAGTAATTTATATGCAAATTTTAGTCATTTTGTAGTAAATAATTAGCCAATTTTTACTAGTGCATGAATCGCTAATGTAATATAGAATAGAGGTGTGGAGGGGTCTTATTCTTCTACCTCCCAACTAGACACCACCATTGGCCTTTCTTTTCTCAGATTCAAACTATCTTGAGTTGGTGTTACTCCGGAACCTTCATAAATTCAGAAAGTTTTCTTTTAGAAGGAGGTTGTTTCATCAATTAAGTTAGGGGAAAAGATATATTCACATTATCCAACTCTTTCTGTAAGCTAAAAGTAGAGACATTCTAGTCATCCTTTAAGGGATCAACAAACCTTTTATTTCTGTAGGTGCACGGTTTGGGTTTGTGTTGGTAGCTTCCCTACGTTTACATATTCAACCTTAGAATTACTAGGGTACGATGTTTATCCCTTGGTGGTATGATTAGGGCCAACATGATTTTTCCATTCATTGGTTCTCTTAAGTGTCGCAAGTTGTGTAGGTTTGTCATTTTGTTCTTGTACTCAAGATATTTTCCTAGACGTGAAGTCATATCTCATATGTAATTCTTCTTACATGAAATAAAGAAATTATTTACAATAGGAATCTATTTTTCCTTGTATAAGGGGACATCTAGATCCTAATCCTTCGCTCCTTATACTTGTGTTTCACACTCTTCTTCTAATAGAGTTGAATATTGATTTTGTTGAACATTAAGGGAATCTACTATGCCTTCTTCTGGGTCATCCTCTATGTATAAGGGGGGTTGTATTTGGTTTGGCTAGTCAATTCTCTCTCTTTGTAAGAGTTGAAATGGTGGTATCCTATATTAGGGATTGAAATTTCTCTTAGGGCATTGTTGAATCTATCGAGGGGGGTTTTTGTTCTCCTATTCTAATTTCACTAGATTGTTTGAGAGGTTTCTAATCAGTTTATTCATCTCATTTAGCTTATGATCATAAGGCTTTTAAACTTCACCAGAGGAATTGACCTCCTCCTTTCCCTTACTCCTATCACTTTGTTCTGTTTTTCCCTTCAATTTTCTCATTGATATGAAATTTGCATCTACCTCTAGGGAATCAATTTGAATTTGAATTAATGTGGGGTATTTTATCTCCCTTAGTGTAAATCCAAAATATACCTCAAAGGCTCAACTAAACACCACTCTTTTTTCTTCCTATTGGGGATTTATCTCGACTAGCAAACTATTATACGATTTGTTAAATATTTTCACAAATTTAGTAACATCTTCATTTGGTCTTTTACTTATCACATTAAATTTAGTTAATAAGTATCCATGGTATTTATTCTCGCCGCACTTCTACATAGATATCTTTTCCAATTCTTCCAAAGAATTATTTTGGTTTTTAGGAAATGTCATAAACCTTTTCCTCGCTTCCCCATCCAAATATTCAAAAAATAATTTGAGTACCACATATAGATGCTCGGTGCAGGATACCCCAAGGGAATTTTTGGGGCTTATAGCCCATACCTTGGTCAATTTTGTAATTCCAATGTAAAGACTCTGATTTTTTGGGTGTGGAGCGCGTAGTTTGTTAAATAGTCATAGGGTTGTCCATGCTTATTTTGATAATGTAATGTCGACTATAGAAGATCTACCCATGGTCCAAGGACCATGGGATTGTATAAATTGAGTGAAGCTCTAAGTAGTTAAGGCATCTAAAGTAGACATAAGGTGAAGGACATATGATGTATGTGAGATAGATCTGACGTTTAAAGTCTAGTTTTGGATCGTAGCATAGGAAGAGGATCTGCAGCTGAGTGTGCAGAGGCCTAGTAGTCTGCGGCTGAGTGTGCGGACCCCTGCATCTGAATGCGCATGGCAAGTCAAGTCTATAATCGGCTTAAGTATTAATAAAGAGAATTTTCTATCAATTTTACATCTTTATAAGTGTTTTATGCATCTGTTATCTAAGGTACGAATTCCACTTATAATGCTTATATGATGCACGAATGTGTATAATTGTGTTGTTTAGGTGAATGCAAGTTGGAATATCTATTTACGCGAAGATAATTAAGTTCAATCAATAAGATAAGTAAGATACTTGGTGTAGTTTAGGATATATCGCATTCGCTGCCTTAGCAGAACAAAAGGACTTCAACCCCTGATTAAGGCTGCACAAATGTAGATTCTAATAGGTCGCGAAGGTAATGAATTTTAGAATAGAGTGCGGAGCGAGCTGTGCAAAGGTAGGTCTAGTTGAACTAAATTGACATCATAGACATCTCAAGGGTGTGAAAACTTGGTTCCAACATCCCCCCATACAGCTTCAGGCGAGACTTTAGTCTGCGCTCTGCGGGCTGATGCCGAAAGGACTAGTAGTGTAGCGATTTGTTTGGCTAAGTAACTATGAACCTGGTTTAGGCCCATATAAGCCAACAAATGGTTCCGTTGTGAGTACCAGAATCTACATGAGAGATGTGCGATTTCGTGTCAATGGAATCCAACTAAGAAGAGAATTGGAGGCTCACTGGATAGAAGAATTCACGAGTGCGTGGCGTAGGAAAACAGAAACCCACGACTATCAAAAGAAGAGTGGCTAGACAACTACTTGTATACAGAGATCCACAAAATATTTTTCGCATCCTTCGCTACTAGCTATATGAGTGGATCGCGAAGCTAGCAGATAGCCAAGGAAGGTGGAAGCTTAATGGTCCTATTGTGTGGACCCTAGATCTAGTGCGAAGATTGGAAGCATCAGAGGATAAGGTCATGCACGATGTTGATCATTCGCTTGATTGTATTATAGGGGGATTTGTTACTAAGTTCACAGTTGACACCTCAATCAACTACAGCGAGGTAGAGTGACGCTTTCTCAAAGGATTTCGAGGTAAGTATGTAAAGTCCTTGAATACTTGGATTACAATGTTGTTGTGCAAAAAGAAAGTTATGTAGTTACCTCAATGTTCGGAGCTACGTGAAGTGGAAGGGTTTATAGGAATGAAGGAAATAAAGGTCCAAAAAATAACCCCTTAATTTCACTTCCATGAGGGGACGAGGAAGAGCTTGCAAAGGTCTCTCCATGAAGTGCTATCTAGCCGATAAGACAAAGAATTCCTCGAACCACCGGCTTCACCACCATCACCTCCATCTTCACCCATACCATCTCCAGTAGCACAATGATTCAGTAAGGAAAACACAATGAAGCTGCCAGTGTTCAAAGGTTTGGGAAATGAGGATAGGGACCAATTCTGGTTCATTGTAAGGGATGTATGGGAAGTGCAAGGTGTTACAAATGACCATATAAAGAAAGCGACACTAGTTAGCACTCTACATGACCGCAGACTGACCTAGTATATTAAGTACTCCAATGATAACCTGAATGTGAGTGTTGCAGACACTCAAATGACACTGCCTAAATATGAAGCGCATTCGATTGTGGAATTTAAGGAGATCACGATGCTACCAAGCGAGAATCCTTAGGAACTAGATCAGAGGCTAAAATGTAAGATTCGCGAAGCCAACATGAACCTGATAGATAGACAACATTGCAAATTGTTTGTAGCTTCGCTACTACCAAATTTAAGGAGTTCAATGTCGCTACATGAGACCCCGATGCAGGATCCTAACCTAGGAGTTCAGCAGATCCACGTGGAGCTAAAGAATCTGTGCCTTGAGATTCAGAGTCTGAAACAAGACAAGATGGTTCAACCATAAGTGCATGAAGAAGTATGGTGTCTGAAAAGAAAAAGTCACGGTCATGACAAAGACCACCGTTTGATTTCTATGAATTACCTCACAGGAGGAAGACCGATGCCTTTAAGGTCGTAAGCTCAAGCAAGACCTAGAATGGCGTCTTCTTTGTGGTGCACTATTTGTCAAATAGCACTAAAAAATGCCATCGACAACTACCACTTGTTATAGAAGTATACGCAAAATTCACAACAATAGTTTTAAAACTTTTGTAGGTCAGTGGGACATGACGAGTGTACTTGTAGAAGTTTTAATTTGATGATGGATAGAACCCCCACCAATAGAGCTCAGGCCAAAACGCAGCCCCTTGACCAGAATGCAGGAATGGCACGTACAGGATTTTAGGGGTGCGAATGAGGCTGAAGTGGAGGAGGACCTGGTAAAGGTCGGGGATAGTTTATTTTTTATAATTAAGGAGGGTCAAGACATTATTCCCGTGATTGCATGAATCCAATGCGGCTATTGTGTAAGTATTGCACAATGTTTGATCATGAGGCAGAATATTGTCCTACGCTGATAACTAGGATACGCAACAAAGGAGCGCTACTGCCTCCCATGACTCAAAACTTTTAGATGATGGGGTTTGAGCCACGTGAGGAAGACTCAAATGTAAACATTGTGCTTTGTAGTGGAATTGCGATAGGAGATGACTAGGGGAAACAACCAGTAGAGAGTACCTGGGTTCATAAAGCTCCAATGAAGGAAGCTTAGTTTGATTTGGAGCACAATCGAGAACCTTCATGGAAGCTAAGAAGAGCTTCGATGATGCCTCCACTTCAAGATGCAAAGATAAATCAAAGCCGAAAATGGACCCATCTATGCTCACAACTTTCCTAGAAGTCATTATGAAGTTACTGCGTGATAAAAGGGATGTGAAAGGGTTTTAGGAACTCATCAATAGATGCGTTAGAACCACGCCAAGAGAACTGCGATAGTCTGGAAGATCGGAAAGCATAAGACAAGAACTGGATGAGAAATGAGACTAACCGAACAAATTGGAGAATATGAAATGGATCAAGTCATTCTGGATGTGGTATTAGATGTGAATGGTGCGACCTACACTACAATGGTCTCCAATTCAGCTAAGGATGGTGAACCAATAGAAAATAATGCCCATGGGGTGATTGTAGTGAATAACTGTGGATATTGAGGGAGCAAGCACGCTGGTGGACTGCACAACAATCCCTACCCCGCGCTCTTGGGAATTGATCGGGCCACTAACATGAATGGGGTAATTAATATGAAGAAGCATAAAATGATATTTGAGAAGAAATCACTACACATAATTGTACCCCTGGACACTGCTAAAGGATCGTGTTATACAGAATCAGTTCGCGACTATGAGATTGATGATGATTTGGACTACATTTATAAGATAACAGTGTGAGACCAAGACTGGGTGAATGCCATCATTGATGGATGGATTACATGGGAGCACGAGAGCCCCTGCACTTTGGATTCTGATGAAGAAATAAAATGATGGAAGAATCGGTTACATGAAGTAACTACACTAAATTGCAATATGATGACTAAGTAGTTGCCCTGCTTGTCGACAAAAGTAAGGGATCTGCCTATTTATGATGGTATGAATGAGGTAGATACCTTCTTGGATGCATTTTAAAGGGAGGTGCTACAAAAGCAATGCTTCCAAGCCTTGGATTGGGTACTACGCACTACGCCTGCAAGATCGTGGGATATGCACAAAGTAGGTTTTGATGATTGGTGCAAATGTAGAAGGATGATGAGAGTGCAATTTGGGAAGCCTAAGGTATGACTAACAGACAAGTGCAATGGAAAGGATGATCTGTGCATGCATCTGGCCAGGTGGACATAGGCCTATGGAGAAGAACCCCAACCTGCACAGATGCACAAGTACTCTGCACTAAAATACCTGGTCAAGAAGCATGTGTTGTGGGGGGTGACCTTGCTAGCTCTTAATGTTGGGAAGACATTTTTCAAGAAGAGAAATTGTGCAGAAGTGGTCAACAAAGTATTGGAGACTGCGCTAACTAAGGTATGCAATGCACAACAAAGTGATTGGGACCTACGCATACTAGCAGTGTTATGGGCTTATCAAATGACATGTAAGAAACTAACAGGATAGACACATTTTACGCTGGTGTACAGAGTGGAAGCCATAATGCCTATGGAATACATCATGCCTAGCCTATGCATAGAAAATTTCACAGGTATAACGGATCATAAAGTCCTAGAGAAGAGGCTCTTGCAGTTGTTGGAGCTCTAAGAAGAACGATTTTTGGTTGAATTTCACCAGCAGGTCCAAAAGTAGTGTCAAAAGGCTTGGCACGATTTATATATTAAGTTGTGCACCTTTAAGGTGAATGGTTTGGCGTTGTTGTATGATAGTATGTTTGAAAAATTCTCAAGGAAACTCAGAATGCATTGGCTAGGACCATATGTTATTAAGGAGATTACAGATTTGGCGCAGTGCAGTTGGTAGAGTTAAATGGAGATCCCTCCCCAGGAAAAGTGAATGGTAGTCATTTGAAGCCCTACACAGGTGGCATAGCCATCTGACTAGCTGATAGAAGCATAGTATTAACGCTCTAGGTAGCTGAAAGGAGGCGTGGGACTCTAAACTACTCTGCCTGGGAACTGCGCAATGTCATGACTATGCGTAGTAGCGAAGTGTCACAGGGTTCGTGAAAATGCGAGGGTAGCTACACTGGCACATAGGTTGGCCGAAAAGTGACCGTTAAAGTCACTATTCACAATGTGATGCTTGGTTTGAGGCCAAATGGAGTGGGCAGCAGGCATTTAAGTCAAATTTTATGGGTTTGATTCATGAAAATCTTCTGCCAATGTATCATTAATGGAGCCAGTGTGGGGGGAAGGGTCAAATTCAAATTCAAAAGGTGCTATAAGTTACAAATGGTCATCCAGTAAATAACACTTCACAATTTGAGAACTGAGTTGTTGTATGCTCAAATATTCATGAACCGAGACTTATTTGATATTTTGAAAGCGAATTCTTTGCTTGAGAAATTACCAAAGACATTAAGAGAATTCTCGAATTGCACTATGGCAGCACCCGAAGAAGCCATGGATATCAGAGCAGTGAAAGTCGAGGTAGCCACGCAGGAAATTATGGAAGTAGAAGCCTCGGAGGGCGCTAGAATAGTTGCTAAGATCCCTAAATCAATGCGCACACCGAGAGCTAAGAAGGATAAGCAGACCATGGTACCAGTGTGCGCCTCTCCTAGAAATCCACTAAGGACCAAGGTCACAATGTAGGGAAAGGGGAAGACCATTAATTTGGAGGCCAATGGGGAGGAAGAGTTTGAAGAAGTTCTAGTGAGGAGGACAATGTAGAGATGGAAGTAGAAATGTAGGGTGCAGACCATCTCACCAGGTTGCTTGCATATGTTCCTCTGCGGAAGGGTAAAGCAAAGGTGCCCAAGGATATAAATGAGAGCAAGAGTTCTCTACAAACTCTGCTGCTCCAAATGATATTAGTTTTGAAGGAGCGCACTTGGGATGGGTCCCTGTGCTAAAATTTGAATATTGGGACCTTGTGGACCATGAGAAGTTCCCACATTTCATGACCACGCAGCTAATGAGCCAGAAGACAGGCGCTCCAACTGGAGCGATAGAGTTGGAGTCATGAAAATGTCTCAGAGGTGATAAGAATGTAGGGTTGCTAAACCTACTCTGGGTGTCACAATACCACCACGCCCAAGTAACAATTTTCGTCATCAGGAAGCTGCTCTGCCTGGTGCATGATGGACGCTTATGGCTGGAGGAGCCCATCCCAATAACAGAGCATATGATTCATAGGGTTACATGACTCCCTTGCACATGGCAGGACCCAGCAAACATTTCAGAGGGAAAGAGTGATGACTTGGCCATCGCGAAGTCCACGAAAAAGAAATTTTAGTTGGAGAAGAAGAAGAAATGGTACACTATCTCCAACATCAACAACCCTGTAGTCAAGGTCGTGATGCATATATTGGCAGGGAAGGTGATGCGAGAGTGCTACGCAGATGTGTGCCCATGTAAGTGGTTGCACTAGTAGCACAATGTGTTGAAGGGGTCCAGTTCAACTGGGAAACTATCTATGCAGTGAGTTCCTTGTGAACTGTTGCGAGACACAGGAGTAGGGAAAAACATTTCATTATGCTTCTCTCCTATTTTCGATAGTACTGGTGGCGTGGGTGTTTCCCGAAGATAGCCAGTTCCCATTGATCGCACAGGACCTTCCAAAGGCAGTGAAGTATTCTTCGCTGTGGGTGACCAGGGACGCACAAAGGATAAGGGAGAGTAAGACCCTTTTTGGTGTTCATGGAGATGAACATCAGGATGGGGATTTATCACAAGCTGTGGTTTTCACCCACTCTCTACAACAGTCCGTAGAGCTTCATGAAATTCAAAGCATAATTTCACCATGTCTTCATAAGGGCACAGAAGGACCCTACGAAGACATGGCATGAATTACCATACTTGATGACTGGCGATGTCATATTCGTGGTCATTTAGTCTTGGCCGCTGGAGTGGCATGATCCAGTTGCCTTCGTGGTGGAAGTAGAGAAGTCCACCATGTAGTGGAAGAAGGAAGAGACAAAGCTGCAAATGGCATAGTTGGCAGAAAAGTACAAGAAGGAAGAAGCACCGACTAAGGCCCAGGTGGTGTGCGATGCTACAAAGTTGGTTGAGGAGTAGAAGAAGACAACAGAAGAAGAGCATGAAGGGTAGAAGTCGCCTTTGCCCGAGCCAGAGACCGATATAGAACAAGGTGGTGCAGACCTGAAGACAATGTCCACCAAGCTAAAACATCCACGACAATGAGAGTAGGTAGGGTTGTAAAAGAAGACAAAGACCTCAAATATTTCATTCAACACTATAACCCTCAATGAGGGGGAATCTACATGATATTGGTGAAACGGTGAGGGATGTCACCATAGAGGCCCTATAGCAGTTTGATGAACAACACCAGCTAGTATTGGGGGCTCTCTAGACACAAATACATGAGTTGTAGGTGCACACTCCATAGGATGGCACTCTGTCCACCAGCCTCGTAGATGGCACTTCAACTACCAAGGAAATGTTGTGCGCTAGGGTGACCAACATAACAGTGTTGCCAGATGGATCACTCGTTATAGAGAATGAGGCTAATAGGCCTATGGTCAGTGGTTTGAAAGGGGTCAGATTAAATATGGCTGTGCTCCCTCGGGAGATGCTCTATCTTTCTTAGGATGGAGTCATTGTAGATCTTTGGGCTAGAGAGAGCCATGTAATACAGGTAATGAGTGAGCAGCGCATCAACATTGAGTAGTTGAGCCTGCAACGTAATGATTCCATGGAGTAGAACAAATAGTTCATGAAGGTTGTGGATGAAGCCTGCCAGATGGTCCTAGAGATGGCCATCCAAGTAGAGGAACTGGTGGAGATGTGCGTCCGAAAGTTAGCGACAAGGGTGTGCGATGCAAGAGCTGAAATGGCCATGGTTCAGCTGGAGTTGAACCTTCAGATAGTAGAATTACAGTTGAAGGCGCAACCTTGAACTCCACTGGAGGTTAAGGGACAACATGCCATCATGATCACAACAATAATGGCGGCAATCGATAGTGCAGTGACAGACTCAATGAAGTTGTTTGAGTAATCATTTGAGGTCCTCACCACCCTGCAAGAGGACCCAAACATAGAGTGCCTAGAGACAGAGGCACATGAGTTGCAGCAGAGATATGATGAGATAAAAGGTACCACGCAGATGGTTTCCCTTACATAAAGTCTTACAAGGATGCAGCAAGAAAAGGTTCTCAAGGAGCAGGTAGATGCGCTCTAGATAAAGAGGTAGTTTTGAAAGTGCGACTACATCCATGGATCAACGAGGTTTATACCATTACATCCTCCATTGAAGAAAATATTGCGCAACTGCAAGCAACTCACGAAAGGATTCAGGGTAGGATTTCAACAATAGTAGTCACTGAACAGTGTGTAGAGGAAGTTCATTAGGCAGCCACTCAGTGCGCTGCTGAGTGTACAATGATCCAATCAGAGTTTAGAAGTCTTCGCGCAAAGATCTCTGCACTAACAAAGTGACTCGAGGGTAAGCCATGATGTTTGTGTTTGGGGCCTATTGGGCGCAGGATCCTCGAAGGGAAGTTTTGGGGCTTAGAGCCCAGATTTTGGTTAATTTTTTAATTCTAATGTAAAAACTCCGCATTTTGTGGGTGCAGAGCATGTATTTTATTACACACTCATAGGGTTGTCCGCCCTTATTTCAATAATTTAATGTTGGTTGTAGAAGATATACCCATGGTCCGTGGACCATGGGATTGTATAAATAGAGTGAAGCTATAAGTAGTTAAAGCAACTAATGTAGACACAAGATGAAGAACATATGATGTATGTGAGATAGATCTGAAGTGTAAAGTCTAGTTTTGGATCATAGCATAGGAAGAGCATCTACAGCTGAGTGCACAGAGAACTAGTAGTCTGCAACTAAGTGCACATACCACTGCAGCTGAGTGTGCAGGATAAGTCGAGTATGTAATCAGTTGAAGTATTAATAAAGAGAAGTTTCTATCAATTCTGCATCTTTATTTCATATTTTATGCATCTGTTATATTGGGTATGAGTTTCACTTCTAATGCTTATATGATGCGTGAATGTGTATAATTTTGTTGATTAAGTGAATGAAATTTGGAATATCTATTTATGTGAAGATAATTAAGTTCAATCAATAAGATAGGTAAGATAGTTGGCATAGTTTAGGAGATATCACATCCGGTGCCTTAGTAGCGTGAAAGGACTTCAACCCCTAATTAGGGCTGCACAAAAGTCAATTCTAATAGAACACGGAGGTACTGAAGGTTAGAATAGAGTGTGAAGCGACCTGTACGGAGGCAGGTATAGTTGGACTAAATTTACATCACAAACATCTCAAGGGTGCAGAAACTTAGTTCTAGCATCCCCCAATAATGCTTCGTGTGAGATTTCAGTCTGCGCTCCACGGGTTGATGCTGAACATGCCAGTAGTGTAGGGATTTGTTTGGCTAAATAATTCTAAACCTATGTTAGGCCCCTATAGGCCAACACCAGATGTTCAACACTTGAATTCTTTTCAAAGGCATGAAAGGTTTCAATATGTTTCTAGGCGGTGATATTATCTTCCCCAATGAATATAGGTAGGATCTTAAGGTAATCTTGGGGAATGACATTCATATGCTATTGGAGGTTCTAATGGGCATATATGTTGAGTAGAAAGCTAGGGACAACCATATTTTGTATGGGTGGTTGAAGAAAATTTGTTTTAGGAGCTGGGTGGAAAATATTTACTGGGTGTGGTAGTGAAGGGGCTATAGAAAATTGAGAGGTAGTATGGATGAAAATATTTTTAACTTATTCACCCTCAAGGAAAGCGTGAAAAGTAAAAGGATAAGGACTGGTAGAAATTTCTTCAGTTTTTGGATATTTGAAATAAAAATCAAAATAGGGGAATCTTCCTTTCAAGGAGTCCAAATTCGTAATTGAGGAGTTGGGGAAGCTTATTTCATATTTTTGAGGGCTAAAAAATGATATTTCGGAAGTAAAATTGATTGGTTCTGCGGTCTTTGGGACACTTTCTCTCTAGATCCTTCTAGAAAAAATTCTCTATGGGTCAAAGACATAATGGGTATTTTACTGATAGGTGTTTTGGCGAGTATGATGTCTCTTAGAAGCTCGAATTATGACCTGAGAGGCTTATTAGGTTATATATATCAACCCACACTTCCCTAGCTCACGAGAGAAAGGAATGTACAAAATAATTCCGAGGGAATATATTCTGATTTGTTCCTCAACAACAACTCCAAAAGATGTTGTGGTTCCTAGAGAAAACCTCCATGTTGAGAGGGATAACAATTCCTAGGATGTCTTAGAGTGTATGGATAATAGATTTGTGTTACTCAAGATTCAAATATATTTTGTGTTAAATTGGTTCAAATATCCTATCCCAAGGCAGATACAATTAATCTACATACTAAGAACTCTTTTTCAAAGAATGAAAAATCAGATCTAGTGACCTACCCATAGAAAGTGTAGCTATATTTGCTATTGCTATATATGTGGAAACAAGAACATCAAAAAATGAAATCAGTGTCGAGGGTAGATATCAAAATCCTATGCATTAAATTCCTTCAGGAAGATGAAACAGATGATGTAAATGAAATTCAGAACACGTGGAGTGCATTTTAAGGGCCTTATATCTCATACATCATAGGAAACATTTATCAAAACATGACATAGATGAATCTACAACTCTGAGATTAAGTACAACGACTGAAAATACACAATTTCTGAGAAGAAAGAAGCACATATGAAAATATAAACAAAGAGAGAATCACATACTATAGATTTCAGTGTTTGGAATCACCATAACTTCTTTATTAATCCTCGAAAAGAGAACACATATCATAGATCTTCAAAAATTTGTGATACCTTGAGTTTAGAACAACATCTCAAACAAAAAATTTGAACCCTTATGAATGACTCCCTTATCTCCTTTATATAATCTCACCTAAAAATTAGAACAATAGGCAAAATATTCCCTCTTAAAAATTTCATAAATCAATCAACCATTCAAGTGTGATGTTAGCACACCTATTCTAATTATTAGATAACATTTATGATTCCATTATTGAAACAAAATATTTACAACATTTTCAAATTGACATGGATTTCCATGATTAGCACATCAAAATATCTTCATTGTTAGCGAGCCAGTTCTTACGGAAGTGACCACAACTCGATGATTCATATTTATCGTAGACTAGAGAATTTGTCACATTTTTTCCAAATGTTGTATTACCCAAAGGAGAGTGGAAGAAATATTGATAGACTATCTTCATATTGGCGAGCTCGGCATAATGCATCTTGTCAACCAAAAAAGTCTATATTAGCTAGAGTAATTGGAAATATGTCTGCAAATAGTTGACTATGGTCCTTCCCTTGAGGGTGGAGGTATTTTCATGAGAAAAATCCAACTTACTCTTAGCTTCTACTAGCAACTGGTGATATTGTTCCCATGGAATAAATTCCTTTGAAAATCCCAGTGTTTAGGTAACCCTTCTCTAATCCTCTGATCAAAATTTGAGTTAATTGAAACTATATATTTGAATAAATCACCTAAATACTCCTAATTATTTTTCCTGACTGCTTCTCTCTTAATCATCTTAGAGAATTTCATAATAACTTCTCTCCTTGATGATATCCATTGCACTCAACTCATTGGAGGTTTTCTTTTTGGGGTTCCTGATAAATTTCTTTGTTGTCTTGGAGTTTTTACCATCTTCTTCTTGTGGTGACAGGATAAAGAGTTCAGTCTCAATGACTCCAATTCTTTGCTATAAAACTAGGGTCATATTATCTTATATGTTCTTTACAATAGATATAATTTCATCCCATATTATATGTCTGGCATGGATAAGAGGCATATTAACTTTTATCTTATTTTCTAGTTCTTGGATCTCCCCATTTGCAATCTCCAAGATTTTGTTGGTTTGCTCCACATTCCCCTTAGTTGTCTCAAGTTCATTCTCCTTATCTGTGAGCACATGCTTGGTGTTCTCGAAATAAAATTTCACCCTTTTTAGCTCACTATCTCAAAAGTGCAATTCAATGAGGGTCTTGGTGTGTTGTTCAATGGGAGTTTGTTGGTTTTATGGCACAATCATTACACAGATGGAGAATCAGTTTTTTGTTGTAGTTTTTCTAGCTAATGTTTGAGGGACACAAACTCACTATTTATGTTAATTAGTTCCTTGGCCATTATTTCATTTTCATTCTCTACCTTGACCAACTATTTGGATTGCACATATTCAAATGTAGGCATTTTGATTTTTTTTGTCGAATCCGGGATTTCGGATTGTGAGCTTTGAATGATGGCTTCCACATCATCTTTATCATTTAGGCTTACCCCCTATTTGATAAATAGTTATTTGAATCTTTCATTGAACAAGTGATTGGCTCTATAGTTGGCCTTTTCTTTCTTTATCGTTGTGGAAACATTTTCTAATAATTTCTCAGCCTTACTAATAGTCAAAGAACTTTTACTGAGCTCACAATAGAGAATTTCTCCATCTTGGCTATGCCAATTGATTTTATCCCACAAGGGGATAAAATTGATATCTAGTGACATATCCATAGTCCTGAATTGTGATGATGATGGGGGGGAATGTGTTGAAGGATGATACAAAGAGAATTTCATCTTATTTATTTCTAGGTCCATGGAGGTTTGGATCTTTGTCTGATAAGGAACCAAATTTGATGTTAGCTACTATAGAATTTCATCCCTCCTCTTGTTTTTCTCATCTTTCACTTGATCTTATTCCCATTTTGGGCATGTTGTTGATGCACTTAACAAAGATCCCAAAATTTGTACCTCTATAGAAGTAGAAGTGGAATCTTGTTTAGAGTATTTTAGGACTGCCTGGAAGTTTAGCTGGTCTGGGTTCCTCTCAGTCAATTTGGTCTCAATCTCTTCCTTATTCCTATCCTAGAACTTAGCCTTATTGTTGGATGATGCTTCCTCCATTTCTCTATATCTAGCCTCGTCCACGCTTCTATTTTGAGTGTTTTCCTTTGAAGATGGTGTCTCAATTTTCATCTCTATATTAATTGGTGAGGAATCAAAATTAGAATTCAATTCAAGTTCAAGTCTATACTCATTCTCATAAGTAGAAACATTGATATCCCTTCTCCTCTTTGATATGACACTATGGCAATCATAGTTCTACACCTCTCCTATTTCACAATTAAGCTCTTTCAACATGTGTTCTACTTTGTTGAAAGGCTTGTCTGGTGTTAACAATGAATAGGCCTACCACCCTACCTAGCTTAAACGTGGCTTAATCATGTACCCTATCTTGGTAGGAACAAAGTGGATTTGATAAATATTTAGGCTTTGTCTAATAACCTCTAGAGCAATGATTCACATGGGCATAAAAACAAGAAAGTGGTGTGGGGAAAGCTCTGACCCATAGACTCTAATTTTGGTGTAGTATTCAAACTAGAACCAATTATTCATCATGGTATCGTCACTTAGGTGAAGGATTTCCTTTTTATGGGGCAATATTATAGGAGGGGAAATGTTATTTATAATTTTGTAGGCAATGGACATATAAGTTAAAATAAATTGGGGAAAATACACATTATCAATATTTTTCTTCAGGGCATTGTCCCAATCAAACATATAATTCATTTGTTTGTAAAAATATATATTGTTAGGGCCCATGTTCTAAAATTGTTATATCTGAGCATACATGAAAAGGTAGAGCAATATAGATTAGTATCTGAAATAAGAAGTAACATGAAAATGGTGAAACTAGAATTTTATAGATTCATCAAGGAATGATGGTATGTCGAAGATTATTTTAGATTGCATCATTGTATGCAAGAATCCTATGGTGGATCTAGTAATTTTATCACTTTCGTCTTCCCCAAAGAGCAAGGTAATAACCATTACAATTTGCTATAGAGTTTTGAAAAACATGGAAATGGGGAATCTGTCTACAATGGGGAGGGTTTGATTACCTAGTGCTAAAATCAACAAGAGGAAGGTTTGTTATTCTCTTGCTGCAAGCCCATTATAAGTGTAAAAAAGCGTAGCTTCTGTGAACATCTCAGGATTGGGAGATTTTTAGTAGTTGAAAGCATTTTCGATTAATTCTGGGGTCTCTTAAAAAAAATTCTCCCCTATAGAAGATATGAAACAATTCATTTCTTTAACATAGGATGTTGTGATCCAAGAAAAAATCTCTAGAAAAGCGTAGCATGTCGGGGAAATTAGGTGGTACAACCTTGACACTGCAACCTGAAATGGGTCTTCTAGTTTTAGGTGATGATAATACAAGATGAAACGAAGATCTTACATATGGTGGGAGCAGGATGGATCATCAATTTAACATTTTGTTTCCATGAGAGGCTCGATATGTCTAGAGGGTTTTGCCTCCATATATTTTTGGGTTTTGGGCATAATTTTTTTCATTTTAAGCATAAAGGATAATGATCTAATGGCGGAGGACTCTCCCCTACCTTGTGACTAGGAGAAATTAGATATAATGACACTCAAATGGATCTATGTTGATTAATAGTTGGATGATGTTGGGAATACGCAAAGTGACAAGAAAACCCAATTTGAATAAAAACAAATTGAATTCCAATGGTTAAAGTGTCATGGTCTTATACGCAGGAAACACGGTGGAGTGACGCATGGGGATATTGTTGTGGGGAAAAATGCCTATGCAGGACGATCCTATCCACCTAAGGCGTGATAGTGCCTTAGCAACAAACGAATGCAGCTACTTCGGTTTCTTCCTTTATGAAATATGAAAGAGAGGAGATTGGTAGACTTACCGTTATCTTTCGGTTGTCCCTCGATCTAGATCCTCTCCTCTTTGGGTGTCCACAGCTACTTGCCTCCTTGCTTTTGCTCCCACTAGATCACAAGAGAACAGCTACCTGTGACAAGAGAACAACTACATGCAACAAGAGAAGGACACAACACAAAGGCAAATATACATATTCATAAATGATTCAGGATTAGAAGTAAATCAAATACACTAATGCAAATCATACAATAAACACCAGCATATAGGAAAGAACCAAGAAGCTTTATTGATTGATAAACAAGGTTCAGGAAGAGATACAACCCATGGGGTTCCAACCCAGCATCTCCTTCCCAGCAGAATGGAATTCCTTCTTCAGCCCTTTTCAAAGCATAAACACCCAATGATCCAACCACAAACCAACAACAATTCTTTGCAATTACAATCCAGCCTCCCTAAACCTCATGAGAGAGATCTATATATAGGAGTTTTGGAGAAAGGATGAGTCAGCTTGAGGCTGGCATGAAGCTAACTAGTGTCCTCTCCCACTTCAGTTCTTGAGTCCACTTGGAGGTTCTTGCTTCCACTTGGAAATTTGGAACCTTTTACTCATCACCAGTCGAATTCCCTGATCCAAGTGTCATTTTGGAAGCTTCCTGGGCATTGACACCTTGAGAAATGAGTCTGCCACTTGTCCAGTTACGCTCAGCGCAGGTAGCCTTCTTTGCAGTTGACATTCAGCGCAGATGCTCAGTGGAGCAGTTGACATGATCAAGAAATGGCCTGTTTTTGAGTGTTTTCAGGTGGAGAACTTTTGTAAACTGTTGTGGTTTGCTGGCCTTGTTCCTCTAGGGGTAGGAACAACATGTTTAGGGACTTTGGATCCCTTAATTATTGACATTTCATGCTCAGTGATGCAAGGCACAAAAATGTCTATAACAGTTGCCCCCTAAAGTATGAGGCTGTTTATCGGGTGAAATGCTTTATCCAGGGGAGTCCTTTGAGTAGGATGATCATCTGCTGCAATGATGTACATGTCAAATGTTTTTATTTTCCTGAATATATTATCGCAGCCCAGATGGATGAAACTAGATCCGGGGTCTTCAAACTCGTTCGATATTCACTCTAAGTACAAGTCGATCCACGTGAGAATTGCGCTGAAGTCGAACATGGAAAAACATCGCTTGATTACCGGTCAATGATGTAAACCGTTAACAAGCGCGAGAGGAATCACTGATAATGATAATGACCCTCAAGGTACTGCAGTACAATTCACGTGGTGTGAATAAAGGACTTGGCGTCGAACACCACGCAAAATCTTCTGGTTGAAGGTCATTGATGTATACCTATCGCCGGAAGTGAGAAACTTGCCATTGAGGCATGCAAGCTTCAAAGTACTGAAGGGGTTGTTCCTAGATCAACTTCTTGGATAATGAGCTGATGTCGACAAGAAGCGATCCGTCAAAGGAGGGCCTTAATGAATCCCACATCAGTGACACGGAATGGAGCTAATGATTTTAGTGGAGGTGAAAACAATCTGTGACATATGATTCAGGGTGGCGGTCATGAATGGATGAAGGATAATGTATGGCAGTGGATGGGACCTGGTTGACTCTTTCTGAACGACTTCTCTTGAACATATGGTGACACTGATGCGATGGATCGGTAGCATTACCCCAAGTATGGATGGTGTGACAAAGACCATGGTGATGTGACCGGTGAATGAAACAACCCAACCCGATGTGGTACGGAGGAAAAGTGTCATGTTCAAGAGCGACCTGCTACCATCAAAGACTTCTTGATTTTTTCCCAATTTTTCCCCAGTCATTGCTGACTAGTACCTCTTTATTTTTGTCAAGCTTGAGGAGGATAACATATGCTTGTTCTATAACCTGCCCTTCGGGCAAGCCCATCGCTATGTTTTAACGAGCCTAGCGATAGGGAAACTCGTTCTTGTCTAAGGACAAGTTTGTCGCTATTTAGTGATTTTAACGAGTCTAACGACAAGGAAAACTCGGCCCTTTTCATTTTTAGAGAGTCTGAAAAGGTACATAAAATTAACTCCATAATTCCTTTTTCGTCATCTAATCCCTTAAGTCCGTAAAAGTATAAAACAATATAGAAGGGATGAGTTTTCGGTACTTTTAACAAGCCGAACAAAACAAGCGCTCGATCTTTTTGTGCAATAATCCCTCAGGTCCAAAAGGATTAAAATCTAGAGGAGGGATAGCTCTTCCAGTCGTTTAACGAGCTGGAAGGCCAAAACTCGGCTATCTTTTCATATTTTACGAGTTAGTTGAAAAGAGCTTAAAGAATACTCGTCTTCTGAGGAACGAGTGATGAACAGGGATAGCAGCTGATTCCAAGTACAAGTTGGAATTTTCCAATCACGGCAGTGTCACAAGGATGGCTAGGTGAAATCACTCTTCGCAGCTGTTCCTCAAAATGGGTAAACAATCATATGGAGGTAAACGATCGGACAAATGAACGGTGGAGGTGACGGTGCACAAACACGACCAAGGCTTTTATGGTTGATCAGGTTACATACCTCAATGGTTATTTACCGGGATGGGTTTATTTTTTAATGAGCTTGAATGCGCCGCTAAAACTGCTCAAATCTTATGTTTATTTTTTAACGAGCATGAACTATGCTGCTAAAACTGCTCAATCTTATGTTTATTTTTTAACGAGCATGAACTATGTGCTAAAACTGCTCGGATCTCACTTTTCTATTTTTTAACGAGCATAAATTCCGCGGTAAAACTGCTCGATGGTAAGTTTGCATGCCCCCAGCATAATAACGCAAATCGAGGTGCATGCCCCCCAAGCTTTATTGCATTCAACTCGGTGGTTGGAATGAAGGTTTACCTTTGAGAAAGGGGATTTGTTTCATTTTTTAATGAGGTTGACACAAGATAAGAACCATCCTCGGCGTCCAAATCCATTAGACATAGAAGGTTTCATATTCCACCGTGGCCACTTCCGCCAGATTACTCAGAGGTGGTAGGGCAAAAGTACCCATTAAGGCAGGGTCTTTTAGGAGACCTACTCCGATGTCTTGAATTGAATGGTCGCTCCCATGGATCATGGGAATGCTTCCTGTAACTTGTGAACCATTAGGGAGGAAGTTCTGTTGGTCGACGACCGTAATCCCTCCTTCAAACGGGAATGCGATCTTCCTAAAATAAGTCGACACTACAGCTGCCATGGCATATATCCATGGTCTTCCCAGTAGGATGTTATAGTCAAGATTGCCATCGATGACTTCAACATCAATTTCCACTGTTTTTCCTCCTAGTTCAACCTTCAAGTTATTTAGGATGTCGTATGGGGTGTACGTCCTTCCGTCGAATGCTTTTAGTGTCGTCGAAGATCGCGACAAGGTTGGAGATCCGAGAGTTTTCCAGCAACTCATCGACATGATACATGTAGATGCCCCCTCATCAATAATTGTTCGGTGAACAGTTTTGTTGAGGGCTTTCACTTGAATAAGGAAAGCTAGTTGAGCTGGTAACTGAGGATCATATCCTTTGTGATCAAAGGATACAAGATTGGAATCCTTAGGATCCACTCCACCAATAGCTGATAACAATGCCTGCCTTTGGGATGGGCAATTTTGCAGTACCTCAAGAGTCGACATAGCGGATGGCGATTGGGCCAAATCTTCCACTATGTTATAATGCTGCGCCGCCCTGGCACGAGGATTAAATGTCGACTTGTGTACTACTCCCTTTGGCGGTTTTATTGCTAATTCAAGAATGATGGGTGGTGCAACTTCTGCCAAAGTTGTTGTCGAACTACCAGGTTGATCTTTACCTTTGTCGTTCGACACCTATGGATTCCCGTAATCTTTACTCCTTGTCGAAATCAAAGCATCATTTTGTTGCTTAGAGATCGATAACATTAGCACTTGCGACGGGGAAGCATTTCCACTACCAACCAGATTTTGACCTGGATTAGGAAATGGATCAGTCAACACAGCTGAGGTGTGTAAAATTTTGAAGAACTTTTTGAGTTCAGCTTTATATGGACAATCCTTTGTCCAATGATCATCCTCATCACATATTTGACAAGGAAATTTCCTATTTCCAGGAGGGTTTGAAGAAGTTTTTTGAGGGGATGACTCACCCTGTTTCTTCTTCTTCCCTTTGTTTTGCTTCTTCTTGCTCCCTGGTTGATTGGAATTTTTTCCTTTATCTGCTGATACGTCATTTATTTCCAAAGCAAGAATTTCTTGATTTTCCTTTTGATTCGAAGTCTTACGGCTTTTCTTATTCGAATCCCTTGTCGACTTTGCATTTGCAGTGCCAATCACACCGTCACCGGCATGAGAGTCACTATTTGATCTAGGAGGAGGAGGAATTGAAAATTCTGGTCTAGGGGCGTCCAGTATCTTGTCATAGAGCGTGCCAGACTGAGTATATACCAAGTCTAAATATTGGGCACGAGCAATAACCTGCTCCTCTGTTACGACCCCCCCCTTGGCCACATCTTCTGTTATAGCAGGAAGAAGTGACTTTATAAACCACTGAGCTAATAGCTGATCTGGAACATAGGTCTTCACCATTCTGCGATGACGACGCCACTCATGTATATGATCGGATATATGTGTGGTTGTTGTCTGCTTGAAATTGGTTAAGATTTCTGTCCCAGTTTCATACCTTATCGGTAACTAAAAATGGGTTAAGAAAGTCGTGGCTAGGGAACTGAAATTGTCGAAAGAGGCTCTAGCTAATTCAATATACCATTTAGCCGCTGGACCTGTTAATGTCCTCTGAAAAAGGCGGAGCCTTATCGAATCATCATTCAAGGTGTTCGACGAACACCACAGATGAAAAGTCATCACATGATTCGACGGGTCTTCGCCAGGATTTCCATTGAATTTAGGAATGTCCGATGGAAGCTTTTGAGGAATCACTGGCCACCAATGGGAATAAGCAATTGGATCGTTCGTCAATCGGTGTAAATCTGGTAATTCTAAAGTTGCCACGAATGGTAACTGTTGATTCAGGTTTGGCGAGGCGTACCCAGGATACGATGGAATCGCCTGAGCAGTAGGCCTTTGCATACCAGCATAATGCAATTGATGTTGGTATGACTGATACGGCTGGTGGACTTGACCACTGTAAAGCGGTTGATTTAACCCGTTTTGAATATACAGTTGTCCACTATTCACAAAGATCTGTTGCTCAGATCCTTGGTACACCTGCTGGAATTGTGGTTGTTGGTATTGCACCATCCACGGCTGTGAAGCCATGCTCTGCTATGCTATACTAACCGACGGACCAAGATGTAATTGTACCCGTTTGGACCTGTGTCATCCCGGCAGTTGGTGATTGTGGTTGTATCACAGGGTCAAGGGGCTGCTGCATTACAACCTGAGGTTGACACATAACAGGCATCGTTTGAACTTGCGACACTGTTACAATAGCTGGCATCGTCGGGATGCTGGACATAGGTACACATTGTTGCATAGAATACACAACTCTTGGCTGTTGGGGTAACATAGGTACCCAACCACTTGTCGAAACTCCAGTAAAACCTGAATACGGTTGAGAACTGTCGTATGGGTATCCTCCCGGAGGGGGTAATGAAAGGGCATACTACCCCCCATACGGTAGCAATCCAGAACTCAAGGGTATGGTTGGCCCTTGGGTACTGGATGGCCCAAATTGACCTCCATAGGGATCAATTTGTCTAGTTTCAACATAAGAATTACCGGATATTATTCCGGAAGAACAAACTGGAACAGACCACACTGTCGAAATAGTCCCTGGGTGGACTCCTTCTAGCTGTTGAGAGCTAGTTGGGACAGATGGTACGCCGGCAAACATCGTCGGAGTGGTGGAAGGGAGCTCTGTCGTCGCTGTGTCATTCGACATAGTCCTAGATGTCGACGGTTGCTCAGACATTTTAAGTCTATCCAATAAACTGCCTAGCGATTCTACAGGAACTTCCATTGGTGATGGACAAACTTCTGATGTAGAAGGAAAAAGAGTGACACCTACTCCAAAATGAGTTGGAGTACATGCTTACGGGTCCTCTACAATTTCCTCTATCGCAATCAAACCAGGTGGAAGAGGAATACCGTAAGGTCCGTAAAAGATTTCTGGTGCCGAAGAAGGGGTTGTTTCGACAACGACAGTTGTTTGAGGAACAATACTCTCTGGACCGGTTACAGATGGAACTCGTTCAGTAATGCAAGTACTTGTTCTCAGACCAGGATCAGTGCTACCGTCCCTCTGTGGCTGTTGAACTTCTTCAATAGAGGCAGGGTTTCCAGAAATGCTTGGAGTAACCGGAATCTCAGATGTTGTTGGAACGGTTGTTCTAACTTTGATGGGAGATTTTGAACCGGTTAAGCGAGTTCGTTTTGTCCGTACTACTTTCGATTCTGGAGACAAAGACGGTTGACTCGCAAGCCTCCGCGAACGATGGGGTTTCAATTGAATTTCTTCCACGGTTGCGGATTACTCGATCAACTAAAATACAAAAGGGGGAATTATGTTTCTGAATTGAATGAATTTTATTAGACGCTTTTTAGACACAACTTGCTTTTTCAGTTTTAAAGAGTCAAGAAAAAGCTAAAGATGACTCTAGTCTCCTTCGATGTTTTAACGAGCGCGAAGTGACAAATGCTCGGTTGGACTTTTTCTGTTATAGAGTCTGAAAAAGGACAAAAGAAACTGCTCTGGAGATCTAGGCAGAGGGTGTGCCAAACGTTTCGCAAAACCACAGAATACGTTTTACGGTACGGGTGGTCGATCTTCGTGAATGTTGTGTTCACTGCATTGCGATCAGTAAGGCGGCCGACACGGCTTCCTAAGGATAAAGGATATATGCCTATAGGGGTCTCCCAATATATACGCGATGGTACGTGGGAGCACAAGTCCATATTAGTGCTATCGTCCCTCAGGAGGAATCACCCACCTTCTTAGAGATCGACAGTCACTACGTTTAACGACGCCGGAACACGTCTCTACCTAGACCTCTACGATGAGCGTTATGTTGCAAAGCGTTGTTAGGTTCATTCAATATATTTTAAGTTGATCTTTTTAAAGTTTTTCTTTCAGGATCACCACGAGATGTATTGGTACAAATTCCTAAATGCAGTCTAAGATGATAAGCAAGCTTTATAATCTTTCAACTTTGAAAATCCTAGCTACTAAGGGAAAAGAGAGCGACTATCTTTTCTCAAAGAGCAATAAGCACACTCTAATGCACTCTTCCTAAATCCAACATGCAAACTTATCAAAATGCAAATGCAAAATGCAGGTGTTTGTTTTCACTTTCTTAGTATAAATGCCTACAAAGAAAGCTTTTTTCACAACTTCGAATTTGCTTTTAAATGACTGAAAATAAACAAGTTTACTTTTTCCCAAATCAGCAAGGGTAGAAGAGATTACAATCACTTTGCGATTTTTCGAAAGAAATACTTGTTTCGACACTTAAAAGTGACAAATTCAAACCAATAAGCAAAAGCAAATGATAATCAAACTGCAAACAGCCAATGAACTCTCTCCTAAGATCACAATCAATCACAAAATCAGATCTGAATCAAGGCTACAGGATGACTATTTCGCTCATGCAAAGGAAAACTGTAAATGACGCCACAAACACATAAAAACACTTACAGTCTTTTTGTACAAAAATGAGGCGGAATACAAGCAAAGAAAAGGGGTATCAGATGTTGTACCTATGCTGGTTAAAGGCTGCAAAAATAGAGATCAAAACAGGGAAAAAGACAGCAAGGAACCCCAGCTGCATAAGGCCACACTGGTTTAGCGCAGGTGTAACACTGTCAGTTTGACATTCAGCGCAGGTAGCCTTCACGGGACCTGCGTTGAAATGCAGACTGCCTTCACAGTGCCTGCGCTGAAAGGAGAAACTCTCATTTCTCTTGGTTTCCGGGTCATAAAATGCTCAAAAATCAACTGTTTCAGGCCAAATCAGAAACACAAGCAAGGTATAAACAGAAGGATGCTTTGAGAGGGTACTAAAGACTATCACAAAGGATCATCAAGTCATTTGTGAGTCCATTGTTGAGATCATAGACAAAAACCCAGTGAAGGATCAAAGCAGCAACATTCTACTTTGCAAAGCAGTTCGATTGTTGTTGTTGAGTCTATGAAGTAAACAATGATGTAAACACAAACAAAATGACTAAAGAAAAGTTCTTGCCTAGCAGAGTCGCCAATTTGTTGTGGGGAAAAATGCCTATGCAGGACGATCCTATCCACCTAAGGCGTGATAGTGCCTTAGCAACAAACGAATGCAGCTACTTCGGTTTCTTCCTTTATGAAATATGAAAGAGAGGAGATTGGTAGACTTACCATTATCTTTCGGTTGTCCCTCGATCTAGATCCTCTCCTCTTTGGGTGTCCACAGCTACTTGCCTCCTTGCTTTTGCTCCCACTAGATCACAAGAGAAAAACTACTTGTGACAAGAGAACAGCTACATGCAACAAGAGAAGGACACAACACAAAGGCAAATATACATATTCATAAATGATTCAGGATTAGAAGTAAATCAAATACACTAATGCAAATCATACAATAAACACCAGCATATAGGAAATAACCAAGAAGCTTTATTGATTGATAAACAAGGTTCAGGAAGAGATACAACCCATGGGGTTCCAACCCAGCATCTCCTTCCCAGCAGAATGGAATTCCTTCTTCAGCCCTTTTCAAAGCATAAACACCCAATGATCCAACCACAAACCAACAACAATTCTTTGCAATTACAATCCAGCCTCCCTAAACCTCATGAGAGAGATCTATATATAGGATTTTTGGAGAAGGGATGAGTCAGCTTGAGGCTGGCATGAAGTTGACTAGTGTCCTCTCCCACTTCAGTTCTTGAGTCCACTTGGAGGTTCTTGCTTCCACTTGGAAATTTGGAACCTCTTACTCATCACCAGTCGAATTCCCTGATCCAAGTGTCATTTTCGAAGCTTCCTGGGCATTGACACCTTGAGAAATGAGTCTGCCACTTGTCCAGTTACACTCAGCGTAGGTAGCCTTCTTTGCAGTTGACATTCAACGTAGATGCTCAGTGGAGCAGTTGACATGATCCAGAAATGGCCTGTTTTTGAGTGTTTTCAGGTGGAGAACTTTTGTAAACTGTTGTGGTTTGCTGGCCTTGTTCCTCTAAGGGTAGGAACAACATGTTTAGGGACTTTGGATCCCTTAATTATTGACATTTCATGCTCAGTGATGCAAGGCACAAAAATGTCTATAACAGATATACATTAGGAGACACGTGGGAGGTGTTCGCATTATGATGTATGTGTTTTACTTGATGGCACCCCACTTATAGCGGAACAACTCATTTGTATATGGTAACTAGATGAATCTATAGAAGAGATATTATATGTGACAGAATGCATGATAGTAGTGTTTACAGATGTGATGAAATGCAGGGCAGCCTCAAGCAATCAGTTCAAAAGTCAAATCACTCAGATGAAATATCACAATATAGCAGGGAAACAACAAAGAATGACAGGATCAGTCTTCACAGAATGAAGAAAGAAAGGTACACATAGGTTCACCATTGACCAAGTTGCGTATACATGCACATTCACTGTATACAAGTCACGTATATGTACACATGCACTTTCACATAAGGAATAGCGTGTGTACCTTGGAAAACTAAATTCTTGGTTTGAAGTATTTGGTCCATGGTATTCGTCCAAGGTATTGGTCCTAAGTGGTTTTGGTCCATGGTATTGAGAAAGGCCTAAAACTATAAAAGGAGGAGAAGATCATTAGGCCATGATGTGCAAGTATTGAATATCTAATGCAGTGTGAGATGTAATATGCAGGTTATTGGCTTATGGTGTTGTGCTCGATCTGAACCAAGGATGAACCTTAACGTTTGATGAAGGATAAGATCTAATGATGTATTACGATCTTAAGGGTTGAAGGGAATTATCTTTGTGTGGTTTGATCATGTATCTGAATAATTGGTGCATGTTGTAGTATGTAAATATGATGATTTGGGTATGACTAAAGTTTGAAATAGTTGTAATCTTTAAATCATCATTTACAAATCTGTACGTAGGTTCACTTTCGAAAAGGAGTGTATACACAGTGGTTTTGCATATGAAAGCAGCGTATAAATCATAAATTTGATTTTCAGATATGTACATTGGTTCGCTTTGAGGGAAGAATGTATGCACACAAGTTCAACACATGGAAGTAGTGTATAGCTTATAAAATATGTTTTTGCTACTTCTATTTGCTGATGCAGTGTTCTGGGTTCCAGCTTGGCTTCTGGTTACTATATTCTGGTGACAGCATTCTGAATGATCAGATTGATGGGTTGTTAAAGTGATTGATTGATTCGGTTGTGGCTGTTTCAAAAGGAGATTGGTTGATGCAGATATATTTGATGATTGAATGATGTTGTTGATGGATCTAGTTTGAAAATTTATGAAACATGGTCCTGATAGGAAGAGAAGGTTGTAGCCTTCTGTAGGCTGGCACCTACGTACTAGTAAGCATATCAGATTGTACAAGAGCTAGGGGGTTATAGCTCCCTACCAATAAAAGTTCGAGAACAAGAGAAGGTTGTAGCCTTCTATAGGTAGAAGCCTGCATACTATTATACTACTGCACCAGTACAAAATAAATTGTAAACCAAATTTCCTTAATATTAAAAGAAGACAAAGACGTCAGTAGTAGGTGGTTTTTACCCACATTGGGTTTCCACCTTATATATTGGTGTTCTTGTGTGTTGCTTATGTGTGATGCTTTATTATGATTTTACTGCACTGTCTAATGAATTCCTGATACATTGATCAAAGTTCAATACATGATAATTTGGGTAAATCTAAAATTATTGCATATACGTTGGTTGCATTAAGTATAGTTGTGTATACATGCTAGTTCACTGAGCTGAAGTAGCGTATACAAATCAGTTTTGAAAATTAGATTACTGATCTAATAATACTGATTCACCCCCCCCCCCACCACCAATATTATTTCCAACAATTGGTATCAGAGGAGGTCCTTCAGAAGAAGCTTGATCACTTGAAGGAAGATCCATCATCATGAGTAATCAAGAAAGTGGGGGATCCATCAGATCGCCAGTCTTTGATGGGAGAAACTTTTTTTATTGGAAGGTAAGAACCACAACCTATCTTGAATCTCTTGGCATAGATGTCTGGGAAATCATGGAAGGAGGATATACATTTCCATCAGCAATTCATACAGATACGGTAGGTAAAAAGCAATATGAAACCGATGCCAAGGTTGTCAATACATCATTGGGAAGTCTGTCACAATGAAAGTTTGTAAAATTTATGCAGCTCAAATTAGCCAAGGAAATATGGGACAAAATCGTTCTAAGCTATGAAGGAGGCTCCCAGGTAAAACGTGCTAAACTGTAAACTCTCAAAATTCAATATGAAACTCTCAAGATGCACAATGATGAAAGTATAGCTAGTTACCTCTTACGTGTAGATGAGGTTGTTAATTGCATGAAGAATATGGGTGAAGAGATAAAGGAAGTTACCTTAGTTGAAATTTTTTTAAGATCCTTATCTTCTAAATTTGAATCAAAAGTATATGCCATAGAAGAAAATCAGGATCTACAAACTATTACTATGACACAACTTCACAGAATCATAATTTCCTTTGAGATGAGAAAAGCAGGTCCATCAGATATGAGAGAAGCCGCATTTAAAGCTTTAGCAAAAGGAAAAGAAGAACTCAATGAATTAGGACACATTTCAAAAGAAGAAGAGGAAGTAAACTTTGTCAAGAAACTTCATCGAGGTTCTGAAATATTCAGAGGTAAACTACCGTTCAAATTTTTTGCCTATGGTAGAGTCAGTCATTATGCTACCAAATGTCCTCATAAAGATAAAAATGAAGGAAAGGAATCTGCAAAATGGAATAGAAAACAAAGTGTAAGTAAAAAGAGCTACTGTACTCATGAAGATAGCGATGGTTTATCAAATAGTGATGAAGATGAAAATAGTAATGACAATAGACTTTTGATGGCTTATGAAGATGATGATCTCTTGGATGCTTTAGATGAAGATGACGTTTATGAAGAAATCTCTAAACTCAAAATCTGTTTAGAAGAAAATAATATGATTATAGATACCTTGACATACCAACTTGCTGAAAGAGAAAAACACAATGAAAAACTAGAATGTGAAATCGTGGGTCTAAGTAAGGATCTTGAGAAAACAAAAGCTCTCAATCTTAGATTTGCTAAAGGATCAGAAACCTTAAATGAAATTATCAAAGTGTAGCATTCTCCTCTGATAAAGACAGGTCTTGGATATAATGAATAAGCATCTCAATCACAGAAGCCATCAACCTCCACTAAAAGCTATCTTGATGCAGCAAAGGGCAGTGGACAGTTTCACAATCGTCAGCAAAGGCATAAAGTAGATCACTAGGTAAATCAGGCTCAATTTACTTCAAGGATTAACAGAAGCCACAACCAACCTTAGGTAAATTGTACTCAATTTTCCTCAAAGATGAATATTAATCAAAACTACAATCACCAGGTCATTATATTCGATAATCGTAGGAACTTCTTTAATCGTCAATGTTTCTCATGTCATTATTT
This sequence comes from Pinus tabuliformis, assembly GCA_031772625.1. Classification (NCBI taxonomy): domain Eukaryota; kingdom Viridiplantae; phylum Streptophyta; class Pinopsida; order Pinales; family Pinaceae; genus Pinus; species Pinus tabuliformis. The sequence goes on from CM062818.1 coordinate 1,671,431,444, forward strand.
TGGGCAGAAAGCTACAAAAAGTGTAGCTTACAAAACCATCATGACTAGAGAAGCAAGAAAGCAAAGGAATGTGACAGGGATTAGGAAAAGTTCCTATAATAACTTTTCTCTTCTTGAAAATGAAAAGAATGCTCAATCTGTAACAACTCTGGCCATGAAGAATCTGAATGTAGGAGTAAACTTTGGTAAATACCTCAAAAGGAGAAAACTCCATCAAATCCCAAAATATGGAGAAAGAAAGAACCGCAAACAGAAAGATGTGGTATAGCCTTGTATGCTAAAGGACAAGAAAACCAGTGGTACATCGACACTGGATGCTCAAAACACATGACAGGTGACAAAGAAAAACTACACTCATATAATGGCTTAGAAAAGGAAAAGAGGGTATCATTTGGAAACGACACTCTTGCTATCATAAAAGGTAAAGGCTCTGTTTTCTTGAAAGGAAAAGTTAAAGCTGGGAATGTTATGTATGTTGATGGCTTAAAGCATAACTTGTTGAGTGTGAGTTAAATGTGTGATCAAGGAAATGAAGTAGTGTTTCGATCAAATGGATGTGTTGTTCGTGAGCTTGATACAGGAAAAACCGTGATCAAAGGTACAAGAACTCCAAACAACCTATACATACTCAAGGGAGGACAACAACAGTCCTATCTAAAAAAATGATGAAAACTGGCTATGGCACAAAAGATTGGGACATCTAAGATCTTCTCAAATAAGAAAAGCATGCAGATTCCAAGCTATTTGTGATCTTCTAGATATCAACATTCATGAAAATACTATATCCAAATAATGTCAATTCGATAAGAAAATTAGATCTCACTTCATCAAAAAGGAAGGGTCAGCTAGTAAGCCTCTTGAACTTGTTCATATTGATTTATGCAGACCATAAAGGAAAAAGTCTCCTCATGGAGAAGAATACTTTATATTGTTCATTAATGATTTTTCCAGAATGTGTTGGATAGGCCTTCTAAAGCATAAAGATGAAGCATTTGAAAAGTTCAAATGCTTCAAAGCTTTGGTTGAAAATGAATTAGATCACAAAATAAAATGCCTCAGATCTGATCGAGGAGGGGAATTTACCTCGGATGAATTCTTTGACTTTTGTAAAATCCATGGAATAAAAAAGGAGTTCTCCACTGCAAGGACTCCTTAGCAAAATGGAATGGTAGAAAGGATGAACAGAACTATTCAACAAATGGCTCGTGCTATGCTAGATGAATCTGGAACTCCTGCAACCTTCTGGGGTGAAGCATTCACTTCCGTCACTATTCTAAACCAAGCAAATGTTCAGGTAAACAACACTCCAACTCCAAATGAACTTTGGTATGGTAAGACTCCTAGTATAAAAGACTTCAAAGTTTTTGGAAGAAAATGTTACATCAAAAGGACTGATGAAAAACTTGGTAAATTTTAACCTAGAGCAGATGAAGGTTTTCCTCTTGGCTACTCTTCCCGAAGTAAAGGATATAAATGTTATAATAAAAGACTTGGGAAAATTATTGAAGTAATTATGTTGTGGTTGATGAAACATGCAAAAATCCAAAACAGATAAAAACTAAAGATTATGACAATGAAGAATATGAGGATCAATTACCCTCATCAAATCACACTGATTCTAAAGAAGAAACCAATGAAGCACCAGAAGAAGAGATAATGGTAGAAGATTGATAAGAATCACCCCAAAGAGTGTGAATCACGACAACAACTGGTTGACAATGGGAGAGCTAAAACATCATACAAAAGTGGTCTACAATGAAGCAGGGATGGCGAGATTAGGAGATCACCATAAGGGTTTAGGGTAAAAACCCTAGGTTTTACTGCACAACTCTCCGAAGGCACCTGGACCTAGATGAGTGACAACCTACAGATCTCTATTTCTGTTGCATTTTCATCTGTCTCCATTTACCGACGATAACAACTAACAGCATGGGCGATGTTATGGAGGTCGAGGAGCTTGATTATACCGAGGACCCTTTCCCCGACTACGTCATTTTTTGAAACCCTAACCTCATTTCGCTAACATCTGGCCCATCTCCCCCACCCGGTCCTGCTCCGTCAAGCTTTGCACTCGTGGTTTTCTATCAGGGACACAATACAACTCCTCTGTTTTTCAATTCACTTTCCATTGTATCCCCTACTCTGGATTTCCCTCCTTTATCACCGGGCACTCTTCATTTTCTCACTACAAACACTGCACCTTCGCCCTCTTTTGATCTGAATCCATCGACAGACCATCTCTAGCCATCCACTTTGAATTTTTTTACAGTGCTTCTTAAGGACCTCCAGGCATCCAAGGATGAAAACCCTCCCATCTCTACAAACTTATCATCAGGCTGCTTTGAAACCCCTGCGGTAAAGGTCAAGTCTGAAATTCATACCACTCAGGAGGGTTCACCTAATCCGTTGTCAGAACATCCATTTGCCCCACGAACTGGGAAAAGGAAGACAAAGTGTGTGAAGGCTACCACAAAGGACATTACTATTCGTTTTGGTGAGAGCTCTGCTATTGGGGAAGCTGCATACATGGCAAACACTGTGCTGGCCAGACATGTTTGAGGTCGAGCATATTCAGTAGTCAAGCTCACCATATGGGTTCGAGAAATTTGCAGGGTTTACTTAAGGAATTGCCTAAGGTGCAGGTATTTCCCAGGGGTTGATTCGCACTTCATTTGCACATTGATATGGCTCCTATACTCCTTAAGAGATGGAGTCCCCTCCTCAACCCAGAGAGGGAACAAATAGGGGTAGGGCCACTTTGGGTTCGCTTGCGAGGACTTCCACTGTAGTATTGGTGCAAAGAGGTTTTCTTCAGAATTGGAAATGCCCTAGGTACCTACCTGGACCATGATAAAACATTTCTGCAATCAAATAACAAAACCCTAGCTCACATCCTGGTACATTTGGATACTTGCGAAGGTTTGGAAGAGAAAATCACTCTTCAATGGGGGAAATACACTAGGGTATAGATCTTGGACTACGAAGGAGTTCCCTTCCGATGTAGGAGATGTCACAAAGTGGGGCACATTTAAAGACTCCACACTCATTGAAAAACCAGAGGATCCTCCGAGGGCACCTACTACTTCTACAAAGAATGATGCACCGACTCTAAATCTCTCTCCTAGTTTGTGTCATCTTCCTCCGGTCAGCAACATCTCCCTAGGGATGGTGGAAGCTATGCATAGAATGCCATTGCGCCCCCTCACAAGAGCTCGTACTGCAGCTGAGGCTGCAAAATTATTGGGTATTTCTCTGACCTCTTGCCCTACCTCATTTGCTTATTGCTCATCTATTGTTTCATCCTCCATAAACACTTATGTTTCTCACTGCACTATGACTACATCATTACCTTCCATCATCACCACCACTCTACCTTTGCCCTCTCTATCAACCAAATCCACCTCCCCATCATCAAATAGGAGGTCTACATCTGGTGGTCCCCCATCTCATATCGTCGGTTTGGGACTTACCTAACCTGGTTCTATCATCCTTTCATCTCGTGGGAGGAAATCAAATCTATCCATAACCATCAAACGAGCAAGGGCAAATGTCGCCTCTAGTAGAAAATCCACTCTAGATGGGGTTCTCAGAGCACTGAACACCTCGGGAAGGGCTCCCCCATGAAGTGTCTCTCATTCAATTGTAGAGGCATGGCTAGTGCCTCCAAGAAACTAGCCTTGCGTAGACTTTTTGAAGTAGAGCCTTCTGACATCATCATGCTACAAGAAACCCTAGGTAAGCCTGAAAACATCACCAGCTCATTAAGTTCTCTATCTCTTGGATGGAATTTTTTGGCCACAGATGATGTGGGTCGATCAGGGGGCCTAGCCATTGGCTACAATCCCAGCAACATCAGGGTTTTAACATCTTGGGGTGGCCATGGATTCATTGGCTTACACCTTTTCTCAGCGGATCTTGGTATTAGCCTAAGGTTTATTAACATATACAGTCCCTATCATCAGCGGGAAAACTTCTGGCAACACTTGTTAAATCTATCGACTTTTTCCCCTGATCACATCATTCTAGGGGGAGATCTTAATTTCTCTTTGGGTTTTGGAGACTATTGGGGGTCACAAGCGCAAGTGGACTCTATCATTGGATATATGATCAACCTTTTGGAACAACACAATTTGGCTGAAATCCCCATGAATAAGCCTCTCCCTACTTGGTGAAACATAAGGGTGGGGGATGCTACACTAACAAGAATATTAGATCATTTTCTGATAAAGATCTCCCTTATGAACCAACTGCATCACTACAAACAATGGGTGGGCACGGGGGGCATCTCAAATCGCTCCCCCATTTATCTGGAGATGCATGGCCCCCATCCTAAACCAAAAGCTCCATATAAATTTAACCATGTTTGGCTTCAAGATCCTGAGTACATAAAGATGTTCTTCGAATACTGGACTTCCAACCTGATTGATACACATGATTCCTTGACAAATGGTTTCTGTCACAACCTATCCTAGCTCAAGCGTCTATCTATCAACTGGGAAAAAGAGAAACATCAAAGGGAGGAGCTTTTATTATCACAAATTGAATCTGAGTTGAGTATATTTCTCAATGATTGAATCCTCGCACCTTAGATGCAGAGCTATATGGTTAAAAGTAGGCGATGACAACACACGATTCTTTCATAACAATGCAAAAGGTAGAATAGTTTCAAACACAATATGGAATTTACCTCTACCTGATGGGGGGGTAGTTGACAACTTCAAAAAACTCTCCCATCTTGACACCTCTCATTTCAGGAATCTCTTCAAAAACCCTCCTGGGTCAAATCTGGCTGATATCATCAATGTGGCAAGACATTTTCCTCAATTTGTAAATGATGATGAGGCTGAGGAGTTAAACGCCCCTGTTACTGCAGGCAAACTGGAAGGAACGTTAAAATGGTTCAAAAAGTACAAGTGTCCGGGTCTGGACAGGTGGACGATAGAATTCTATCTCGCATTTTATGAACTTCTGGGGAATGATCTGTTAAAAGTTGTGGAAGAATGTAGAGTATCCGGATCTTTATACAATGTTGTCAATTCAACCTTTATTTCCCTTATCCCAAAATCTAATTCACCTTCCTCTTTCAATGACTATAGGCCTATCTCATTATGCAAGTATTTGTACAAAATCATTTCTAATATCACTGCAAATCGTCTTCAGCCGATTCTTTCTCGCCATATTTCCCCCCAACAATTTTCCTTTCTTGAGCACTACCAAATCCATGAAGCCATTGGCTCGGCCCATGAGGCCATCCACTCGATCTAGACTAAACACCTAAAGGGCATCATCTTAAAGATCAACCTGGCTAAGGATTTTGACCATGTTAGTTGGCTCTACATCAAGACTTCATTGCTTGGATTATGGTCTGCATCACCTCCCCTACCTACAGTGTCGTCATCAATGGATCTGCCTCCCATTTCTTTCATGCTGAGTGGGGACTCAGACAAGGCTGCCTCCTCTTGCCCCTAATCTTTCTGATTGTTATGAATGGGATTAGCCATTTACTATCTTCTGGAAAAAGAGATGGCAGCCTTCGTGGCCTCAAGATATCTGACTCTTGCTTCCTCATTCATCTCCTTTTTGCGGATGATGTTCTCATTTTCCTGGATGGGAGCATTCGAGACTCTCTCACCTTCTCCAAAATTCTCTCCCTATTCTCGTCGAATACTGGTATGCAAGCTAATCATGGGAAATCTACCATTACCTTAGCCCTCACTTCCATCCTGGAGTCACAACTTGCAGAACAACACTTCCCTTATTGCATCATACCCCTAGACAGGGGTTTCAAATATCTGGGATTTTGGATTAAGTCTCTCAGCCAGAAAATTTCAGATTGGGTTTGGCTTGTCACCAAGCTAGAAAAAAGGCTTTCTAACTGGAGTCATAGATACTTATCCAAGGCTGGCAGATTAGTGCTCATCAAATTAGTTCTTGAGGCCACCCCTATTTTCTGGATGGCATTAGCATGGATCCCCAAGAAGATTTTGGCCCGATTGCAACAACTTTGTAGTAGATATCTTTGGAATGGCAACCAAGACAGAAATATCTTTGCTTGGGTCAGCTGGAATAAGATCACCTTGCCTAAAAAATGGGGAGGCTGGGAACTAAAAGACCTACCCCTATTCGCTCAAGCCCTGGCTGCGAAAATGGGTTGGACTCTATTGACTGGGCAGAATCTATGGACTACAATTTCATATCACAAGTACATTTCTCCACATCAAATTATGGATTGGGTCCATTTGTTGAGCTGGCCTAAAATAGGTATTTCATCAGTGTCGAAGGCTCTCCTACACTCCCTGCCTAGCATCAGGAAAAATCTCATTTGGAGAATAAATGATGGATCAAAGGCTCGCATTGGGTTGGATGCCTAGACTAGAGGAGGAGGTAGATTCCAGCTATCAAGAGAGCTCATCCAGCACCTTCATTCTCATGAGATCAAGGTTATAGTAGACATGGTGGATACATTGAACACCAACATATTCTCTCAAGGATGGAAATATGCCCTACAACTTGATATTCCTCCACAGTGACAGCAGGAATAGTATGAATACACAAATGCAATGTGTGAATCACATATTAGGATCAAGGAAGGACTAGACGAACTCATCTGGAGTCTTGCTGAGAATGGTATCTATTCTCCAAAGACCGTATATCTCAACATGATCTCACACAAATAGCCAGAGTAGATAGTGTTTTGATGGAATAGTATCTGGAAACTAGTATCGCCTCTAAGAACAAGAATGTTCTTTTGATGTATTCTCAGAGATAAAGTTCCCACGGGAGAGTCTCTTACTCACCGATCTTTCCATGGCCCTCATTGGTGTGTCTTATGCAAGAATTATTCTGAATCAACTTTGCATTTATTCCTTCAATCAAATTCTTTTATCAAGCTATGGCAAAATATCTCCACATCTATTCACATTTTCGGGCATTGGGAGGGTGACAACATTGGTCGAGCATGGGAAAACTAGTGAAATCTTCATCATGGTACTAAATTACAATTCCTACCCTTAATCATCTGCTGGAATCTATGGTTGGCTCAGAATCGAATTATTTTTGAAGACAGACCTATTTGCTGGCCACATATTATAGCCTGAATCATATATTCCTATCACAAGTTGCCTAAACCACACAAACCTCGGCCTCGTAGACCTCATGATCCTACACCTATTGAAAAAAACACTCCTTGGGCATTTTTTGATGGTGCTGCATAGCACCATGGATGTGGTGGTGGTTTCATTCTATACATTAATGAACAACATTACTACAAAGTCAATATGGGGCTGGGCAAGGGAATGAATAATTTTGCAGAGCTCATTACACTCCATCTTATGCATTTTTCATTGGGTCATAACTACATGGATTTAAACATATATGGTAACTCAAAAATCATAGTAAATTTGTTCAATAATATTACTGTTTATCACTCACACACACTTAGTAATATTCTGGATGAAGTGAATTTGTTCAAGGCTCAGTTTAACACTATTTCATGCAATCACATTTACCGAGAACATAAGAGCAGTGCTGACAGGCTTTCCAAGGAGGCCATGGTACTGCCTCGAGGAGAGTGGATGATACAGGAATAGCAAGGCTCCAATGAATATCATTACTATCATTGGCCCTACAATGATCAAAACTACCACAGGGCAGAGAGCCCCTAGATTATAGTTTTTTGGTTAGTTTTATGTATGTGCTTGGCTCATACATTGTATATATATTTTCACATAGGCTATATATTTCATGTATATATTCTAAGACCTTCAGCAAAGACATCACCCTGCGTGGTGTATGTGGAATCTACTGTAGATGACAGACATATTTATAGCTTTTTATTATACTTTTTATAGTAGACAGTGACTAAACACCCTGCGTGGTGTATGTGGAATCTACTGTAGATGAAAGACATATTTATAGCTTTTTATTATACTTTTTATAGTAGACAGTGACTAAACACCCCGTGTGGTGATGACTGCAACACGAAATCTAAGTTTTTGAAAAACTAATTTTTTTTTTGAAAATGCCCATAATGGCAAAGAATGATAAAGCATATGCTGAAAGCATCTACGACATGTAATTTTTCAATCATAATGAAAGATTACAATTTTTCTAGTGGAAAAAAGAGATAATGGTAGAAGAAAAGGCTCTGTCCAGGTATGTTTAGAAAAATCATCCAAAAACTCAAATATTAAGGGCAAAAGGGGTAGGTGTGCACACAAGAAGAACTATTATAGAAGCCTCAAGCTATCTAGCATTACTATCTTCCACCAAACCTCAAAATGTAAATGAAGCATGCAAGTATGAATGTCGGGTCAAGGTCATGAATGAATAACTTGAGCAAATTGAAAAGAATAATACTTGGGAATTATTTCCTAGATCTCATGATAAGAATATCATAGGAAGCAAATGGATATTCAAAAACAAGCTTAACGAAAATGGAGAAGTTATCAGAAAGAAAGCCAGACTCGCTTCAAAGGATATGCTCAACAAGAAGGTATAGATTTTGAAGAAACTTTTGAACCTCTTGCTAGACTTGAAGCCATAAGAATGTCTCTTGCTCTTTCGAGTTTTCAGAAATTCAAAGTATACCAAATGGATGTAAAATTTGCCTTTCTTGATGGAGACTTAGAGGAAGAAGTCTATATTGAACAACTAGAAGGATTCATTCTTGGAAATGATGCAAAACTTCTATGCAAACTCATAAAATCTACCTATGGTCTAAAACAGGCTCCAAGGGCATGGTATTACCGTCTTGACAAATATCTCCACCAATAGTGTTTTTCAAAGGGGTCAGCAGGTAGAAATATATATATATATATATATATATATATATATATATATATATATATATATATATATATATATATAGATATAAAGATGGACGCTGATAAATTGCTAATAATTGTTGTGTATGTTGATGATATCATTTTTGGTAGCAATGAAGAATCCATGAGTCGAAATTTTGTCTCAATAATACAACAAGAATTTGAAATGTCCTTTCTTGGTGAGCTTACCTATTTTCTTGGTCTACAAGTTCAACAAAATAAAGATGGAATTTTTCTCTCACAAACCAAATATCTCAAACAGATCCTAAAAAGGTATGGAATGGAAGATTCTAAACTAGTATGTACCCCAATGGTAACAGGATGTAGTCTTAGCTCAAATGATGAATCACCAACAGTACATCAACCAACTTACAGATCCATGATTGGCAGTCTTCTTTATCTAACAGGTACCTGACAGGATATCATCCATGAAGTGGGAATAGTTGGAAGATTCCAAGAAAATCCTAAGGAAACACACCTTCAGGTAGTCAAAAGGACTTTCAAATAACCTCAAGTGTTGTGGGGAAAAATGCCTATGCAGGACGATCCTATCCACCTAAGGTGTGACAGTGCATTAGCAACAAACAGAAACAGCTATTCTAGTATTCTTCCTTTATGAATTAAGAATGAAGAGAGATGGATGGACTAACCGGTGTCTTCCGTTTGTCCCTCGATCCGGTTTCTCTTCTCTTTGGGAGTTCCCAACTACTTGCTTTCTCGCTCGCCCAACTTCAACAGGTCCCTGCAAGATCACAAGAAGAGAACACTACACAAAGACATAGATTCATATTCATAACTAGTTTAGGATTAGAAATAAACTAAACATACTAATGCAATCATACATCAAAGATACATCAGTATATAGGAAAAACCAAGATAGCTTTATTGATGAATAACAAGGTTCAGGAGGAGATACAACCAAGAGTGTTCCAATCCAGCATCTCCTTCCCAGCAAATGAAATTCCTATCTTCACCTCCCTTCAAAGCATTAAAAACGCAATGATTCCAGTCTCAAACCAACAGCAATTCTTTGCAATAACAAAATTCCAGCCTCCTGGATCTCATGGAGGAGAGATCCATATATAGATGTTTGGAGAGACGATGAGTCAGCTTCAGATCTGACTAGTGTCCTCTCCCTCTGTCAGTTCTTGCTTCCACTTGGAGACTAAGAGCCTCTTATTCATCACTAGTCGAATTCATTGAGGCGAGTGTCATTGGAGAAGATTCTGGAAGCTTCCAGGGTCTTTCCACCTCGTTGAATGAACTTGCCATTTGTCACTTCCCGGTCAGCGCACCCTGGTAGTGCTTCTACCTGCGTTGCAGTGCACCTAGCCAGTGTAATCTCTGCATTTCAGCGCAGACAGCTAGTGGAGCCTCTGAATTGATCCTGAATTAACTTGTTTTTGAGCAGTTTCTGGTGGAGAACTTCTGTGAATTGCTATGGTTTTTTAGCCTTGTTCCTGTAGGGGTAGGAACAACATGTTTAGGGACTTTGGATCCCTTAGATTATGGACATTTCATGCTTATAGCTGTAAGGCACAAAAATGTCTATAACAGTTGCCCCCTAAAGTATGAGGCCGTTTGTCGAGTGAAATGCTTTATTAGGAGGATCCGAAGTTCATCCAATGCTAGGAGGAGACCTGTAATAAGATACAGTACAATACATTATTTTCCATACTGCTTTCATGATTTAGCTGAGGCGGGCATTCCCATGCTCAACTTTATAAATTCATTTTTCTGTACATAGAACAGACAATCGTCTGATGGTAGACTGATAATTTTGATGAAATTATCATCCTTTGGGTAGGATGATTATCTGCTGCAATGATGTACATGTCAATGTCTTTATCTTTCCTGAATATATATCGCAGCCCGGATGGATGAAACTAGATCTGGGGTCTTCAAACTCGTTCGATCTTCACTCTAAGTACAAGTCGATCCATGTGAGAAATGTTCTGAAGTCGAACATGGAAAGACATCGCTTGATTACCGGTTAATGAGGTAAACCGTTAAAAAGCGCGAGAGGAATCACCGATAATGATAATGACCCTCAAGGTACTGCATTACAATTCACGTGGTGTGAATAAAGGACTTGGTGTCGAACACCACACAAAATATTTCGGTCGAAGGTCATTGATGTATACCTATCGCCGGAAGTGAGAAACTTGCCATTGAGGCATGCAAGCTTCAAAGTACTGAAGGGGGTGTTCCTAGATCAACTTCTTGGATAATGAGCTAATGTCGACAAGAAGCGATCCGTCAAAGGAGGGGTTAATGAATCCCACATCAATGACACGGAACAGAGCTAATGATTTTGATGGAGGTGAAAACGATCTGATGACATATGATTCAGGGTGGCGGTCATGAAAGGATGAAGGATAATGTACGGCAGTGGATGGGACATGATTGACTTCTCTGAACGACTTCTCTTGAACATATGGCGACACTTATGCGATGGATCGATAGCATTACCCCAAATATGGATGGTATGGTGAGACCATGGTGATGTGACCGGTGAATGAAACAACCCAACCCGATTGTGGTACGGAGGAAAATTGTCATGTTCAAGAGCGACTTGCTACCATCAAAGTTTTCTTGAGTTTCTCCCAATTTTCCCCAGTCATTGCTGACCATTACCTCTTTATTTTTGCCAAGATTGAGGAGGATAACATATGCTTGTTCTATAACTTGCCCTTCGGGCAAGCCCATCGCTATGTTTTAACGAGCCTAGCGATAGTGAAACTCGTTCTCGTTTAAAGACAAGTTTGTCGCTATTTAATGATTTTAACGAGTCTAACGACAAAGATAACTCGGTCCTTTTAATTTTTAGAGACTGTCTGAAAAGGTACGTAAAGTCAACTCCGAAAGTCCTTTTTCGTCATCTAATCCCTTAAGTCTGAAAAAGTATAAAACAATACAGAAGGGATGAGTTTTTGATAGTTTTAACGAGCCGAACAAAACAAGCGCTCGATCTTTTTGTGCAATAATCCCTCAGGTCCAAAAGATTAAAATCTAGAGGAGGGATAGCACTTCCGGTCGCTTTAACGAGCTGGAAGGCCAAAACTCGGCAATCTTTTCATATTTTACGAGTCAGATGAAAAGAGCTTAAAGAAGACTCGTCTTTTAAGGAACGAGTGATAAAACGGGTTAGCAGCTGATTCCAGGTACGGATTGGAATTTTCCAATCACGGCAGTGTCACAAGGATGGCTAGTGAAATCACTCTTCGCAGCTGTTCCTCAAAATGGGTAAACAATCACATGGAGGTGAACGATTGGCCAATGGAAAAGTGGAGGTGACGGTGCAAACACGACCAAGGCTTTAATGGCTGATAATTTACGTTCGCAGTGGTTATTTACCGGGTAGTTCATTTTTTAACGAGCTTAAACGCGGATTGAAACACTTGCTCGATCTTATGTTTATTTTTTAACGAGCATGAACTATGTGCTAAAACTGCTCGATCTTATGTTTATTTTTTAACGAGCATGAACTATACGATAAAACTGCTTGATGAAAGCTTGCATGCCCCCAGCATAATAACGCAAATCGAGGTGCATGCATATTGGTCACTATTCAAGCATAGTAACGCTTAAGGTACAACCCATTGTGAGGTTGCGCCAGTGGAATTCCGTCATAATCCATTAACTCGTAGGCTCCTTTTGCTAATACTCGTTTAACAATATAGGGGCCCATCCATAAAGAATTAAACTTACCTGCTCCCAATTTGTCGGATTCTTGGTCGTAAAGCAAGACCAAGTCACCTTCTGAGAAGACACGGGGTTTGACATTTTTGTCGAACTGCGCCTTGACTCGTTTCTTATGGGCTTCGTTAGCCAAAGTGGCATCACGATGGGTTTCATCCAATTGGATTAATTCCAAGAAACGAGCCTCTTCTTCTGAAGTTCCGGGGAGGAGATCGATTGCGAGTTTAAGAGACAAAATTTCGCACTGGACTGGTAAGACTGCTTCCAGGCCATATACCAGTTGGAAAGGTGTGAACCTGGTCGCATTCCTTACTGATGTTCGGTAAGCCCATAAGGCTGAGTACAGGATTAGGTGCCACCTTCTTTTGTGAACTCCGATCATCCTTTGCAACATACGCTTCAGGACCTTGTTGATAGCTTCAACTTGTCCGTTGGCTTGCGGATAATACGGGGTAGAGCTGTTGTGAGATAGCCCTAGCTTGGCAGCTAATTCAACCATCATGTGATTGCGAAAATCCGATCCATGATCTGTAACTATAGCCTGTGGTACGCCGAACTTGGCGACTACATGATTGAAAAAGAAAAGGGCAGCTGTTTCACCAGTGTTATCTAATGTAGGCATCGCCTCGGCCCATTTGGTAAGATAGTCAACGGCGACTATGATATACCCATTCCCCCCGGTCGAGGTGGGGTTACATGTCATGAAATCGATGCCCCATTTGGCGAAAGGCCCAAAAGCAACTATTGGCTGTAAAGGTGCGGGTGGTTTTCTGGTTTTGTTATCAAAAATTTGACAAGCATGGCAACTTCTGACTGTGGTTATGCAATCTTTGAACATGGTTGGCCAGAAGTATCCTGCTCGTAAGATTTTTTGTGTTGTTTCATATCCAGATTGATGCCCCCCACACGTGCCCGAATGACACTCATTCAAGGCTTTTTCGGCCTCCTCATGGGTGGGGCGCCTCCTCAGAAATGTATCGATACCACGACGGTAAAGCGTATCACTGACGATCATGTAGTCTTTTGCTTGGTATCGTATACATTTCTGTTCAGAGTGAGAGGTGTTAGGCCTGAACTTTTGGGTTTGGAGATAAATTATTATATTTCCATACCACTCATTGCTTGTAGATATCAGAAACAAATTATCATCCACGATTGATTCTTCGGATGTTTCATCGTTGGACGACGATGGGAGATCGCACAATAATTCTGCGAAAACTAGAGCTTTCTTTGATTTGGATTTTACAAATTCCAGATCAAACTCTTGAAGGATCGCTATCCATTTTGAATATTTGCCCCCCAGCAACTGTCGCGACAATATATAAGTCATGGGGTTGCAATCTGATAAAATGGTAGTTTTCCAAAAGAGGACATAATGTCGAAATCTTTGAATCGCTTGAACAGCTGCAAGCACTAGTTTTTCAACATAAGAATATTTTCTTTCTGTATCATTTAAGTTTTTACTTAAATAATATATAGGGTGTTCAATTCCGTCGACTTCTTGAACTAAAACCATCGCAATGGTTGTATCCGCTACAGCCAGATACAGGTTAAAATCTCTTTGATAGTCCGGGGCATACATTAATGATGCTTTTACTAGAGAATCTTTTAGAGCGTAAAAGGAAGCTTGCGCCACCTGATCCCAGAAAAAAGGTACATCCTTTTTCAAAAGACGAGTATAACCTTTAGCAAGTTCCACGTAATTCGGAATGAACCTCCTCAGAAATTTTTCTTTCCCTTGGAGTTTCTGAATCTGAAGCAAATTTGAAGGTGGAGGCAAATTAATGATTGCCTGAACCTTGGAAGGGTCGAGACGAATCCCATCCTTGGAGACTACAAAGCCAAGTAAACGACCAGAACTGATGCAAAATACACATTTGTGTGGATTGAGTCGTATCTTGTAGTGTCGGCAACGTAGAAATATCGCTCTTAAATGCTGCGGATGATCAGTCCGCTTTCGCGAATGATCCAGTAAATCGTCGAGGTATGGTTGAACGATGTCCTTGATGTCATGGAAGGCATAATTCATTGCCCTCTGAAACGTCGCCCCAGCGTTCTTTAAACCAAAGGGTAATTTTCGATATGCGAATGTGCCCCACAGACAAATGAATGCAGTCTTTGATTGGTCCTGTGGGCGGATATTTATTTGATTATACCCGAAAAATCCATCCATGAATGAAAAGATTTCACATCCGGCGCATTCATCAATTATCTGGTCGATGAAGGGCGTAGGGTAGTTGTCTTTCGGACAAGCTTGGTTTAAATCCCTATAATCGACACACACTCTAATTGTCCCTTGTTTCTTCATAACAGGGACAATATTCGATACCCAATCGGTTAGAGGAACCGGGTAGATGAAACCAGCATGGAGAAGCTTTTCAACTTCTGCCTTAATGGCAGCGGCTTTCTTGGGGTGCACCTGCCTGAGCCGTTGTCTTACCGGTTTGACATCTGGATAGATCTTAATTTCGTGTTCAACGATACTCGAGTCAATGCCTGGCATTTCATCATATGACTAAGCAAAGACATCTCTGAACTCGCGAAAAAGAGCGTTATATATTTCCAGTTCTGAAGGAGAACAACCTTTGCCGACATAAATATTCTCTACAACATTTGTTTTAGTCGAGATATTTATGGCTATAGTCTCTTCAATATTGGATAAGTTTCGCTCGGAATCCACTGTATTTACAGTATTTGATAGGAATTCCAAAGCTGAAGGGTGATAAAGGTCATGTTGAGTATCTTCTTCATAATCTGGAAGAAGGGAACGATGGTGGCAATCATTCCATGGTGCCCCCTCAATCAACATTGATTGTAGGATTCCTTCGTCGGTTCCATGCACTCTCGACCAAGGATCTAATGGGGTACCATATTCTCTAGACCTATCTACCCAAACGCTTGATGAGTGTTGATTTGGGTTTGCCTCCCATGCCCGAAACATTGATTGCTACAATATTTCTATTGGGCTTGGGGGAAAAACCATTGCATGATCCATGTTGATATCGTCTTCTGAGATCTTCATGGAAGATATCATATTTCAGGTACCTATTGATGCTACTTCCGCCAAATCGATTGGAGGTGGAAGGGCGAAAGTTCCCATCAATATAGGATCTTTCAGTAGGCCTACTCCGATATTCTGAGGTGAATGAGGGCTTCCATGGATCATGGGAATGCTTCCCGTAACTTGTGAACCATTTGGGAGGAAGTTTTGTTGGTCGACGATCGTAATCCCCCCTTGAAAAGGGAATGTGATCTTTCTAAAATAGGTCGACACTACAGCTGCCATGGCATATATCCACGGTCTTCCTAGTAGGATGTTGTAATCAAGATTCCCATTCATGACTTCAACATCTATTTCTACGGTTTTTCCCCCTAGTTCAACCTTCAAGTTATTTAGGATACCGTACGGGGTATATGTCCTTCCGTTGAATGCTTTTAATGTCGTCGAAGATCGCGACAAGGTTGGAGATCCTAAATTTTTCCAGCAACTCATCGACATAATACATGTAGATGCCCCCTCATCAATAATTGTTCGGTGAACAGTTTTGTTGAGGGCTTTCACTTGAATAAGGAAAGCTAGTTGAGCTGGTAACCGAGGATCGTATCCTTTGTGGTCGAAGGATACAAGATTGGAATCCTTAGGATCAACCCCACCAATGGCCGATAACAAAGCATGCCTTCGGGATGGACAATTTTGTAGTACTTCAAGAGTCGACATAGCGGATGGCGATTGGGCCAAATCTTCCACTATGTTATAATGCTGCGCTGCTCTGGCACGAGGATTAAATGTCGACTTGTGTACTACTCCCTTTGGCGGTTTTATTCTTAATTCAGGAATGATCGGTGGTACAACTTCTGTCGAAATTGTTGTCGAACTACTTGGTTGATCTTTACCTTTGTCGTTCGACAGCTGCGGATTCCCATAATCTTTATTCCTTGTCGAAATCAAAGCATCATTTTGTTGCTTGGAAATTGACAACATTAGCACTTGCGACAGGGAAGCATTTCCACTATCAACCAGATTTGTACCTGGATTTGGAAACGGATCAGTTAACACAGCTGAGGTTTGCGAACTCTTAAAGAATTTTTTAAGCTCAGCTTTGTATGGACATTGTAAAGTCTGATGATCCTCATCGCATATCATGCATGGATATTTTTGTTTCCTATCTCCAGGAGGGTTTGAAGAAGTTTTTTCAGGAGATGACTCACCCTGTTTCTTCTTCTTCCCTTTGTTTTGCTTCTTCTTGCTTCCTGGTTGTTTGGTTTCTTTGCCTTTATCTACAGATACGGCATTTACTTCCGAAGCAAGAATTTCATCTTTTGCATTTTGATCTGAAATCTTACGGGCTTTCTTGGATGAAGCCTTTGTCGATTTCGAGTTTGTCGTGCCAATCACGCCATCGCCGGCATGAGAGTCATTATTTGATTTAGGAGGAGGAGGAATTGAGAATTCCAGTCTAGGGGTGTCAGGTATTTTGGCGTAGAGCGTGCCAGACTGAGTATAGACTAAGTCTAGATATTGCGCACGAGCGATGACTTGATCTTCCGTTACGACTCCCCCCTTTGCCACATCTTCCGTTATGGCAGGAAGTAACGACTTTATAAAACATTCAGCTAACAGCTGATCGGGAACATACGTTTTTACCATCCTACGACAACGATGCCACTCATGTATATGATCGGATATATGAGTGGCCGTCGTCTGTTTGAAGTTGGTTAAGATTTCCGTTCCCGTTTCATACCTTATCGGTAATTGAAAATGGGTTAAGAAAGTCGTGGCTAGGGAGCTGAAATTGTCGAACGAGGCTCTAGGTAGTTCAATATACCATTTTGCCACTGGACCCGTTAACGTCCTCTGAAAAAGGCGAAGCCTTACCGAATCATCGTTTAGGGTGTTTGATGAACACCACAGATGAAATGTCATCACGGGATTCGATGGGTCTTCACCTGGATTTCCACTAAATTTAGGAATGTCCGATGGACGTTTGTGAGGAATCGCTGGCCACCAAGGGCCGTAAGCAATTGGATCGTTTGTTAACCAGTGTAAATCGGGTAACTCTAAAGTTGCCACGAATGGTAACTGTTGATTCAGGTTAGGTGAAGCATACCCAGGGTACGATGGAATTGCCTGAGCAGTTGGCCTTTGCATACCAGCATAATGCAATTGATGTTGGCATGACTGATACGGTTGGTGGACTTGACCACTGAAAAGTGGTTGATTTTGACCGTTTTGAATGTACGGTTGTCCACTGTTCGCAAAGATCTGCTGCTCAGAACCTTGGTATACTTGTTGGAATTGTGGTTGTTGGTATTGCACCAGCCACGGTTATGAAGCCATGCTCTGTTGTGCTATACTAACCATCGGACCAAGATGTGGGGTAATTGTACCCGTTTGGACCTGTGTCGCCCCACCAGTTGGCGATTGTGGTTGAGTCACAGGGTCAAGGGGTTGTTGCATTACAACCTGAGAAATCTGAGGTTGACATACAACAGACATCGTTTGAACTTGTGACACTGTTACAATAGCTGGTGTTGTCGGGATGTTCGACATATGTACACATTGTTGCATAGAATACACAACTCTTGGTTGTTGGGGTAGTATAGGTATCCAGCCACCTGTCGTAACTCCAATATAACCTGAATACTATTGTGAACTCCCGTATGGATATCCTCCTGGAGGGGGTAATGAAAGGGCATACTGCCCCCCATACGGTGGCAATCCAGAACTCAAGGGGATTGTTTGTCCTTGGGGAATGGATTGCCCAAGTTGACCTCCAAATGGATCAATCTGGCGAGTCTCAACATAAGAGTTGATGGATATTATTCCGGAGGAACAAATTGGAACAGACCACACTGTCGAAATAGTCCCTGGGTGGACTCCTTCTAGCGGTTGTGAGCTAGTCGGGACAGATGGTATGCCGGCAAACATTGTCGAGGTGACGGCAGGGAGTTCTGCTGTCGTTGTGTCATTCGACACAGTCCTAGATGTTGACGGTTGTTCAGACATTTTGAGTCTATCCAAGAGATTACCTAGCGATTCTACAGGAACTTCCACTCATGGTAGACTAACTTCTGATGTCGAAGGAAATAGAGTGACCCTGACTCCAAAATGTGTTGGAGTACTTGCTCGCGGATCTTCTACAATTTCCTCTATCGCAATAAAACCAGGTGGAAGGGCAAGACCGTCAGGTCTATAAAATATTTCTGGTGCCGAAGAAGGGGTTGAATCAACAGCGACAGATGTTTGAAGAACAAGACTCTCTGGACCGGTTACGGATGGAACTGGTTCAGTAACACAAGTGTTTGTTCTCAGACTAGGATCAGTATCACTGTCCCTCTGTGGCTGTTGAACTTCTTCTGTGGAGGCAGGGTTTCCAGAAATGTTTGGAGTAACCGGAATCTCAGATGTTGTTGGAACACTTGTTCTAACTTTGATAGGAGATTTCGAACCGGTTAAATGAGTTCGCTTTGTCCGTACTATTTTCGATTCCGGAGACAAAGTCGGTTGACTCGTAAGCCTCCGCGAACGACGGGGTTTCAATTGACTTTCTTCCATGATTGCAGATTACTTGATCAACCAAAATACAAAAGGGGAAAGTGTGTTTCCGAATTGAATGAATTTTTTAGACGCTTTAGACACAACTTGCTTTTTCAATTTTAAAGAGTCGAGAAAAAGCTATAGATGACTCTAGTCTCCTTCGATGTTTTAACAAGCCCGAAGTGACAAATGCTCGGATGGACTTTTTCCGTTATAGAGTCTGAAAAAGGCCAAAAGGAACTACTCTGGAGTTCTAGGTAGAGGGTGTGCCAAACTTTTCGGAAAACCGCACAATACTTTTTAAGGTACGGGCGGTCAATCTTCCTGAATGCTGTGTTCAGTGCATTGTGATCAGTAGGGCGGCTGACACGGCATCCTAACGATAAAGGTTTTATGCCTATAGGGGTCTCCCAATATATACTCGACGGTACGTGGGAGCACAATCCGTACTAGCACTATCGTCCCTCAGGAGGAATCACCCACCATCAGCGAGATCGACAGTCACCAGGCTTTACGACGCCGGAACACGTCTCTAGCCCAGACCTCTATGTTGTGCATTATGTTGCAAAGCATTGTTAAGTTCATTCAGTTTATTTTAGGTTGATATTTTTAGAAGTTTTCCTTTCTGGATCACCACGAGATGTATGATACAATTCCTAAATGCAGTCTAAAGATGATAAGCAAGCTTTATATCTTTTCAACAATGAAAATCCTAGCTACAAAGGGAAAAGAAAGACACCATCTTTTCTCAAAGAGCAATCAGCACACTCTAATGCACTTTTCCTAAATCAAGCATGCAAACTGTCAAGATGCAAATGCACAATGCAGGTGTTTGTTTTCCGCTTTCTTAATATTGATGCCTAAAAAGAAAGATTTTTGTACAACTTTGAATTTGCTTTTAAATGACAAATACAAACAAGTTTACTTTTTCGAAATCAGAAAGGGTAGAAGAGAATACAACACTTTACGACTTTCGAAATGAACAATTGTTTCGACACTTAAAAGAGACAAACTCAAACCAAAAGCAAAAGTAAATGTATAATCAACTGTAAACAACCAATGAACTCTCTCCTAAGATCACAATCAACAGATCTGAATCAAGGGCTACAGGATGATTATTTCACTCTTGCAAAGGAAAACTGTAAATGACGCCACAAACACATAAAAACACTCACAGTCTTTTTGTACAAAAGGAGGCGGAATTTAAGCAGAGAAAAGGAGTTATCAGATAGGTACCTATGTTGGTTACAGGCTGCAAAAATCAGAGATCAAAACAAGGAAAAACAGAGCAGAAAACCCCAGCTGCACAAGGCCTAACTGGATCAACGCACCCTCAACACAGAGGTTTTGACATTCAGCGCAGGTAGCCTTCACGGGACCTGCGTTGAAATGCAGAACCTCTTCACAAAGTCTGCGCTGAAGGAGAAACGAGAGTTCCTCACTGGGTTCTGGGTCACAGTTTGCTGATTAATCTACGGTTTCAGGCCAAATAAAAGCAACAAGCAAGGTACAATCAAAGGGATGCTTTGAGGGAGGACTAAGATCTATCACAAAGGATCATCAAATCATTTGTGAGTCCATTGTTCAGATCATAGACAAATCCAGTGATTGGATCAAAGCAGTAGTTGTCTACTTTGCATCTGAGAATAGCAGATGCAGTTCGATTGTTGTTGTTGAGTCTATGAAACAAACAATGATAGAGACACAAATAAAATGACTAAACAGATCTCCCTAGTGGAGTCATCAATCTGTTGTGGGGAAAAATGCCTATGCAGGACGATCCTATCCACCTAAGATGTGATACTGCCTTAGCAACAAACAGAAACAACTATTCTAGTATTCTTCCTTTATGAATTAAGAATGAAGAGAGATGGATGGACTAACCAGTGTCTTCCGTTTGTCCCTCGATCCGGTTTCTCTTCTCTTTGAGAGTTCCCAGCTACTTGCTTTCTCGCTCGCCCAGCTTTAACAGGTCCCTGCAAGATCACAAGAAGAGAACACTACACAAAGACATAGATTCATATTCATAACTAGTTCAGGATTAGAAATAAACTAAACATACTAATGCAATCATACATCAAAGATACATCAGTATACAAGAAAAACCAAGATAGATTTATTGATGAATAACAAGGTTCAGGAGGAGATACAACCAAGAGTGTTCCAATCCAGCATCTCCTTCCCAGCAAATGAAATTCCTACACCTCCCTTTAAAGCATTAAACACCCAATGATTCCAGTCTCAAACCAACAGCAATTCTTTGCAATAACAAAATTCCAGCCTCCTGGATCTCATGGAGGAGAGATCCATATATAGATGTTTGGAGAGAGGATGAGTCAGCTTGAGATCTGACTAGTGTCCTCTCCCTCTGTCAGTTCTTGCTTCGACTTGGAGACTAAGAGCCTCTTATTCATCACTAGTCGAATTCATTGAGGCAAGTGTCATTGGAGAAGATTCTGGAAGCTTCCAGGGTCTTTCCACCTCGTTGAATGAACTTGCCATTTGTCACTTCCTTCTCAGCGCACCCTGGTAGTGCTTCTAGCTGCGTTGCAGTGCACCTAGCCAATGTAATCTCTGCATTTCAGCGCAAACAGCTAGTGGAGCCTCTGAATTGATCCTGAATTGACTTGTTTTTGAGCAGTTTCTGGTGGAGAACTTCTGTGAATTGCTGTGGTTTGTTAGCCTTGTTCCTCTAGGGGTAGGAACAACATGTTTAGGGACTTTGGATCCCTTAGATTATGGACATTTCATGCTTATAGCTGTAAGGCACAAAAATGTCTATAACATCAAGGAACATAGAACTTTGGTTTATGGTATACTAGAGATATAGATCTTACACTTTGTGCATATACAGATGTAGATTGGGTAGGAAGTTTTGATGACCAAAAAAGCACTAGTGGTGTTGCATTCTATATGGGTTCCGGGTTAGTGTCGTTGTTCAGCAAGAAACAAAGGTTAATTGCATTATCTATAGCTAAAGCAGAATACGTGGCTACTACATCTTGTTGCACAAAACTACTTTGGATGATGCAAACCTTACAAGACATTCAGATCACATATACTCCACCCATCTCCATTCTATGTGATAATACGAGTGCCATCACTATTTCAAAGAATCCAGTCATGCACTCCAAGACCCAGCACATACCCATCAAATATCATTTTCTATGTGAACAAGTGCTTGAACAAAAGGTCAAACTAGAGTATGTTCACTCCAAAGAAAATGTTGCTAATATATGTACTAAACCACTGTCCAGAGAGACATTTGAATATCTCAGACGAAAGCTAGGAGTAGTTGCTACACCAACCTGCTATTAAATCCTAATTTCTTCAAAGAAAGGTGGTTATACGTGAGTTTCATAAAATGTAGTCTCGTACATACACGGGTTTCTATGGGCATAGTCACGTATATGTTGGTTTGAAGGAAAGCAGTGGGCCAAACTCAAAAAAAAATGGGCTACCATGGTTCTGTCAATTATCTGGTCTATTTGATGATGGTTTCACTCTGCTAATAACATGTGGAAATATAGTGGTTCTCATAAAGTTGTTGATAACTTGATGTATATCTGATTGATGATAATGATTTGATATCTCTTACTAACATATGCAATGATCAGTTTTGACAATGAACAGGTGGAACAGGTTCAGGGGGAGAACATGGTTGATGATATTTTGGAAACTAATGATGGACATATACAGGTTGTTGGTGTGGATGTTGATTGACAAATGTTGTTGATGGTGCAAATCATATGATAGTTTCTGATGACTATCATGGTCTTGTTTATGATATTTGGTCTTTGTTATATATGTCATGTACATATTTTATTGTAAAGTTCATGAAAAGACCTAACTTGTAACCCCATTATGCATGGGATGGATGATGTAATGTTTTTGTTTTGACATGTATAAACAATTGACATATCGCCACTTGGTTAGGAGATGGATGTATGTATGAGTCATTGGTCATAGGAAGGTCATTTGTGATGTATGTATAGAGTCATGTTCTTCTTTTAGAACATCTTTTTGCAGAGTTTGCTTCTGCTGAGGGGAAGCATGGACTCGATCATGGGAGCTCAATCATCACACTTCGCCATATCAGAGAATTCACCATGCACTCAGGGGGAGCATGACCCTTTGCCCTTGATGTCAAAGGGGGAGAGTGACATGGTGTGGTTGTTGTTGCCATCAAGTCCAAAGGTGGAGATTGTTGGCATTATGATGTATGTGTTGTACTTGATGGCAACCCACTTATAACAGAACAAATCACTTGTATATGGTCACCAGATGAATATACAGAACAGATGTCATATGTGATAGAATGCATGACAATAGTGTTTACATATGTGATGAAATGCAGGGTAGCCTCAAGGAATCAATTCAGAAGGAAACTCACTCAAATGAAAGATCACACTATAGCAAGTAAACAACAAAGAATGATAGATCAATCTTCACGAAATGATGAAAGAAAGGTATATGTAGGTTCACCATTGACCAAGCTATGTATACACGCAGGTTAACTGTATACAAGTCGTGTATATGTACATACACACTTTCACAGAAGGAAAAATGTGTATACCTTGGAAAAATAAATTCTTGGTCTGAAGTATTTGCTCCATGGTATTTTGATCCATGTTATTGGTCAAAGGTATCTGATCCGAGGTATTGACCCTAGGTATTTGGTCCATGGTATTGAGAAAGGCCTAAAACTATAAAAGGAGGAGAAGATCATTAGGCCATGTTGTGCAAGTATTGAATATCTGATGAAGTGTGAGATCTAATATGCAGGTTATTGGCTTATGGTGTTGTGCTTGATCTGAACCAAGGATGAACCTTAACTTTTGATGAAGGATAAGATCTAATGATGTATTAGGATCTTAAGGGTTGAAGTGAATTATCTTTATGTGGTTTGATCATGTATCTAAATAACTGGCACAAGTTGTAGTCTATAAATATGATGACTTGGGTATGACCGAAGTCTGGAATAGTTGTAAAATTCAAATCATCATTTACAGATCTATACGTAGGTTCACTTTAGAAAAGGAGCGCATACACATTGGTTCTGCATATCAAAGTGTCGTATACATCATAAATTTGATTTGCATATCTATACACTGGTTCACTTTGAGGGAAGCACATATGCACACAGGTTCAACACATGGAAGTAGCACATACCTTATAAAATATGTTTTAATTGCTTCTATTTTCTGATGTAGTGTTCTGGGTTCTGGCTTGGGTTCTGGTTATAGTATTCACGTGGCAACATTCTGAATGATCGGATTGATGGGTTGTCAAAGTGATTTATTGATTCGGTTGTGGTTAGTTCAAAAGGAGATTGCTTGATGCAGATATATTTGATGATTGAATGATGTTGTTGATGGACCCAGTCTAAAAATTTATGAAATGTGGTCCATGATAGAAAGAGAAGGTTGTAGCCTTCTATAGGTCACCACCTATGTACTAGTAACCATATCAACTACTACAAGAGATAGGGGGTTGTAGCTCCCTTCCAATAGAAGCTGGAGAATGAGAGAAGGTTGTAGCCTTCTGCAGGTAGAAGCCTACGTACTAGTATAAGATTGCACCAATACAAAAAAATTGTAAGCTGAATTTTCTTATAATTAAAAGAAGAGAGAGATGACATCAGTAGGTGGCTTTTACCCACATTGGGTTTCCACCTTATATCTTGGTGTTCTTGTGTGTTCCTTATGTTTTATGCTTTATTCTACTTTTACTACACTCTCTAATGAATTCCTGATATACTGATCAAAGTTAAATACATGATAATTTGGGTAAATCTAAAGATCTCTGCATATATGCTGGTTGCATTAAGTATAGTTGCGTATACATGCTAGTTCACTAAGCTCAAGTAGTGTATACAAATAATTTTTGAAAATTAAATTATTGATCTATAATACTAATTCACCCCCCTCTCTTAGTATTATTTCCAACAAGAGGGGGACACATGGTACCACGGGGTTGGACCAGAAGTGAGAGGGAGAGGTAATTAACTTTGTGAATATTGCACTCACCTACTGACATCAATGATGTGTTTGCATGCTTGCTGGCATGCATGGTCCCCACTCTCCAACCGAGTGATTGGTCAGGGTTAGGAGTGGAGTTCAACAACCTGAGTTCATCTTGGTCATTAATCAACCGCATCCAACTGGTTGACTTTGGCCTTCGAGGGGCTAGCACCAACTTATCTTCCGTGCTAGTTACCTCACCAAAATGTCCCTGAGATGAGGTGGCTTTGGGATAGATGATGGTTTGCCTAATCATTACTCTTTCATTGAACGGTCACATACAAAATGGGTTGTGCGAATTACGTTTTTAATTTACCTTCTTTTTATCTTTTCTTTTCCTTTTTACATCATCTACTACCCCCACTTTAAAATTGTTTCTATTCTTTGGGCTCATAGACCAGAATCTTCTACAAATAAAACCATTTTAAGGAACCATATAGATCACAACGATTTATTCTGCATATGAGTTCATGTTTCCATTGGAAGACTCAGATTATGGTACTATTTCATATACTACTATGTCAATGTAATATTTGAGTCTATTTGTTCTTTTGTTGAAGCATTTGTATCCTTTACTTCAGGCTGAGTACTTGAGGAATATCCCCTCATCAGCACAAGAATCAAACTTTCCAAGATTTTTATCATTTCTTTTGAAAAACCATTTTCTCCCAAACAAATTGTAGTGTTTCACTAATGTATGTCTTCCTTTCCATAACTCATAGGGAGTCTTATCACTATTAGGCCTGAATTGTCTCCTATTTTCCAGGTACATTGTTTCTTGAGTGAATTCTCCCCAAAAGGTGTGTGGTACATCTGCTTCATCCATCATAGCTCTTGCCATCTCTTGAATTTTTCCTTTCTTTCTCTCTACTACTCCATCTGCTAACGATTTTTTCCCACAAAATATTGCCTCCTTATTCCATTATCTTCAAAATAATCTTCAAATAATCTTGAAGTATATTATCCACCTCAGTTTGTTCCTAAGCATTTGATCATTAGACATTTTTCATTCTCTATGTGAGATTTAAATGTCTTAAAACTCTCAAGAAATTTTTATTTTTTCTTTCAATTGAATTATCCATGTGGCTCTAGGTTAATAATCAATAAGTAACATAAAATACATTTCCACCCTTTAGATTTTTTTTCGAGCTGGGTTGTAGATATCAGTGTGAATGAGGTCAAGACATTTAGATGTTGAGAACTACTTTGTCTTAAAATGAGTCCTTGCGTTCTTACCAAATTGTCAAGACTTTTATATTGAATTACCAGGCCTTAAGTAGAAAATTACTCAAGTAGAAAATTACTCTGGAGTCATCAAACACATATATTATTATGGGTTCTGATTGCCTTTCCCACTGACTTTCTATTCTCTTCATTTCAGGTCTCACACTATTTGGATCAAAGAATCCCATTATGGCCATTATAACACATCTCACTCACGCTAAGAAATTTATGCTTGAGGCCCTCTACATAAATCATATATATAGCTTTAGTCTTTTCATCAAGGCTGAATATACCCTTACCCTTAATTCTTGTTGCAACATTGTTTCCAAAAGTGATATTGTTCCCTCTCTCCTTTTATTTTAGTGACATAAATTTACTCTTATTGCAAGTCATATCCTTGGAACAACCACTATCCACATACCATTTGTTTTCTTCATTATGTACTAACATAGAAATCCCATATTCCATGTTCTTTCTACACTTACATATCTAATTCTTCTTATCCTTAGGAAATGATGGATGTCAAGCACTCTGGAATTTATAAGAATATTCAAACCTTCTTCTGAATTCCCTCACGTTGTGCCTAAGATTAATACATTTGAAGCACTCAACATCATCCATCAGAGAAGAGAAAGGATTCCTCTTTCTAGGAGGAGAGCTCTTATATATAAAATTTGGATACTTATTGTATCTGAATTTTCCATCTCCTTCAAACTAGACTCTTGTACAATCAATAGCTTTATGTCCAAATATATGACATGTAGAACAATCACCATAAAATAAATTAGAGTACTTGAATTTGGAAGGTTCACAAGTTTGTACATGAAGGTAGCTCAGTTGTCTTGATGATTGATTCAACCTCATTTGGTATGAGTCCTTTGAGAAGTTGGAATTCTTATTCCTCTAATGGGTTCCTCTCTCATTTTCTACTCTTTTATCTTCATTGATTCTTCCTTGAAGCATCTTTGCATAGTGTTACACTAAAAATGTCACCATGACTATTTGTAGTTAGTATGGCTCCATCAACTGTCATACTATCCTCCTTGGCAAGTCTCATGCCTCTGCTTTCCATGTCAAACTCCAAGAAAGATAGAAAAGTCATTTAAAGTCAATTATCTCTGGGTACGTAGTTTCTCTCAGCCTTACCTGCGTGTACGCAACACAAGTTCACAATACCTTCGTACTTGTACGCTCTGTCTGTAAAGCAATGGGTGCGTACTCCTGTAAAGGTCAAAAGGCGCAAGTTTCACTCCAAAAAAGTTACTTGTGGTTATTTCTAGAGCATTCTAGAAGCTTGTTTGATGTGTATGGAGCGCCTCCAGATGGTTCATGTATCCCTATGGAAGAGGAACTTATCCCATCAAGAGGGGAGCTAACCCACCCAAAGAGGGGCTTATCCCATTGATGGTGGACCTGATTAACTTCCTCTACAGCACTATAAATACATGCATTGGGCCAGAGGGAGGAGAGGTTGAAAGATGAACATTCCTAAGGGTAGATGCTGCTGAGATTAGGACTTCCTTGTAGAAGCTTGTGAGGAGAGATATTCATCCTTTCTTGTTTCATTTGGAAGTGGGTGAGCTGGTCAAAGTAAAGGAAAACTCTTGCTAGACCCTGGGAGGAACTTGCACAACACCAAGGCTTAGGTTGTAATGGTTTCTTTTGTTTCCTATTAATACAAATAAGTCCATTCTTCTCAACAATTTGTTATTTATGAGTTATTTCATATACTCCTTGGTCTGTATGTTAAATATGTTTTATTTTATGAGATATTCAGGTGCTATTTAATCATTTGATTGTTAGTGAATGCATGTTTCGAAGAGAAGGAGGAGCTCATCCAGATCGACGAGGCTGGACTACTACAACAGCGTTGGACTACAGGTAGGATCTAAACACTTGGTTTCTTATATGGTAAATGCAGATTTAGAGAAGGATTGTTCTTAATTGTCTTGTTTGTCACTAGAAAGCCTTACGCTTCTAGGGAGGTTGGTTTTGTCCGCAAAATTGACTCTTTCCGCATGACAAAATGGCAACCATACTGGGGAACTCCATTGATGTGAATGATTTTTCCTTTGTTTGAAACTTTGATCTGAGAAAATTCTTTTTCTTTCTGGTTTTTGGTTCTCTGACTGTGTGTTTGGGTGGGCTAGCTTAGGGTTAAATTAGATTTTAGTTTTTCTTAGTTTTGCTAGAAGTACGCAGCCTCTTAGTTCAGCACAGTGCGTACTTGTACGCACTGCGACTGTGTGCACAGAGCGTACCTGCACCTGTGTAAACAGGTTGCCTGCGTACCCTGTCAAAATTGAGAAAATTTCAATTTTCTCCTTTTTGCCTCTTAGATTTTTCTTTTAATTTGTTTTTTCCACCCAGATCCACTGGTTACCTACCAGAGATCTTCATCTGAACTTGTTTCGTCAGTGTCAAGTGTTTTAGTGGAATTCATAGAGATTTTACCTTAGGGTTTGATTTTTGCATTGGTCATGTAGTGATTTTGGCTTTAGAAGTCGTAAAACCTTAGATCTCCCTGGTATTTGCAGTCTTCTTAGGAGTCAGACCTTTCATAGAATCTACCCTTGTGAGACATTTACCTTTGTTTTGTCTCTTTGCTGAATCTCGGAAGAGTTTGTTGATTGAACTGTGAATTTCATTTTACAAAAAAGAACAAAATATTTTATGTTTGTTTTTGACTAGTTTTTGATTCTGCATTGACTAGTCCTTAGTTAAATCACGACTGAGTAAAACATCCTCGGATCATACTTTGTAAGTTTCAGCCTCATTAGATTTTCTTATTAGGTGAATTTATTTTGATTTGCTTTTAAATAGCTTTGATTTCATAGATTTGTAAAGGTTTTCTTTTTGATTTTTAAATGCTTTGTTAAGTAGGAAAAAATCCAAAAATCTCCTTTGAAAGAAAAGTTTGCTTAGTGGTATTTGAGTCTTTGAATGAAAAGGGAATTTTCGCAAAATAATTAGTGGTCATGTGTTGCATGTTTTGGAAAAGATAAAGAGATTGTTTCTTTGATTTTCATTGCCAAGAAAGTTGTTTTTATATAAATTTTGCATTCTCCAACTCTCTTAGTTAAGGAATTCATTGAAAAAGAAAATTAGTCTAAATCATCCTAAGTGCATCTTTGTAGTGGTTTGTGTCGAGTCTACACACCATCAGTTTCATCTCCACTACCTTTTGTCTTAAAGAAAAGCCATAAAAATTAACACTTAAAGTAAAATCAACTTAGTAACTTTCTATTTACTAGGGTTCTGAAACACCAATATAGATCAGGCTAGTGTCTTGGACTAGGAGAGTAATTAACTCTCCAAGACAGCAAAACCAAACAAGTAGCTTATCTTGTGGTAGGATAAATCCAACTGTTTCATTTGTACTCTGGGAAAGCTCCTCTTAAAAGAGAAGCATGAGACCGTGTCCGAACCAGTAAGGAGATCAATCCTCCTTCATTGGGAAAGACGCTAGATACGCACGTATTACAAACAGTAAACCTCGGATTATTGTCGAGGAACTTGGGGTCACTTTTCGGTAAACCTTGGATTATTTTCAAGGAGCCGGCAAGGGGATTGAGCTTGTTACTCTGCCCTTGCGTGCTATCGGGTCGTAGACTATTCCCCCAGGTATATTTGTTGTTGTTGGTAACCTTAGTGACCATTATCTTTAGGATTCTACCCGAGGTGACGGAGGAGGGAAGATCCCACTGTACCTGGAGCAGACGTCGGCTAGACTCACTTGGATTTTCCGGGAGGTTCACTTCACTCGAGACGGTTAAAGTGGAGGAACTTGTGCCAGTCTATTCATTAAGCAGGTTGCCAGGGTAACTGTTCCACCCACCACTTCTGTACTGAATTCGGCGATGTTGGGCTTCATCACCAACTAATGTTTTCGGTCCGGAGGCTACTGTTTGTGCATGGTTTGACCCCCTAGATTCTTTAGGCGTGTGATTCAAATTTGTTTGGTTCTTTAGAGACTTTAGGTGGTTTGTTTTGAGATTTTTACTTTGTTTGCGTGTGCGGTAGTTAAAAGTTTTTAACTGTGGCGGAATTACCGAGACAGTCCCGTAGACTTCGGGGCCAGTCTCCTGAGATTGTTTCCGTGGCTGAATTGTTGAGGAAGTCCCATAGACTTCGGGGTGAACCTCCTCAAGACGTCCCGAGTCATTACGAAGGTTTGAAAGTCCTTGTAACTCCTCCTAGTGGCAGTAGAGTAGGTTCACCTGAAGAAGGAGAGTCTTCATTGGTAGTCCATCCAGATTACCAAAGTCTAGAAACAGGTTATAATCCTGAAGCTGTTGCAGTTTCTGAGCTTGCTGGTAGTTTTTCATCTACTAGTGATATAGGCGAAGAACCTGAAATATCTGAACCTGTTACTCCAACTTCTAGTGTTCCTGATTCACCTAGGGTAGAAAGAGTCATCACCGAAAATCTTCCTTCTGGTTTGATAGCTATTGAAGAACTTGCTCCAGAAGAAGAAGTAGGCCCTATTCTTGAAGATCAACCTACTATTGATCTAAGAGAGCGTGAATCTATCTTTTACAGTCCACCTAGAAGTACTACTAGGTATTTTCGTTAACTAATAACTTAGACAACTCAAGCATAAGTTTTTCTCCACCTCGTACTCCTTATCCACCCGGAGGTATTTATACTCCTGTAAATATGTCTAGTCAGTCGTCCGTGTTTACTCAACCCCCTGAATCTTTCTTGTATGGTGGTCCTTCTGTTCCTGCTGGGTATCAGTCACTTTCTGGTACTTTTGCAGGAGCATCTCCTCAACCCATTGGTCATGGGTCATTAGCTGGAAACAATGGTAATAAACCGTTGGGTGTAGGAGACATTTATATGATGTCAGGTTCAATTCCCGGTTCTCAACCTCAATCTGGTTATGGATCTCAATATCCTCAACCTGTCATGGGTCAATACCCCGGAATGAATGTAGTGTGGGATCCATAGCAAGTTCAACAAGTGTTGGAGCCAAGCGTACAATTGTCATCTCAAACTGGACAACTTGTGGTTTCTGGTCAACCCCAGCAACCAGTCCAGTCTAATGTTCAAACTTCTGTACCTTCGGTAGTTACTCAGTCGCCAATTGCACCTAGCACTCCCTCTCAAACGACTGCTACAACTACCGCAACATATGTTCCTTCCACCACACCTACTTCTGGAGTATCGACAGCTCCGGTTTCTAATATCTCTGCCACTACTCCGCAAACATCTTTACCATTGTCTGGATCCACGATTCAAACTACGGTTCAGATGCCTGTGGGGCAGCCAGGTTTAAGTACGGTTGTTACTTCTCAACCACAATTTGTTTATCAACCGTACCAGGGACAGTACTAATACGGGCCTGCTGTCCAACAACTGGTTTACCAGTATCAACCATATCCTGGCTACACTTATCAACAACCATAGCAACCCCAGTACGGTCCGGTTAATCCTGGTTTTCCGGGAGGATACAATATCCCGAATGCGATTCCTGTTCCAAGTTATCCTGGATATCCTCCTCCTGGGACTGGTCTTGTGACTCAGAGTTTTAGGGATCCTAATCGGAAATTGTCGTTTATCGCAACTTTAGATTTACCAGACTTGACGCGCCTAACGACGATCCAATAAATTATCTTCCGTTCTGGCCGCCAATGCCAAATAAGTTGCCCAGTGATATACCCAAGTTCGAAGGTAAGTCTGGAGAGGATCCATCAAATCACGTGATGACTTACCACCTCTGGTGTGCTTCAAATTCTATCTCGGATGATGCGATCCATTTACGTCTTTTTCAGCGTACGCTCATTGGTCTCGCGGCCAAGTGGTACATTGAGTTACCACGGGCCTCTTTTTATAATTTCAGTCAGTTAGCTACCTCGTTCTTAACACATTTTCAGTTGCCGGTCAGATATGACAATGGCACCGAGTTATTAACTTCATTGAAACAGTCGACGTCTACTTATATTTCCAACCATATTCATGAATGGAGACGTCGAAGGCGTTTAGTGAAAGTTTTTGTCCCGGACCAAATCTTAGCTGAATGGTTTGTTAAATCATTATTACTGAAGATTACTGAAGACATAGCTAAGGCCAGAGTAGTTACTAAAGAGAAAGTCATTGCTCAAGTGCAGTACCTTGACTTAGTTTATACTCAGTCTGGTACGTTACACGAAAAGATCCCAGATCTTCCAAAGCCGAATCAAATCGCTGCTGCTCCTTCGGGATCTCATGCTGCTGATGGCATGATTGGTATGGTGAATACTAAAAGAAAGAAGAAGTCTTCAAAGAATTCTTCGCCCATTATCACCTTACCAGACTCCCCGACAGGAGAGTCTTCTGCTGAAGTTTTTGCTGATATACACGTTGTAGAGACATCTACGGCCAAATCAAAAAATGGTGGGAAGAAGAAAGGCAAGAAGAAGATTAAAGCAGACAAAACTCCAAAGGAGAAAATAGAAAAGTCGGAAACCAATGACGAAAAGCGCAAGCCCCGTTATCCTTGTGTTATTTGTGAAGATGATCATTTTACAAGAGATTGCCCTCATCGGGCCAAGGTTGCGAAATTAGTCAAAGGTTCCCAAATTCCAGCCGTCTTGAAGGATCCATTTCCGAAAGATATCAAAATGATAGGTTCTTCCTCGAGTTCCATCGAAGAACCCATATTGATGATGTCTCATGTAAGGATTGCGACTCGGTCACACGATTATGGTAGTAAAAGTCCTGTTGATGGATTGAAAGAAGCAGAATCTTTTCAGTCAAATCCATCAACCTCAGCTCCTGGTTCCGATCCACTACAGATCGAGAAACCTAACCCTGACTTAGTAATTAAACCGCCCGCCAAGGGTATACTTCGAAGGTCTGCTTTCAATCCACATGCGAGAGCGGCCCAAAATTACAACATTGTTGAGGATTTAATTGTTTCACCCTCAGCAATGTCGGCTTTGGAAGTGCTACAATCATGTCCAGCACAACGAAAATTACTTTTGTCGGCTATAGGAGCTGTTGATGTTCAGGACCCGAACCTGATAATCTTTGATCTAGAAAATAGTACACCGCGTTTACCTCATCAGATGGCTTTCCAGATTCCAGTGATAGTCAAAAACAGGCCTATTCATCGAACTGTAATTGATGAGGGAGCTTCCACGTGTATTATGTCAATTCAGTGTTGGAGATCGCTTGGTTCTCCTTCACTTAACCAATCCCTGACAATTCTTAAGGCCTTTGATGGCCGTGGGTTCCATCCGTTTGGCATTCTACAGGATTTGCCTATAGGGGTTGAAGGAAAAACCGTTAGTCTGGATGTGGAGGTGGTCGATGCCCCTCTAGACTACAACCTTCTCTTGGGTCGAAGTTGGTCTTACGCTCTGACAGCAGTCGTCTCATCGGTCTTCAGAGTAATAAAATTTCCACCTAATGGCAAGATCGTGACCATAGACCAGCTGGCTTACTTTTCATCCGACCCAGCCTCTTCAGAGAGTATCCAGCATGTCGGTAAAACGACTATCCCTTATAAGGATGTTGGTGTAGGATTAGTTAAAGATGTCGGTTTACTGGGAACTTTTCCTTTTCCTCCAATAAACGTCGTGTCTTCTTTCGCATCCATTCATATGATTACTTCAGATACCATTGTTTACGATGATCCGTGGATCGTTCCTTCCGAATCTGAAATAGACTCATTTGGTGATGCTATGCCTTTGAGTCCATATGAAATTGCTTACGAAACCGTGCAGTCTTTTACCAACTCGCGTTCAACCAAAATCGACCAAATGAATGTGGTCCGTGAGGAATCACTTTTCACTTCAACCTCAGAGTTAATAGTGTTTCCCGAAGTTGTGTCATCTGACGAACAACTTTGTGAAGTCCTGTGTGTAGACGATTTACCATGGGAAGATCTCCATCATAGATCTTCGTTTTTACCTGAGGATGATCGCTTTGATAACGATTTCTCATCAGTTTTTACAGTTGAATATGTCAAAGAAGCTCAGAGTCCACTGAAACATCCTGATTCAGAGTTGAATTTAAGAAACATCTCTCACACTGTTCCCATTGACATTTCAGTCAAGCCCGGAATCATTGAAAACATTCATATAGGTGCCTCATGTTCAGATGACGAGATTCAAACATACAAGGCCCTATTTCAAGAATTCCGCGACGTGTTTGCTTGGTCCTATGAGGAAATGCCAGGAATTGATCCCACAATTATTTTCCATGAGATTAAGACTTACCCAGACGCTAAACCCGTTTGGCAACGTTTGCGTCAAATTCACCCTCGAAAAGCGGCTGCAATTAAAGCAGAAGTCGAGAAGCTGTTGATAGTGGGTTTCATTTATCCGATCCCTTTAACGGATTGGATATCGAATATTGTTCTGGTTAACAAAAAACAAGGAACAATAAGAATATGTATCGACTATAGGGATATTAATCGTGCTTGTCCCAAAGACAACTATCCAACACCCTATATCGATCAAATAATTGATGATTGTGCCGGCAGTGAAATTTTTTCCTTTATGGACGGTTTTTCCAGTTACAATCAAATCAATATTCTACCTGCCGATCAACCAAAAATGGCTTTCATTTGTCCATGGGGGACATTTTCTTATTGCAAATTACCTTTCGGGCTCAAGAATGCCAGAGCCACTTTTCAAAGGGCAATTTCTTATGCGTTTCATGACATCAAACACATTGTGCAACCGTACCTCGATGATTTGCCTGCTCATTCATTACATCGAGCTGCACACCTTGTCCATTTACAAGCAATTTTCATGAGGTGTAGGCATTATCGTATACATTTGAACCCACACAAATGTGTCTTCTGTATAGAAGTGGGACGATTGCTGGGATTCGTAGTTTCAAAAGCCGACATTCGCGTCGATCCCTCGAAGGTAGAAGCTATCATCAAATTGCCTCCCCCTTCGAGTCTTCGCCAACTCCAAAGTTTGCAAGGGAAAGCAAACTTTCTACGCCGATTCATTCCTAACTACGCCGAGATTACAAAAGGTTTTACACGGTTGTTGAAACAGAACGCTCAATTCTCTTGGGATGAGATAGCTCAGCAATATTTTGATGCACTTAAACACGCGTTGACCCACGCACCATTGTTGCATCCTCCCAACTACAACCAAGACTACTTTTTGTACCTCGCTGCCTCTCATTCCACGATTGGGATGGTATTAGTTCAGGAAGACGAATTCGCAACGGAACATGTGATATATTATCTTAGTAGGACGTTAAATCCCACTAAGCTAAAATATTCGCATGTGGAGAAATTGGCCCTGGTAGCCGTTCAGGCTGTCCAACGTTTTCGTCATTACATTCTTCTCCGTAAAACTATAGTCATTTCAGATTGCAACCCTATGATCTACATTTTGACTAAACAATTGCTAGGGGGCAAGTACTCTAAATGGATCGTTATCCTGCAAGAGTTCGACTTAGAGTTTGAAAAGTCTAAGTCTAAGAAATCTTTAGTCTTTGCAGAGTTGATGTGTGACTTCCCGCGTGCTGACACGGAAACTGTGGCAGAAGAGCCCATTGCGGACGAATCTTTGTTTCTCATCAGCACTTTAGATCCGTGGTACGGGGATATAATCATCTATCTCCAAACCCAATCCTTTCGGCCCGAAGCTTCTAAGACGGAACGTCGGAAAATTCGATTCCAGTCCCAACAGTACAAAATTATTGGAGATACTCTTTATCGCCATGGGGCGGACTTGGTTTTCCGACGTTGCTTAACTCACGAAGAGGCAGAAAGGGTTTTGAATGACTGTCACTCTGGGGCATGTGGCGGTCATATGTCTGGGTATGCCACAGCTCAGAAGGTGTTGCGTGCTGGCTATTTCTGGCCGTCCATGTTTAAAGATTGTATCATTGCGGTCCGAAAATGCCACAACTGTCAAGTGTTTGATCGCAAGATGCGCGCACCACCAGCTCCTCTCCACCCTATAATTGCCGTTGGTCCTTTTGCCAAATGGGGTATTGACTTTATTACATGTAACCCTCACCCGGCCAGGGGGCATGCTTATATCATCCTTGCGGTTGATTATTTTACTAAGTGGGCCGAGGCGATGCCTACATTAGAGGCAGACAGCAAGACCGCTGCAATTATCATATTCAATCACATTATTGCTAGGTTTGGTGTCCCACAAGCGATAATCATTGACCATGGGCGCCATTTTCGAAACATTATGATGACAGAACTTACAAGCCAGCTTGGTTTGCGCCACGATAGCTCAACTCCTTATTATCCACAAGCCAACGGTCTGGCTGATTCCATCAACAAAGTTTTGGTCATCATGATCCGACGAATCATTGGCATTCATTGGTCGAATTGGCACAACATGTTATTTTCCGCGCTTTGGGCATATCAAACTTCGGTGAAAACATCAACAGGGTTCACTCCTTTCCAACTAGTTTATGGTTTGGAAGCCATGCTACCCATTGAATGCGAAATCCCATCACTTCAAATGGTTGTCGAATTACTTCCAGCTACTTCCGAAGAGAAGAAGCGTTTATTGTATTTAGCTCAATTAGATGAGACTCGACGTGATGTTGCACTGGCAATCGAGACTCATGCAAAACGAATGAAATCTCAGTATGATCGAAATGTGACCCCTCGAAATTTTTCGGAAGGAGACCTAGTACTATTGTATGATCAAGCTAACGATAAATTAGGTGCTGGAAAATTCGTTCCTATGTGGCATGGACCCTACATTGTTAAGCGAAAGCTAGCAAAAGGGGCCTATGAGCTGGTTGACTTCGATGGGGACTCTTTGGGTAAACCCAGAAATGGACTTTACCTAAAGAGGTACTATGCTTAAATGGTGGGTGTGAAGATTTTCGTTAGGATAGTTAGGTTAATTTTCTCTTTCTAGCTAGTGTGTTTGTTAGAATAGACAGTGTGCTTAGTTTAGAAAGTGTGTTTTTCGTCGTTATTCTGCTTATCTTGGTTTTACCCTTGCTGTTTGCAGATGTCGATGCCTCTCCAAACTTACATTGGATTTGCTGATGGTGATTGTCGTAGTACACGGAATATCTCTTCCGTAGCTTGGGTTATCTATTCGCCCTCTGACGAGTTAGTTTCTATGCATGGGGTGAGCCTCGGTCAAACAACAAACAACATTGTAGAATACAGTGCAGTGATTGTATTATTATCTGAATCCATTTCATTTGGGATTCGGAGTTTGATAGTGAGGTTAGATTCTAAACTCGTTGTATTACAGCTTAATAGAGTTTATGCCATTAGAAATCCAGTGTTATTAAGGTTATTTTTTAGAGTGCGTCTTTTGGAACGTGAATTTGATTACATCGAATATCAACATATTCCATGGTATTTTAATACATTAGCAGATGCAATTGCTTCTCGAATGTTAGACAGACATTTGCGATAATCATACATGTAAATTTAAAAAAATTAACATTTAATCATACATGTTTAACAAGATAAGCCGGTAATAATGATATATATAAATAGGAGTGTGTCAAAAATACATCGTCTTCGATCATAGGTTGTAAAACACCTTATGATCGGCAAAAATGATAAGTACAAAAAACCAAAATGTCACATGTGTCTACAAAGTGACCATCCAATCACTGGTGGTGCTCCCTATACGACACCACTGCACGGGCTACCCTACATAAAAACCTCCTAAAAGGTCCTGGGACTGCGACTACATAGCGCTGAAGTCTGATAGGAATATCATCTATAGTAGTCTCTGGTATATCTGCCGTCAGACGCTCTAGATCCTGCTCCAACTCAGCTAAGGTCTCTGCAGCCGCATCCTGTGGGACCGGTGCCGGTGCAACTGGTTGTCTCCTCTCGAAAGGCCAGAGATTGGCTGGACGCCGTGGACCCACATCTGCATTTTGAAAATTTTTACTGTCAGTTTTGAGACGATATATAAAAACAAAAAAAAAAATAGATAATTTAAAAACTTGTGAAAAATGAAGTACCTCTGTCGTCCCATTGTTCTCCTTATGGAAGAACCATGTCTGGATCACCGCGAAAATCTACTCCGGCATAAGGAAAATCCTAGATCGCAAAGACCTGGTCCTCCAACCAGTGAAAGTAACCCGCAAGAAATTGGACAACTCCCGCTCCCTCATCAGGATGCCGGGCCATCACCGCAACCCATCGCATCAACTTTGGCTCCTGAGGTGGTCCAACCGCAACAGTGAGATGCTAAGGGATAAGCATCGGAACTCTCTCTAGGGCAAAGCTCACAACTAAAGGCCCATACCCAAAGGTCTTTAATTGCCCGTTCTTTGCCCTAGTCAGTTGGTCCTTCATATTGTCCAACACAGCATCGCACCAGTTGAAAATGGTGCCTCGGAAGTAATCAATAGCCATCCGCATTTGGGACCCGGTGGCAATGTGCAAAGCGGCCGCGCCGCAGAGTCTGGTAACCGTAAAGGCAATTACCATAAGTTCAGGTTGGGATATGTATTTGATTTCTATCCCCTTCTCTTGGTTTTGATTGTTGCACCACTCTAGCCGGAGACTAGCAAGGGATTGGCCACCCGGCCTAGTCCCGAACAGAGACAGTTGCTCGCCCCTATTAGGAAATCCAGTGAGAAAATATATGTCTGAGGGCTCTATCTCGAGCTAGTGCCCTCTGATGTAAAAACATTGTTCCTGGACGTTCCACCTTTCAACCAGCCACTCTAAGAATGGCACCTGTGCCCTTATGCCAGGTATGGCCCAGTATTTGTAGAGACCACATGCCTTCAAAGCATCAATGGAAGGTTGATGATCTATTGCAGCCAAATCGACATCTTCGTGTTCTCTTTCGCACCAATCAAGCATGGTGGGCAATCTACACACCAGAAAACACCCATTAGAATTCATTAAATCAAAAAATAATGGTTTAGTTTTGAGATTTGGGGTTTTGAAATTGCTTTGCGTAGAGTACGCACCCCGCGTTCAGAAACAGAGCGGTGGTACGCAACTGTTCTAAAGGTAGGCTGCATACTCCTACCATTTTCCCATTAACGAAAATGTCAGGGTACGCAGGTCGCCCATGGGGCACCTGCGTACCCCGAAAGGCGTATCTTAAAACCCCAAAGCCCCCAAAAAATCAAACTAGGGCTTAAAATGAAATTCTAAACGGATGAAAACAAAGAGGAGGATGTTGTGGAATACCTGAAAGAGACGGCGCTCGATTCCGACGGTTGGATTCTCCGCAAAGTCCACGAGAAGTTTCTTGCCAAAAGCCCTTTTCTCTCCCTCAACCGTAAAATGGTAAAAATGACATGGTAAAAAGTCTTTTTATAGGTTTTTTTGGA
Source organism: Pinus tabuliformis (assembly GCA_031772625.1). NCBI lineage: Eukaryota > Viridiplantae > Streptophyta > Pinopsida > Pinales > Pinaceae > Pinus > Pinus tabuliformis. Next base: position 1,671,471,016 of record CM062818.1, read on the forward strand.
TAAATGAATGCTAGGTTTGTTTATTTTTCACCATGGAGAGATATTTTTCAATGTATTTTTGCCTATCTTAAACAGCTATGAGTAATGTGTTGTTTTTGTGCAGGACAAAAGGACTTTCAGAGAAAATTATCATTTTTCACGAACCAAAACATCAGAGTCATCTTTTAAGCCCTTTTCTGACTCCTAAAACATGAAAAGATTGCCGAGCATTTCTTTTACACTCGTTAAAACAGAATTAAAAGACGGTCCCCTTATAGCCCTTTTCTGACCGTAGAAACAGGAAAAGATTACCAGGTTTTTGTCGTTTCAAACTCGATACTCGAAATAAAACGACGTGTCCTTGATCGCTTTTTACTTTTCAGGTCAGAGGCACTAATCATGAATGTACTCCTTGGTTGCAAGATCAAGCGATTCTCTCAAGTATTATTTTATACTTTTTCGGGCTTGAGAGACACAAATTTACGAAAACGTTCAACCCTGGAGTCTTCTTTAGTTTTTTCAGATTCTCTAAAATTGAAAAACGCCGAGTTTCTCCTATACTGGACTCGTTAAAATTTCACAGTAAAGGACCTGTTCGATTACAAACAGGAACGAACCACTCCTTCTTAGGGTTCGAATCTAAACTAAGTTGGACTCATCCGAAGGATGAGCTTATAATCAAGCATATGTTATCCTCCTCAAGCTTGTAAAAAATAAAGAGGTACTTGCCAGAAATGGTGGGGGAAAAGAGAGAAGAATGAACCTATTTGTTATCCTTTGTCACAGAAGAACCTTACTACCACTCTTGAACACGACACTTTTCATTCACCTGGGTTGGGAAATCCTTTGTCTTAAAGTTGATTAAACCACTTTGAAAGTCTTCAACCGTTTCTAGGTATTAACTTTGGGTCAATCGTCGCCAAGCCATCTGTCGTGTCGTTATGTGTTCAAGAGGTCTCTGCAAATAAACCATTCATATGCGAAATACTTGTCATCCATCTTTGACCATCCCTGAGTCAGTCCTTACAGCAACATTTCTTCAACTTGAACTATGATTTCGTGTTGTGGGCTTGCCTGCAACGGGTCACTTTCAATCGACATCAGCACATTATCTAGAGAGATGACTTAGAAATCGTCAGTACCTTGAAGTCTACATGCATCAATGGCAGGTTTCTCACCTTTGACAACAGTTTACATCATTGACTTTCGATCAAGGGATTCCATGACATGTCCGACATCAACTCATTCAATCGCATCTCATGGATTGTACTGGGTACTTTGAGAACCATTGACATCACTGGTGGTTTCTCTCACACTTGTTAACACTTTACATCATTGACTGGTAATCAAGTGGTTTCTACCATGTTCGACATCAACTCATTTATTCGCATGGATAGAATCGTACCAATTCGGGAAGTAGAAATCAAGACCCTGGATCTAGTTTCCACCATCCAGGCTGCGAGGAGTTTTGTATTCATTATATAGTAGACTAATCATAAACAGATGGCTGCATCCATACTGTGTCTACATTTGTCTATGATTATGATGTACTGCGAAATCATTCCTGTATCAGAGCAGTAGTTAGATTGTTAGTTAAAGTTTTCAATCTGAGTATGGGAATGCCTACCTCAGCGATGATATCATCTTATATATGTATTTTGTGTTGAATATTTGCAGGTTCTGACCAGGCTCTCCACAAGATAATCCTTGAAATGATAAAGTACTTCACCCTTCCTAGATGATTTGAAACCCTAAATCTACTTCAGGCTTCGCACTTTAGGGGGCAATCTGTTACACTAAAAAATGTCACCATGACTATTTGCAGTTAGTATGGCTCCATCAACTGTCATACTATCCTCCTTGGCAAGTCTCATGCCTCTGCTTTCCATGTCAAACTCCAAGAAAGAGAGAAAAGTCATTTAAAGTCAATTATCTCTGGGTACGCAGTTTCTCTCAGCCTTACCTGTGTGTACGCAACCCAAGTTCACAATACCTGCGTACTTGTACGCTCTGTCTGTAAAGCAATGGGTGCATACTCCTGTAAAGGTCAAAAGGCGCAAGTTTCACTCGAAAAAAGTTACTTGTGGTTATTTCTAGAGCATTCTAGAAGCTTGTTTGACGTGTATGGAGCGCCTCCAGATTGTTCATGTATCCCTATGGAAGAGGAACTTATCCCATCAAGAGGGGAGCTAAGCCACCCAAAGAGGGGCTTATCCCATTGATGGTGGACCTGATTAACTTCCTCTATAGCACTATAAATACATGCATTGGGCCAGAGGGAGGAGAGGTTGAAAGCTGAACATTCCTAAGGGTAGATGCTGCTGAGATTAGGACTTCCTTGTAGAAGCTTGTGAGGAGAGATTGTCATCCTTTCTTGTTTCATTTGGAAGTGGGTGAGCTGGTCAAAGTAAAGGTAAACTCTTGCTGGACCCTGGGAGGAACTTGCACAACACCAAGGCTCAGGTTGTAATGGTTTCTTTTGTTTCCTATTAATACAAATAAGTCCATTCTTCTCAACAATTTGTTATTTATGAGTTATTTCATATACTCCTTGGTCTGTATGTTAAATATGTTTTATTTTATGAGATATTCAGGTGCTATTTAATCGTTTGATTGTTAGTGAATGCAGGTTTCTAAGAGAAGGAGGAGCTCATCCGAATCGACGAGGCTGGACTACTACAACAGCGTTGGACTACAGGTAGGATCTAAACACTTGGTTTCTTATATGGTAAATGCATATTTAGAGAAGGATTGTTCTTAATTGTCTTGTTTGTCACTAGAAAGCCTTACGCTTCTAGGGAGGTTGGTTTTGTCCACAAAATTGACTCTTTCCGCATGAAACATATCTTTGAGGTTCCTCAGATACCGCGGATCTGAATTTCATCTCTCATAGGATATCCTTCCGTTCTAGAATATCCCATACATATTTTGTTGTCAAGAGACCTTTGACTATTCAAAATCTGATCTATCTTCCTTGTCACCTCTGCAAAATTTTTCATTTACACCCTTCTCAGTCTCAATTCTCTCAAGATCCATTCTCAAAGAGAAAATTTCCTCCTCGAGAATCTAACAGTTTTCTTCCCATTCGTGAAATAGATCATTAAGAACTACTTCCTTTCATTTTTATTCTTATAGCTTGACTTTCAAGGACAAAATTTCTTAGTTTATTGTCTCTAGGATCATATGCCTCTTTACATTGATTAACTCCTACTTTAGATGCTTGTTCTCTTCTTCTATATTTTCACATGTTTTTTGTTTTATTCTAATAGAAGAACTAAATTGCTTTTACTTCCAATGGCTTCTTGGAGTCTACTCTAAATTACATAAGTAACCACTCATTTAACTCATCCTCTAAGGAATTTTCACAATTTGAATCTAGTGTTGAGGTATCTTCTTTTGAATAGAGCCCCTTCTTCTTAGAGATGCTCTTCTTTTCATGTTTCTAATCTTTGCCTCTAAGCTTATAATCACCTTCCATTTTTGTCTTTTGTTTGTAAGGGCACATGGATGAAAAATGTCTAACTCTTCCACACTTGAAGCATTTGAAGGGAAACTTCACTTTATACATTCGTGAGCCATGCTTTAGCTTATTAGTGATATGATCCAACTCCTAATCAAATTCGCAACTCGAACAATATGTGTTATCTTTTGTACTCCTTAGTCTTCTTGGACACCTTGTGATCCAAATTTAATCACTAACATAACAAATTACACATATAACCATAAATACAAAGATGCATTAGAAATAATACTTCATTTCATTAATACCAATTAATGAAATATGGTTACAAATAAAATGGAAATAAGACTAGCTCGAGCGGTTGTAGCATATATTTGAGAATAGATGTGGTGGCTACATGCGTCTAAATTGTGTTACAATGAGGTTCAAGGGCCTATTTATTATTGAAAAACATGAGAAAACCCTAAACAACCAAAACCCTAACCCATGGAGATGTAACGCCAAGTGTTTGTTGGCTCCGTTAGGGTTAGCTCCGTAGCCAACTTCTCGGGGTTTGTGGTGTGTGTGGATGATCATCTCCTTCCCTAGAATGTAGCGATTCCATTATCGGCAACCCTACACGATGGAATACATCTCTTTATCATAGGTGGGGTAAATGTCGAGTAGTAAAAATGGTCTTTTTCACCTCTATTTACCCTACAGTAATTGTCAATCGAGGAACGATTTTTTATTTCAAAGAGTGTACTCAGTTTGAGGCGGTCAATTGTCAGAGTAATGCTAGTGGTATAGTGCTCTCAATACAAGAGTAAATGAATGCTTGAAATGTAATCTATTTGTGGAAATAAACCTAGAATTCAAATCATGAGTTAAGAAAGCTACAACAATTTATTAGTCGATGGTACAGTAACAATAACTCTTCCCTCTGTAAACTGATGCAATTAAAGAAGCACTCAAAAGAAGGATCGTCAAGCTGGGAACTAGACAATATAGGTCAATGTTCACTATAGTTTCAAACCTTTTGCACACCAAAGAAATGATGATCTTCAAATAGCAAGAAATGGAACAACAACTATCTTTATGAATAATATTGAACAACAAAACCTTAACCTATGAATGCAACAATAATTATAATCTACGGGAACTAAGTAACAACTTCCAATTTGAACAACAACCAGAAATGGAACAACAAACTCTTAGAAATAAAGTATAGAGCAACAATTTGGGAAGGCTGAAGAAGAAACTGAAATAAATGCCTGCAGTTGAATATCCCCAATGAAAGGGTTGAGGTTCTGCTCTGTTTCTTGATCTAACACAAGGTTGTGCAAATAGAATTCGCATAATAATCTCTGAACCTTTACCCCATAGTACTTACAAAAATTTATGAAATCATCAAATGTGTTAGTTTGTATAGGGGCTCCTGCTTTGACAGCCTTAATTTTTAATTGCAAATATCTTTCCATTAAAAATAAGGCATAATTCTTAGTAGGTGCTCTACATGCTAGGACATCAATGTATAAAGAGAATAAGGTATCCATTTGTCTGATAACTATGTCTAGCTTATGAGTTACCTTTGCAACTCTTTCTTCCTTCTTTCACCATCCTTCGAAAACGTAACTTTCGGCTAAATTGACATTCCTTAGCTACTATTGTAACTCTTCATACTTCTCTCGCAGGACAGTTTGTTCTGTACGTTTTTCTACTGCTTGCTGAGCTTGCATCAAACGCTCTTGTAGGGTTACTGTCCTTAGGTCACTATCCCACATAATAGCTGTAGGTGGAAGGTTCACTTGAATCTTCTTATTGCGTCGTTCCGTAATTATGGTTCGAACTGCTTCAGAGGACTGTTCCTCTGTCTGAATTTCCTTATCACAGGATGTTATGTCATCTATTTGAATTTCGACATGAGTAACAGCCAAATGTCGTTCCTTTTTATTTTGAATGGCAGGCTAGACCTGAGTCCTTTTGACCTTTCTTCTAAGGGGTTTCACCACCGAGTGCCTTTTTGCTCTCTTCCTCATCTTTAGAATCCCGATTTGTTGTCGAAGTCGCATGATTACATTAAGCAGTCTTTCTTGTTCCTTTCATAATCTTTTGATTTCCTCCATTTTACTGGAAGGAACAGTCGTTCACGCACTCGGGCTTGGACTTTCTTCTTGACCAATTTCTTGATTTTTCTCCTGGGGTACTTCATCATTATTCTGCTGAATGGGTTGTTCGGGGGTAGAAACCCTAGCTTGTTCTGTAATTTCCTGAGTAACTTCTTCTTCTCCCCTCTCTTCCTCATCAAATTCTTTAGGTGTATTTTGACTTGGAACAAATTGTTCCTCTTCTTCATATTCATCATTTTTCTCTCCATATGCACTTTCATCATGGCTAGAATGATTCTTTTCTTCGTCTTCCTCATTACATAACTCTTCAGATGCACTCTTATCGTGAACTGAGTGATCTTGTGGCTCTCCTTTAGTGTGGAGGTTTAGTGGGCTGGGAGGTTGAGTATATGCTCCCATGTTGGCCAGAATCTGGGCCAATTCATCCTCTCCCAGTGGATTTTGCAACAAGCTTTCCTCACAATGATCTGTTTCTTCTTCAGCCTTCCCAAATTGTTCGGTTTCTCCTTCTGTTTCTTCCTCATCATTTGATTTTCTTTCGTTCTCTCCTCCTTCCAATTGTGGGGGTTGCTCATCCCCTGAATCAACTACTTCGACCGGTTGACTGGTGTTCCCTTGGGAATTTTCCAGCCTCCCTCTGATCCATGCCAATCTAATGGACTTCCCCCCTTTCAATGGTCTATTTGATGTATTTTTAATATGCTTTCATTTGGGGGCTGGCAAAGCCAGTCCCCTGTCTATTGTAAAAATTAGCTCTTCCTAGCTGCTCTATTGCTGAGCAAGATTGTAGCTAACTATCAATTGTACCAACCCGTGATGACTTACTACCGATTCTACATGGTGAGATTTTTTCATGCTTCGGGCAACATCATGTAGTAAAGAATTTAAAAACGCAGGCAAATTCCCAAAGCTGCTGGTAGAACTCACTTCCCACTTCGAGTCATGTTCTGTCCTTCATCTTGGAAGATTTTGATGGCGTTGGGCAGTCTTATCTTCTTCAGAGTCCACACACATCCAATGGTTGGCAGTCCTGAAAGTTCTACAATTATATCGTCGATGACTGTTATTTGTCTCCCTCTTACTGTGGAGTGATATTATTGTAGGTTCTGTAAGAATTCAATTTCCACAGTCTCGTTGGACTCTTGCAGGTGATTAAGATAAGCTATCCATCATGCCCTTGTTAGGATTTCTCGTGCAGCATCTGAGACTGTCAACACCTGTGGTTCTTTACGAATTGATCTTCCTCCCATGCTTAGAAAACTGTAAAAGAAACACGAAGACGGCAATGGGACAGTAGGCTGTTCCAGTTGTTAGAAACCACAGGAAAAAAATGACGGAACAACAAGCTTGTTTAGAGTTCAAATTACTTGCTAATTGTTGTAGAGCATAACCCAAAAATAATTTTGAAACAACAAGCCATGCAAATTGAAAAACGATATACCGTTAAGCCTTGCTATTCCCGAGTAAAATTTCTCCAAATGAAAAACTGACACGTATGCCAGTGAATTATGAGGTCACCTGCTCCCCCCTGTAATGGGATAGGCCGTCCTCGGCTGTCAAATGAGGGAGCGACGTGCTAGACTGACGTGACATAGAGTAAAAAAGGAGTAGCGTATACCGATATGCCATGTTTACAAGAACGAGCGGATTTCCAAAATCGAGGTGTATTATAGAATCACTTAATAAATAAGAAAACGTCGTGATATGATGTGAGATTTGGAGGATAGGACAGTTGACATTCACAAGAAGTTCAATGCAGTCATGATCAACTTTTTCCGTCATGATTGATTATAATATATTTCATGTATTAGAGGTTCAAAAGGATTATTTTCATAATGTTATTTGATCCATTAGAAATGTAGAAGAAAGGATTAATAAATTCTATTGGTGTATAAAATATATGACCTCAATACCATCAACAGAGCTCTGTTTCCCACAGGTGTCCATAACCTTGACAGAGTTGTTTATTTCACCCATGGAACCATTATTCTTTGTGTATGTTCAGGAAAGTACTATGGAATGTCAAAATGGAGGCCATTATTCTGGCTTGGTAACCAAATAAATCATAATGCCATCCACTAGGAAGGAGTGAAAGGTGGGTAGGCCGGCTCGTGATGAGACCTCCTATTCCAAGGACTTTTTCCTTTTTTTTCTAATGTGCCTCTTGGATCATTTCCCTAGTGTGGTGGCCATAATGGGAATGCCACTTCACTTTCTTCGTTATGATCATGGTAAGCTAGCTCCCAATGAGACCCCCTATCCTTCATCTGACAAACCATGCTAGCAAACTATGTGAATGTTTTACCTTTTTTCTTTTTCTTTTTATAAGGTACTTTTCCTTATTTATACACAGAGGGTGGTTCAACGCTCCTTAAGAGTAGGGATGGTGGAAGAAGTGTTAACATCTCAATAGAAAAATATGCCCTTCATTCTTATTCTTTAATAATGGTCCAAAAGGATTATGAAATTTTGAAAGGAACCATAATTATAAAAGATAACCAACCATACCAGTGTTAGTAGAATAGTGACAGAAAGATAATCAATGTCCTTTCCTCTTTTCTCTTATCAATTCAGATAAATTCTTGTAATGATAGTGACTTTTTATGTAATTTGTTGATTTCAGCATCTTATAGTTCTCATATTCATTGCATAAGTGTATAGTTGTGTTTCAGAAGTGATCCGAATGATAAAACACACAAAAAGAAAAGGATAAATGAAGTTCTATATACAAAATTGTATAAAAACTCGAAACTGTTGTGCAATAAAGAAAACAAGCACAAGCCAAATGCAAAGAATGTTTTGTTTCTAGAAAAAGAACAGCAAAGATGCTAATGATGTTCCTCCACAAAAATGAACAAAAGAAAACACTAGCGTTGTTCCTCCGCAAAGAGGAACAACAGAAAAGAAAAATGCCCCATGCAAAAGAAAAAAAAAATTGTTCCTTTGGGAAAAGCAACAGCAGAAAAAATAATGTTGCTCCTTCAGAAAAAGCAACAACAAGAATGCAAATGTGTCGTTCCTTTGGAAAAGGAACAACAGAAACAAAAATGTGTTGTTCCTTCAGAAAAAGGAACAACAAAAACAATAATGTGTCGTTCCTTTAGCAAAAGGAACAACGGAAAGAAAACTGTGTCATTCCTTTGGAAAAAGGAATGGCAGAAACAAAAATGTGTCGTTCCTTTGGAAAAAGGAATAGCAAAACACGAAAATGTTGTTCCTTCGGAAAAGGAATAACAGAAGATGAAAAATGTTGTTCCTTTTGGAAAAGGAATAGCAGAGCACCGAAACGCTGTTCCTTCAGAAAAAGGAACAACAGAACACTGAAATGTTGTTCCCTCAAAAAAAGGAACAACAGAACACTGAAATTTTGTTCCTTCGGAAAAAGGAACAACAGAAACGAAAATGTATTGTTCCTTCGGGAAAGGAATAGCAGAAATAAAAATGTGTCGTTCCTTTAGAAAAAAGAACAAGAAAACACGAAAATGATGTTCCTTCAAAAAAACGGAACAACATAACACAAGAATGGTGTTCCTTCGGAAAAAGGAATAGCAAAAGACAAAGAATGTTGTTCCTTTTGGAAAAGGAACAACATAACATGAAAATGTTTTTCCTTTTGGAAAAGGAACAAAAAAACAAAAAAATGTTGTTCCTTCGGAAACAGGAACAACAAAAAATAGAAAATGTTGTTCCTTTTAGAAAAGGACCAACAAAACATGAAAATGTTGTTCCTTTTGGGAAAGGAACAACAAAACATGAAAATTTTGTTCCTTTAGAAAAAGGAAAAATAGAAGATAGAAAATGTTGTTCCTTTTAGAAAAGGAACATTAGAACACGAAACATGCTTTTTGTTTGGGAAAAGGAACAACAAAAAAAATGCAAGTGTTTCTCCTTATAAAAGGAATAGTAGAATGGTAAAGATGTTGTTCCTTTTGAAAGGAACAACAAGGCACAAATTCTATACAAGTGAAAAATATATAAAACATAAAAAAATTATGTACAATGTAGGAGCAGTAGAAATACTCAATGATCCAAGGGTGAGGAAGATTTCTCTTCCTCAACCAAAATTTTCTTGTCGGAGTCTTTGCGAAGTTGCTTGTAGAAGGATTCCTGAGTAAGCAGTTTGCAATATAATCGAACTCGGTGGTTGTTTGCTTTAAAGGTATGTTCAGATCCATCAATAGTGGTTAGAGTAATGGTGCCATTATCATGTACCTTCTAGATTTCGTATGGTCCTGTTGTGGTCACCAACAACCCCCCTCTTTGTTTAGTATTAGCAATAATATCAAACAAAGGGGGACCCTTAACAAAAAATCTCAAAAATATTTTTGTCAAAAATTTTGTATTTAACTCCCTAAAAGCTATATCGCATCGCAAAGAGAGAGTGAAGCGTTTTTCTATGCGCGTAAGTAAGGTGCGATGAAGCGATGCGATATTCATCGCATCGCATATTTTGAAAGCGACCTTAAAAGAAAAACCTAAGGAATCGTCGATGGCCGATATGCGACGTCGCATATCGCAACGTCGCATAAGCAGCACATAACGAGAAAATGAAAATTGCGATATTGCGATTTGCGACGTGCGATCTTGCAAACTGCGATTTTTCCATTTGCGATCTGCCATGATTGAGAATATTAATTGCTGTGATACGAATAGCAAAAATCACTCATCGCAAAGTTTCTTCAGCATGATTTGTAAACCCAAAATCAAGTGCTCACCTTAAGGAAAATTAATGATTGCACGCCTGAGTATCCAAAGATGATCGTGTTGCGTTTTTCGAAGAGTCAAGTCATTATGAGTGTCATGATTATGCATTCATTAGAACTTAAAGCTTTCATGTCAATTTTTTCGTCATGTCCCTTTTCCTTTGTGTAAAATGTAAGGCAGCAATTAATATAAATCTATATGCAGGAAACATCTAAGGAAAAGGGGAAAGCGCTAATACTTGAAGAATAGAGAGGAGATGCCTTCGCAAACAGTTGTCGCATGCGGCAGAACCGCGAATTCTAGAGTATCACTCCACGGACACTGATGAAAATAGACTATCCAAGACTCAGAGTCAAAGGCGCACAAAAGCAGCATGTTTGCAAAAGATCCTGAAGCTCAGATTGGATAAAGCAAAAAGAAAAATGCTAAAAAGGGATGATGCTTCAGAAAAGCCTGGAACAAAGAACGGAAGAAATTTTCAATACGTAAGATTGTTCAAGCAATGAAATCCCTAACTCATTGAGTCATTCGCACGGCCGGAAACCGAAATAGCAACAGCACAATCAGTTTGAAAGAAATCTGGGTTATACTAAGTATACACACAGCAAATACACCCAGCCAAAGGAAGATTTTCAAAAATATCTTCTAGTTTGTCAGAAAGAGGTGCCATCTTTTGTTATTTCTACTTTTATTGCCCGAGCAAAAGGAAAAGACAACCAGTCGACTCTTTCCAGGCGAACCTCACATTGCTTACAACACTAAGGAGCAGATACAGAAACGGTTAGAAATTAGATTCAATTTTTAGAAATAAGATTGCTTTAGTAAAAGGGCGATCATTTGAAGCCGTTCCCTAAATTTGTGTAATTAAGATTAGTTAGTTAGTAGTATTTAACCCTTCTCATGGAATTTGGAGAAGGGTCCGGAAATTTGTCAAAAAACTTGTCCTCACAACATGCACTTTTGCACCCTCGGAGGTGGTTTTTGATGAATGGATGGATCGAGATTTATTTATGTTTGCATTTTAATGTCTGCTACTGATGTTGCACTTCTGAACTCTTAGTAGATGTTAGAAGTAAGTAGAGATAAATCGTTATTGCTTGGAGTTTGTGAGTAAAATCAGTCATAAATGGTACTTTTATCTCTTGATTAATTTCTGCTCATATTCTCAGAGTGATATACAGCTGATTTGTTTATATGTTGATGTATGAATGTCTGGGTTACCATTTGGCACTTTTGTACGGTGGAATCATTTATTTGTACTTAACATATGAATAACTTATCATGCGATATGTTGTTCACAACTGTTTTGCCTAACTTCTTATGCAGAATGGTTTATCTTAATTGACTTATATTCTTATGATAGCTTAATGATCTTTATTACCAGTTGTTGTATGAAATCGTTTTAGATCGCATGATGAAAGAATATTACCCCGGGTTAGTATAGATTAGATATGTTGTTTTTGGTAGATTACAGTAGCATAGAGTCGGCTTAGAGTTTAGAATTAGATTAGCTTGAAATTACCTTTAGATTAGCATCATCAGAATCTACACACACTCACACATCCTTTAAATTGGGAAGCTGGTCCCATCATCCCCAGTCAGACCCACTACACCAAACGGGCAAGGAGCCGCCAACCAGGTTCCGGACCGGGTGGGTATCCCCCTTGTTGTTGACCCGATTTCGGGGCCCTCAACATATTTGGCGCTAGAAGGAGGGCACGAACTATGAATGGCAACTAAGTCAAAATCCAAATACCATTCTGAGAGTAAATCACCCTCATCGACTCCCCCGACTTCTCCAATACGGTTAGACCTGGAGTTAGAAGTCACTCGAGTATCCACCGCTGCTACTTACCCTAATATGTCAGACCAACTGATCATTGAACCCCCTAAAATTCAAACTTTGATTCGTAAACTCGAGGGATTCTCTATTTTTTCTCAGAGGTATGATAAATCTCACAGCAGCGTGACTTCGCTGTACAATCCTGCTCATCCCCTGACCAGATTGAAGAGTGAAAAGTTTGGTATTCAACCAAGTGAACTCCCTCTCCCTACTAGGAAAAGAGCAAGGAAAACACCACCAGAGTCTGACCGTGAGACTCTTTCATCTACTTCGTCCATTTCAACCCCCTCATCGCGAAGTCAACCACCCACATCCTCATCCCAAATCACTCATCCATCTTCCACAGCCCTTCCTCTTCAATCATCAAAGATCATAATATCTTCATCTCCTCAGCATCAGGGCCCGTCTTCTACACTTTCGTTAACTAGCGGCTCAACAATGGCCCAGTCTCCATGGAACAATCCTAGAGCGGTTTTGATGCCTCAACCCCTGAGCCCAATACCGGCCCATCCCGAGAAATGGCTACCCAAATTCAATCCAGAAACAGGGATGCTAGCCGAAGAGCATATCAATAATTTCATGCTTTCTGTTAATCTCAACGGAGTTACCAATGAGGATGATGTCGTCCGGCTTTTTCCTTATACAATGCAAGGAACATCCGGGTCATGGTACTTTTCGTTACCTTCCGGGTCCATCACAAGTTGGGACATTTTTCAAAGTCAATTCCTCACCAAGTTTGGCGATGATAGATCAATAGCGACATTGATTAATGACCTATCTAATCTTAAAGCTGAGACTAGAGAACCCATTAAAGATTTCAATTTACGGTTCAACAAGATCCTCAACAAAATTCTCGCTGCTTCTCAACCCAGCGAGGAAGTAAGATGTGAATGGTACATCATGGCCTTACCATCAAACTTGGCTATCTTCGTAGATAGGGCAAACAAGACGACCTTAGTCGAAAACTTGACTGAGGCATTAGCAGTAGAAAAACGCGTAGTCGCCCTAGAAAAGAGATCTGCAATAGAAGAACGCAAATCTAAGAAAATCTCTTTCAAAGAAGACACCAAGAAGAAGCAAACGAAGGATCCTTTCGATATGGAAGGATTACAAAAAGTGTTAAAGGCCATGTCCAATGAGATGATTGACATAAGAAAACAAGTAGCAGAGACTTCTTCAAAAAAACCCTACAGATCTTTTAAAAGAAATCTTCCCATGGAGATGAAACCACCCAATGCTGTCTCAAACGTCGAATCTGAAGAAGAAGAAGAAGAAGAAGAGAATACCACTAAAGGGCAGACCGATGATGAAGAAGTTGTGGAACTACAAGGAATGTGGGATTTCATCCTCCCATAAGAAGAAGATCAAGAAGCATTTCCGGTTAGCACACGAAGCAAAAATCAACTTGATCCTCCCCAAACTACCCCCAAACAAAAAGGCGCAAGCCCTACAACAAAAGATAAGGTCGCAACAAAGAAAACAACTGCTAGAGCGACCCAATTTAGCCCAGTCCAATCAGATCAAGCACCTCCATCAAGAACACTGATAGTGTCGGATGGAATGGAGTATAACATTATCGATGACATGAAAAAGACTAGGGCTAATATCACTCTTTACGAATTGAGCAAATTGAAACATCAACAGAAAATAATTATGAAAGAATTACATGTCGTGCCTACTACATCTTTACCTACTGCTGTAGCTTCCCACAACATGGGAAGACCTCCAACCAACATGATCAATAAGATTGATCCAAATGACATTGCCTTGATTGCAGGAAGATCAAGATCTCATACTCCTCCTTTTCTTCTCACTTATGGAATTCTCGATAAAAACGTGCACAATTGCTTGGTTGATTCTGGTGCTTCAACGAATATTTTACCGAGATCAATATGTGCCAAATTGAATGTTCAGCTACAGAAATCCGCAGTGCGCATAGTTCAACTTCATCGATCTCAAGTCGAAGTGATTGGTGAACTTAACCAGGTGACCATAAGGTTTTCGTCTAACCCGAAATTATGCCAGGTTATCGACATTCTAGTAGCTGATATCCCTGAATTCTATGGTTTAATTCTTAGCAGGGATTGGTCCGAAAAACTCCACGGATATTTCTCAACCGACTGGTCGCACATGTGGTTACCCTACAACGGTAAACCCAATCAAATAAAGGTTGAACGAGAGTTGCACCAAAAATACATAGTGACTGAATTGGAAGGAGAGAATGAAGCAATAGCATACAACAGCAGTATCATAGGCAATTACTCAGTAGATTCTTTCCTCGGCAATTTCAATGCTCACACCTCACCTTACTTAGAAAATTCAGTTTTGTCCCAAGTTGAAAATTTTTCCCAAACTGATGATTCAAAGTGTTTAAAATTTTTATATAACTCTGTAAATACATCTTTGTTTTGGAAATTATATTTTGTTTTTGGCGAACAGGTCTTACATCCATTTCTATGTAAATGTGGTGTGTACATAACTGGGGATCAATTCCTTTCATGTCAGGATTATCCCATGCAAATGCTTCTTTATGTTTTCGCAGTAGCTGAATTAGCTTCTGTTCTTGTTTTGGAGTCAGGTTGCCATTAATCTTTAAAGTTTTTCCCAGCTCAATTTCTATAGTTTTGCTATTTGATATATAGGTAGTAGGTATTGTTTGATCGTGGGTATCTTTGAGAGGATCCTCTTCTAATTCACTTTCAAATGCTACTTTTATCATCTGGCATTGTATGTGGGATCTAGATTTAGCTTGGCTAAGAAAGTTGTTAATAACATCATGCTCTGTTTGATCTTTGAAATCGAGGGTGTCTTCTATGGTTAATGGAGATCTAATATTTTCAGTGAGGTATAATACATGATGCTTGTTAATTTTCATTATTGTGACACTTGGCTGGGCTGGAGGATACAAGGCTATATTCTTGATATTAGCCCCTCTAGTTATGGTCATATTGCCTTGCCGATAGCTAATATAAGCGTCAGCAGTTGCACGCCAAGGTCTGCCTAAAATCAATGGATGTCCATCAAGTCAGTTTTTGGGGTTTATTATCAGAATGTTGGCAGGATACTCCCAAGAATCAATAGATACCATGACATCATGTATTGTGCCTTTTGGTCTAACCACGGATCGGTCGGCTAGTTCTAATAAAGTGGACGTTGGTTATACTGATGTAATGCCCAGTTTTTGACAGGTGGTGGTTGTTAGGCTATTAATTGCAGCCCCTAAATCAACTAAGGAATTTTCAAAAGTTTGCCCATGGATTTGTATTATTACTATCATGTTTCCTGGGTCTTCATATTTAGTGGGTGTTTCTCTTCTTGATAATAGGTCGGATAATGTGCCAACTACTTGGACTGTCAGGTTATTTGTTATTCTACTCAGTTTTTTATACATAGCTCCTTGATGTTCTTTTCATATATTAGGATGTCTTGGATGGCTTTGAGGAGTGGGATTTTTATGCACAGATTTTTAAGATCTCCCAGAATGTCAAAATTAGGATGTTGTGTAGGTCGAGGTATAATTAATCGTTCTTGGAATGGAGGAGAAGATGTGATTACTTGATTATGAGTTTGTTGTTTGATCACATCCTCTTCTTGTAATGGTTGTTCTATAGGTAACTGATTTTCAACTTGAGCAATTTTATCTCCCTCCATTTCAATGATGCGCCCAGATCTCA
This sequence comes from Pinus tabuliformis, assembly GCA_031772625.1. Taxonomy (NCBI): domain Eukaryota; kingdom Viridiplantae; phylum Streptophyta; class Pinopsida; order Pinales; family Pinaceae; genus Pinus; species Pinus tabuliformis. The sequence continues at coordinate 1,671,486,784 of CM062818.1, forward strand.
ATTGAAGGTCATTACACTCCCTTAGATCGGTTCTTATGTTTGGTGTTTCAATTATTTGAATAGATTGGACCAGTCCGTTATTGGGATTAGGGTTGGGTTGGGCTGGGAGATGTGGTCTTAAACTAGACTGGGAGTTTTGTTGTAATGTTGGCAGTGTAGGTTGAGGGAGTGGAATGGTTCCTACTAGTTGGTTCATCGGTCTTTGCTAGTTTGTCTGCCAGGCTTGACTATGTGAAGTAGGGGGGGACCATTGTGGTGGATATACATTATTTTGCCAATGTGGTGGGGTATAGGGAAAATTTGGCCAACTGGGTTGACTTGATGGATTCGGCCATGGTGATGATGAAGGAAATGGTTGTTGTGACAAATTTGAGAATGGAGATTGATTTTGCCACATAGTACTGTATTGCTAAGCATGATATTATGGAGGCTGAAAAGAAGAAGCTGGATCAGAGAACATACCTGATTGTTGTGGCTGCCATTGACGGTGTTGATTAAGTAGGTATACCGATTCTGGCTCTTCCTCTACTTCCTTGTATACTACTTTCAATCCAGGAAGTGAGGGATAGCTTTCCGTAGAATGACCTTTTATACAAATGGCACAGGCTTGAACCGCATCTAATGGAAATTCTTTGTGGCTATGTTTCTTTCTGTACCTAGAACAGAAGATTGCCAAATTTTGTTCTGCCTCTGCTTGCTTCTGCTTGGCCTACATAATATCAAGTTGTGTTGTCAGAGTCCCTAATACGTCAGTTTTAAAATTTTCTAATAAGTTTCCAATTTCTGCATGAGTTACTCCTTCTATAGAAATTATGTTAAATTGATCATGTTCTGCTGGTTTTATTCTTGTGCTGCCTCTTGAACTCCTGATACATAAATTAATAATGTCAGCAAAATTTTCCCGGTAAATATCTCCTTTTCCCATAATGTTTAATGTTTCAATCCATTGTTCTTCATTCCTCTAATTGATGCAGTTTTCAATACATTATCAGGTAAGGGTAATGATGCATAAGGAGATCTTTGAAGATTATACTGAAAACGCTCGACATATTCCTCTACTGTTTCATTTGGTCTAGCCATCATCTGAAATATTTCATATTTCAACTCTCTCGACCTACAATAATCTTGATATTTTTTTAGAAAAGATTCTTTCATTTGATCCCAATTATTTATAACACCACCACCCAAACCCATAAACCATAGTAAAGCAACTCCTTCTAATGTAGAGGAAAATAATTTCAGTTTCTCGGGTCGGTGGTATAGTCATAACCTCTACACAACACATCAAATTCAAATAAGAATGCATCAGGGTCTTCTGATGTAAGGCCATGAAATGTAGGGATATGCTGGAGAGGAATTTCTTTCATAGGAGCATTAGCTGCAATGTCCACAATGGGATATTGCAGTGTCAAAGTTTGGGTGTTTGGCTGGTTTTGGGCCATTTGGTCAAATATGTGCCAATAATCTTCTGCGATATCTAGGAGGGTATTCCTAGGCTGACGAGGGGGATTGGCTTTAATAGGAATGGCCTTAACAACACTTCCTTTATCTGGGCTGCTTAATGGAGAAATTATCCCAAGAGGGGATTTTGGTTCTTCAGTTCCCGCGGTTTCTCCTCCCCACTTCACAGAGGTTGCTAAGGTTCCCTTCTTGCAATGATTTTGGGCTAGAATTCTCAATTTCTTGAAAATCCTTATCTTCGGTATGACTATGCACCTCAGCAAAGGCTACAGATGGTGATCCTGTGGCCTGAAGGGAACTAGTAGGTTGTCTAGAAGTGACATTTCTAGGCCCTACTGAAGGTTGAGATTCTGCTTTCTTAAGGATTTCGCCTATAAAGGTTGATCGGCCAAGGGTCAACGACCCCTTAGCTTTATCAGGCTTGGTTAGAGGTTTGGGATTCTTTTGTAGCTTTTTCTACTTAGTCATGCACATGAATCAACTACTGCAACAAATATATAGGAAAGTGGGCAGGGGAGCAGGGCTATTACATACTTCGTACGCAGGTTCTTACCTTCTGTTTTTAAAACCGAATTCTTTCCTAACAGGTTCTTACACTACTTTGGAAAAGAGACAAATGGCTACAGTCTTCCCCGGCAACGGTTGTTTTCGTGAAATCTAGTGTCTATGCAGAGCTGCTAATCCCACTAAGGCTGGTAGCTACCTTAGAAACAAACAAACTAAAACCACTTTCATTTTCCTTTATGAGAGGTAGATAAGAGGGGAATAAAGGAGACCAACCTCTGTCTTGCGCTTGGTTCCTTGCTTGATTCCTCTCCCTTCTGATAGATCTTTGCCACTCGCTTCCTCGTCTACCCAGCTTCAAAGAGCACCTGTAGGATCAAAGCAGCATAACACTACCCAAGAACATAGATCTACTATCATAAACAATATAGGACCAGATATATATTGACCACATAAATGCATATATCATTAATCATACAAGAATGTGGAGGAAAAATTGAATAGCTTTATTAATAATCAAGAATAGCAAAGAGGATTACAACAATTATTCTGACCCAGCATCATCCTCTCAGCAAGAAAGCCCTTCTTCACCTCATGAAAATCTTAGATCACCCAACACTATGATGTTACACCAAGAAACCAGCAGCACTTCCTTACAAGATACAAAATTCCAGCCCCTGGATCTCTGGGATGAAGGATCCATATATAGATGTTTGCAAGGGGGGTGAGTTAGCTTTTGAGATTTGATTAGTGTCCTCTCTCTGATAGTTCTTGATTCCACTTGGAGATTGATGATCTCTTATTCATCCCTGGGTGAATGCAGAGAGGAAAGTGTCACAGGAGAAGTTTCTCGAAGATTCCATGATCCTCCACCTTGCAGATTGACCCTGCCATTTGTCCACTCTCACCCATCGCACCCCATAGAAGGGCTTTTCAGTATGCATAACACCTCCCGTGTGCATTTAGGTATGATGCAACACGCTTTGACCATGGAGCAGGTGAGATGGTCCAGTCTTGACCAGTTCTGAGTAGTTTTTCATGGAGAACTTCTAGGAGATGTTGTAATCTGTTGACCTTATTCTTTTAGGGGTTAGAACAACACTTTTAGGTACTTAGGAGCCCTTGGTTTATGAAAATTTATGATTGGGGTTGCAGTTCCCAAAAATGTCTATAACAGTTGCCCCCTAAAGCATGAGGTTGTTAATCTTTTGATGTCGGGTGAAATGCTTTATCATGAGGATCTGAAGTTTTTTCAAGCTGGAAGGCGACCTATAATAAGATACAATACAATACATTATCTTCATAATATTTTCATGATCTAGCTGAGGCGGGCATTCCCATGCTCAACTTTATAAATTCGTTTTCATGTACATAAGACAGACAATCGTCTGAGTGTAGACTCATGTTTCTGGTAGAGCCATCATCCCTTGGATTGGATGATTATCTGTGTAGTAATGATGTACATTTGATGTCTTTATTTTCCCAAACATATATCGCAGCTCGGATGGATGAAACTAGATACGGGGTCTTCAATCTCGTCCGATCTTCACTCAAAGTACAAGTCGATCCATGTGAGAGATGTTTTGGAGTCGAACATGGAAAGACATTGCTTGATTACCAGCCAATGATGTAAGATGTTAACAGGCGCGAGAGGAATCACTGATAATGATGATGACCCTCAAGGTACTAAAGTACAATTCACGTGGTTTGAATAAACGGACTTGGCATCGAACACCACGCAAAATCTTTCGGTCGAAGGCCATTGATGTAAACCTGTCGCCGGAAGTGAGAAACTTGCCATTGAGGCATGCAAGCTTCAAAGTACTGAAAGGGTTGTTCCTAGATCGACTCCTTGGATAATGAGCTGATGTCAACAAGAAGCGATCTGTCATAGGAGGGCCTTAGTGAATCCCACATCAATGACACGGAACAGAGTAAATGATTTTAATGGAGGTGAAAACGATCTGGTGATATAAGGTTCAGGGTGGCGGTCATGAAAGAATGGAGCGTAAATGTATTGCAGTGGATGAGACACAGGTGAATTCTCTGAGCAACTTCTCTTGAACATACTGGCGACACATATTGATGGATTAGTAGCATTAACCCCAAATATGGGTGGCGTGATGGACGCATGGTGATATGACCAGTGAATGGAACAACCCAACCCGACTCGGATGTGGAGTGAAAGTGTCATGTTCAAGAGCGACTTGCTACCAATAAAGTTTCTTCAAGTTTCCTTCCCAATTTTCCCCAGTCATTGTTGACGAGTACCTCTTTATTTTTGTCAAGCTTGAGGAGGATAACATATGCTTGTTCTATAATTTTCCCTTCGGGCAAACCCATCACTATGTTTTAATGAGCCTAGCGATAGTGAAACTCGTTCTTGTTTGTATGGACAAGTTTGTTGCTATTTGGTTTTAACAAGTTTAACGACAAAGATAACTCGGTCCTTTTCAATTTTAGAGAGTCTGAAAAAGGGATGTAAAGAAAACTCCAATACTCAATTTTCATCATTTAATCCCTTGACTCCGAAAAAGTATAAAACAATACAAAAGGGATGAATTATCGGTATTTTTAACGAGCCGAACAAAACAAGCGCTCGATCTTTTTGTGTAATAATCCCTCAAGTCCAAAAAGATTAAAATCTAAAGGAGGGATAGCACTTCCGGTCACTTTAACGAGCTGGAGAGGCCAATTGCTTAAAGGAGACTCGTTTTTTGAGGAACGAGTGATAAATTTGGGTAGCAGCTAATTCTAGGTAAGGTTTGGAATTTTCCAATCACGGAAGTGTCACAAGGATGGCTCACAGGATCACTCTTCGTAACTGTTCCTCAAAAAGGATAAACAATCAAATGGAGGTGAATGATTAGCCAATACATACTGGAGGTGATGATGAGAACAAGACCAAGGCTTCAAAGGTTGATGATAATACATTCACGATGGTTATTTACCAGAAATTGGTTCATTTTTTAATGAGCTTAAACTCCGGGGGAACATTTGCTCATTGCTTATGTTTATTTTTTAACAAGCTTGAATTCTACGTTAAAATTGCTCGATCCAGTCGTATAATAAGGATGTCTCATTTAAAAAATGGCATTTTTTCAAAGCTTTGCCCCACATCCTTTCTTTATGCAAGTTAGGAAACGACCAAGCCTATGAGTTTAAAGGGTTAGAGGACCTATCCATATGCCCCCAAGTATAGGGAAAAATTTCCAGGTTACCAAAGATTGTTTTATCCATACTTCAGGCAAAACACTTCCTCGGCGATGTCTACTGAAATAAACAAAGGTGAGTGGCGCAACTGGCTCCACTCACACAACTTTGACGAAGGAATCTTATTCTAGTCTAATTTCATAAACTAGTCATATATCCTTAACAGAAAGCTACCCTATACCCAAGGTTTTCCTGTCGAAATAGACCAGGGTGCATGCCCCCTGGGTTTCAGTCATGTCCTCCGAATCACTCGCGCTCATCAGGTGGACAGACTGGGGATTGATGAGACATTCCTTGCATGAAAAGACCATTCAGGGATGGTATTTGACTATTTGCTATGTGTGAACCGGGGAATGAAAGCTGGTCTACGAGCTTGACCACTCTTCCTTCATGTAGAAAACACATTACTCTAAAGAGTGAGGAGACAACGGCTCCCATGCAATAAATATAGTCGCGTCCAAGGAGTAGATTATAATCCAGGGGTCCTTGGACTACCATTACATTCATGTGAACGATTTTCCTTCTCAGTTATCGGCACATTGGGAAGGATCCCTAACGATCGACTAGTTCCTTTGTCAAAGCCTATTAGATTTCTCATTTCAGGCAAAAGCAGTGGCGAACCAAGTGCTTTCCAAGCAGTTGAGGAAAGGATAGTCACAGAAGCCCCTTCATCTATGATGGTACCGGCCATGACCATTATATATTTTTGAGCAATGATTTGAAATGGCACACTAGCCGGTAAGCGGGGTCTGCCTAGTAGATTCCAATCGAAGGAAACAACTAGGTTACTTGGAGGTGGAATCGAATAGACGGCCGGATATGACTTTGAAAAACTTCCTTCCTACGGTAAAAGAGCAGGTAGACTGCCTCCATGTTCATCGGAGTCTTTGCTTACGAAGAGAATTTGGATGGTGTCGTTCTTGTTCTCTCCAGTGACTGTATCATATGAAGATGAATCCTCTGAAGGCAAGACTCGGTCAACTGCTTCCTCGAACTTTTGAATTTCGTCTGGTGTGGATTCAGATGGTTTATCTTCAATGATAGATGCGTCAGCCGACCACAATGGCGTGTTAGCTGGATTTTCAACTAGTGACGGACTCGGCAAGAGTTTCTTATATCCAGGAGGAAGTCATAATGGTGAAATCGGATGGTCGTCCAAAACTCTTTTAGCCTTGTCTAAGAAGGGACAATGGTGGACGACGTGATTGCCTTCACACAGTTTACAAGGAAATTTACATTTTCCTTTTTGTCCAGGGGCTTCACTTTATCTAGTTGACGGTGTATTTTCAACATGATCATCAGAGGTTGATGACACCGGATTGTGCAAACGAGGAGACCAGTCCCTTAAGATCCGAGGGATGCAAGGACAATCTCAATGATAGTGGTCTCCTTTTCAAATGACACATGGCGATTTAGGCCTGGGCGGTGCAGTGTGTGGATTTTCGCTAGACGATGCTTGATCGCCCCTTTTTGCCTCTGGCTCCTTCTTCTTCTTCTCTTTCTTCTTCTCAGTTACTTGATTTTTGGCTTTACCAGCTTGATCAAGTGAAGAGGAAGGAGGAGAGGGAGAACTGCATGAAGTAGAAGGTTGGGGCGTAACTTTGGTATCATTTAGTTGCTGACTTGATTGTTAAGGAATCACGATGTTCTGAACGACGGAGGTCGAGAAGAGCCATATGGGCAAGTCGATTGTCAATCCCAGAATCGACAATGTGGCAATATGGGGTGCACCAACATCTCCCCAAGAGGAGAAAGGACTAGGATTTCCTCCAATGGGAAACCCTTGGTTGGTGGACTCCATTTTTGTCAACCTAAGACCAATGTAGGAAAGGTGATGTTTATTCCGATTAAAATAAATTTTAGACGCTTTGACACAAGTTGCTTTTTCAATTTTTTAGAGTCGCGAAAAAACAAAAGATGACTCTAGTCGCCTTCGATTTTTAATGAGCTTGAAGTGATAAGTGCTCAGATGGACCTTTTCCTTTAAGGAGTCTGAAAAGGAATGAAAGAGACTACTCTGGAAATCTAGACAGAGGGATTACCAAACCAATCACAAAACTGCAGAATACTTTTTACGGTACGGCAGTCAATCTTCCCGAATGCTGTGTTCAGTGCATTGCGATTGATAGGGTGGCAGACATGGCTTCCTATGGATAAAGGATAAAGCATATTGTGGTTTCCCAATATATACTCAATGGTACGTGGGAGCACAAGTCCGTACTGGCACTTATCATCTCAAAGTGGAGGAATCACCCAACCAGCAATGAAAACAACGGTTACCAGGCTTTACGACGCCGGAATACGTCTCTAGCCTAGACTTCTAAATGTTGTTAGTTAGGTTCCAAAGCGTTTTTAGATTCATTAAATTTATTTTACAGTTGATATTACTTAAGAAATTTTCCTTTCAGGTTCACCGCGTGATGTAGATGTACAATTCCTAAAATGCAATCGAAGATGATAAACAATCGTTTAATCTTCTTTTTGCAATGAAAATCCTAGCTACTAAGGAAAGAGAGATGATATTATTTCAACATAGAGCAAAGAGCACACACTATATGCACTGTCCTAAATCAAACCAACAAATAGTCTAAATGCAAATGTACATGCATGTATTTGTTTTCAGCCTTCTTAATGTGTCAATGATAAAAAGAAAGCTAAGTGCAAATCTGAATTATTTTTCAAAGTGACATTACTAACAAGTTTCTTTTCAAGACAAAATGAAGACAATGATGACACATTGTGATTTGGAATTGAAAACTTGCTTTCGACACTTGAAAAACTATCAATTCAAATCAAATACAAGAGTAACAGTGTAATCGACTATCAAGAACAATCGGATTCTCTTCTATGACTGAAAATCACACTTGCGACACTTCCAAATCAAGAAACGACAGTTCAATTACGCTACTTCTTTGTAAAAGAGAACTGAAAATGGATCACAGTACATAAAAACATTTACAGTTCTTTGCACAATGGAGGTAGAATAATGGTAAGGAAGGGGGTTCCAATAGAGGTATACTGACTACAGATAGCAAAACTCCTGAATAGAGCTGAAAAGAGTGAACACAGAAACCAAAATCTAAGAGCAGAAGAGGTCTTGTCTGATCAGCGCACCTGTAACACAGGGAAAGTGAGATGCAGCGCACCTACTACACTTGGGAAGTGCGATGCATCTAGATTCCAAATAAGAGACAGTGCGATGGTCCAGGGACGAGACTTCAACTGGGTTCCAGGTCACAGTTTGTAGCTCAGGTCAGGGATTTAGGCCGAGCAAGTGGTAATCAGTAAATAAATCACAAGGGTAGATCTAAGGAAGTTACTAGAGCCACCACAAGGGCAATTAGAGAGTTTGTAAATCAATTGTTCAGTTCATAAACAAAACCCATAGATAGAATGAAGCAGCATTGATCTACTTTGCACTTGCATAGAAAATGCAGTTCGAAGGCTAGCTGGCTTGACTTCAGGCTTCGTGTGTAAGCTTATAAAGCAAACAAATATAGACAAACAAACAATCTATTTGCTCCCCACTGGAAATCTAGTGCCTAAGCAGAGCTGCTAGTCCCACTAAGGCTGGTAGCTACCTTAGAAACAAACAAACTAAAACCACTTTCATTTTCCTTTATGGGAAGTAGATAAGAGGGGAATAAAGGAGACCAACCTCTGTCTTGTGCTTGGTTCCTTGCTTGATTTCTCTCCCTTCTGATAGATCTTTGCCACTTGCTTCCTTGTCTACCCAGCTTCAAAGAGCACATGTAGGATCAAAGCAGCATAACAATATCCAAGAACATAGATCTACTATCATAAACAATATAGGACCAGATATATATTGACCACACAAATGCATATATCATCAATCATACAAGAATGTGGAGGAAAGCTTGAATAGCTTTATTAATAATCAAGAATAGCAAAGAGGATTACAACCAATTTTTTTGACCCAGCATCATCCTCTCAGCAAGAAAGCGCTTCTTCACCTCATGAAAATCTTAGATCACCCAACACTATGATGTTACACCAAGAAACCAGCAACACTTCCTTACAAGATATAAAATTCCAGCCCCTCGATCTCTGGGATGAGGGATCCATATATAGATGTTTGCAAGGGGGATGAGTCAGCTTTTAAGATTTGATTACTGTCCTCTCTCTGATAGTTCTTGATTCTACTTGGAGATTGATGATATCTTACTCATCCCTGGGCGAATGTAGAGAGGCAAGTGTCACAGGAGAAGTTTTTGGAAGATTCCATGATCCTCCACCTTGCAGATTGACCTTGCCATTTGTCCACTCTCGCCCATCGCACCTCATAGAAGGGCTTTTCAGTATGCATCGCACCTCTCGTGTGCATTTAGGTGGGATGCAGCGCACTTTGACCATGGATCAGGTGAGATGGTCTAGTTTTGAACAAAACTTTTAGGGACTTAGAAGCCCTTGGTTTATGGACATTTATGATTGGGGTTTCAGTGCCCAAAAATTTCTATAACAACTTTGCCAAAATGTCAAGCAGTAAGAAGGGTCTTTTTCACCTCTATTTAGCCTACATTAATTGTCAATCCAGGAACGATTTGTTATTTCAAAGAGTGTACTTAGTTTGAGGCGGTCATTTGTCAGAGTAATGCTAGTAGTATAGTTCTCTCAATACAAGAGTAAATAGATGCTTGAAATGAAACCTATTTGCGGAAGGAAACCTGGAATTCAAATCATGTGTTCAGAAAGCTACAATAATTTATCAGTCGAGGGTACAGTAACAGTAACTCTTCCCTCTGTAAACTGATGCAATTAAAGAAGCAATCAAAAGAAGGATCATCAAACTGGGAACTAGATAGCATAGGTCAATGTTCACTACAGTTTCAAACCTTCTACACACCAAAGCAATGATGATCTTCAAATAGCAAGAAATGGAACAACAACTATCTTTATGAATAAGATTGAACAACATCACCTTAACCTATGAATGTAGCAATAATTATAATCTACGGGAACTAAGTAATAGCTTCCAATTTGAACATCAATCAGAAATGGAACAATGAACTCTCAGAAATAAAGTATAGAGCAGCAATTGAAATCGAAATGTATAGCTACCCAAGTTAAACACGCAACACACTTAATCAGTAAAAGGAACAATAATCAAAGCTCGATACAGTACACCTGAATCACAGCTGTAGAATAGCAACAATTGTAATGGAACAAAAATTGTTTCAGAACGGCAATGTTTTCAGAACAACAATGGTAACAAGGCAGTAATTCCAATTAAACAACCACGATTTTAAGTGTAAATCATGCAGTAGTACTGATTCAAGAAAATACAGCTCGGTTAATCTATAAGGAACAACAATGCTATGTGATTTTTCGGGGGGAACACTAATGTGATGCAGAGTTAGAATGATAACATAGCATTCTTGTTGTGAGTAACAGTAATATTTAATCAAGTATAACAGAGCTGATATGTAAAACAATAAAGCGCTTTAGATTACTGAGCAGAGTGAAAGAAAGAAATCAAACCACACATGAATGAGAAATATGATACATGAGCAAGTGATTCACCAGGGCCAAGCCCTTAGCCTCTAGGGACTCACTACTTTAGGCTACTCCAGAATGAACGATAGAACAACAACCAGGTTTTTATATTGAAATATGAAACGGAGTTGCGAGGACTCGCTCTTCAAAGAGAGTCGATGATCAAAGTTCAAGTACCAAAAAAAATTTCATAAAAATAATAATAGTCTTCTCCCCCCAAGCTAATAGTGCTACCCCTTTTTATAACAGCCAAATGACAATATTAACAATGTAGAAGATCATTAAGATAGCAATCCCTCAGGATCAAAGGATCCCGAGGGATTCGTCAAGATGTTAACTTGCAGTTATCTTCTTGTTCTTTTGTTGGAGATCTCCTTTTCCTTTTTCCGGCTGTTACAGTCTAATTTGGATTGCCTTGTTTGAGTGTAGTTCCCTGCTAAAGGGACAACAATTGACTTGGTCTAGTTCTTTCCATTGGGATGACAGTCCTCTGTTTTCTCCTCTTCCTACATAGAAAAAGGGTAATTATTAGTCATTTCATATTCCATATAAACCTTCTAGATTTTATCATATTTTCTACCATATGCGTAACTCATGATGTGAAAAGGTTTTGAATCTTGAAGAAAAGATAACAAGATAAATGAAAATAACATACCTTCTCCGATGCCCAAGAGTAATTATGAATTGTATCAGAAAGTTTCTCACTATGATAGGCCACTCGATGCCCATGTTGGCTGAGGACTGTATCAATAGCATAGTCTAAGGTGTCTGTCTCGATTTTGAATGGTCGTTGTAGGTCTTGTACTGTGAGTACTGATGTAGAGTAGAGGTTGTGCTTCAACTCAACGAATGCCTTCTGTTGGGAGAATCCTGACATGAACCTCCGATAAAAAATTGCAAGGCCCAAAAAGTTGTGATGCTCTATTATAGTGGTCGGGGCTGGCCACACTCATCGATGATGTAACCCAAGTATTGGACCTCGCTCATGCCAAAGGTGGATTTCTCCAAGTTTGCACATAGTTTGTGCTACCAAAGGGTTTGAAGGACCTGCTACATGTGATGCAAGTATTCTTCCAAACACTTTCTCAAGATGAGGATGTCGTCCACATAAACCACCATGAATGAGTTTTTGAAGGGCTACAAGATGTCATGCATTAGCCTCATAAAATTAGTAGGGGAAATTGTCAAAGTGAAGGGCATAACCAACCATTCAAAAAGGCCTTCCTTGGATTTTAATGTTGTCTTCCATACATATGTGGAATCTATTGGAACCTAGTGATAACCAAGCTTTAGATCGATCTTGCTGAAATACTTGGCCCCCTCAAGCTAGTGTAGGAGGTCATCAATATGTGGGATTGGATACTTGATCACGAAAGTGATTTTTCTTAGTTCCCAATAATCAATGCAAAACCTCCACGTCTCATCCTTCTTCTATACAAGTACAATCAGGCTCCCACAAGGCGAAGAACTTGGCCGAATGTGCCCTTTTTGCAACAACATTTTGATTTGCTGCTTGATTTCTTCATTTTCCATAATGGAGTGGCGATACATTGGCCCGTTGGGTAGAGGTGCTCCTGGGTCTTCCATGAGTGTATCCACATGCTTGCTTCTACTCCTTGGATGAACCCTTGGCGAGGGCCATGGACGTGGCTACAACATTCCCCTTACTTTGAGAGTGAATGAGAAAGGAATCAAATTTCCTATTCTCAGAGATGACCTCAGTTCATTGTTTAGGAGAGATCAAAGAGATGGCGATAGGTGGGGCTACCTCTGGTATCTTATATAACTTAGTACCCAATGAAATAATAAGAGAGAGAGATTTAAACTCATTTCACCTTAATCACTATGGTTTTGCAAAAACAAATCCCAACCATTGTATGTTTCCTTTAGGATCTTGATTGTTCCTTTGAAATAAGTGTGGTAGCACTTGAGCATAACATGCTCTATAGGTGTGTGTTTGATTCATCCCACTCATTATCAACAACTTAAATAAAAATTAGATGTATGTAGGAACCTACCTAGGAAGTGTTTAGGAAATTGATAGAGGAACACGAGGGGTAGTTGTTTTGATATGATCGAAAAATATAGGGGCTTATTGGAGTATGCCTAACCCCACACAAATACCTACCCAATACTTTAATGCATCTCATTGTTAGTACAAATCCATGTCATAGTTTGCAATGGTATGTTTCAGTAACATTATCAAGTCTACCATGGTATGTTGATACATAGTTATCTATGTGTAAATTTGATATATACAATTATTAATTATACTGCCTTAAGTAGCAATAGTCTGAGCTCTAGTGTACAAGAACTGGTTGGAGAACTAACTCAACTATTTCTCATGAAGGAAGATGGATAGATGGGGACCTTGGAAAAGATTCCAATTTAATCAATGCAACTATAATATACTATAAGTTGGAATCCTAATACACGTGTTAGGGTAAAACACCGTACATGTATAGTTGTAACTTTTAGACGAATAGGTTCTATAGATTCTATCATGAAGGAATCAAGGTACGAACAATTCTAATGGAATGCATCAAATTTGAAGGGCCAAGGAATATTACTTCTTGAGCCTTCTTAACCATAAGCTACATAGCTCAACGTATTTGTGAACTAACACAAGACGGTTAAAGTTTTGGACTAGTAATTGCAAAAAATAAATAGAATGTGAAAATGGGTGGATCACATTAATAAAAGAGTTATGCTTGAGAGGAAATATAACCAAAAATACATCCATTATGAAAACACACCAACTATAAAGGTCTCCATTCATCCATATACTAATAGGTAAAGAGATAAAGAGAAACAAATATGATGCACTAGACTCACCAATATCAATTGGATCATTTAGAGGATAAAATGGGAGTGAAAGTTAAAACATTTATCCTTTTAACATTAACGTAAATGTATTCTATATATGGATATTTCTAGTATGCATCCCTATCAAAAGCACAGGTAAAATAAAACAGAAATACTTGAACATGAAAATGGTGATATCATATTCCTACCAATAAAGGAAGAGATATAAATGAATTTGTCTAGTAAGTTTCAATGGAAAAAAAAACAACAAGAGGGTAGACACTTGGTATCAAAGTTTTCAGTTCAATATTGAGCTTATGGAAAACCTTCAATTGCAAGGGAGAAAGTGTGGGAAATGTATAATAAGAAAAGAGGTGATTCCACTCTTAATTCTAATTGTAGTGCGAAGAAAAATTGAGTACAAGTTGTTGCAGGGAGTCCAAGGAAGGAAAAACAAAATCCATTGGTTGCAAATTGGATATCTAAGCCTAAAATGATGAAGGCCTAATGTTAGACACAAAATTTTACTATAGTAGATTTTCTATAATTGACGTAAAAGGGAAATATGTATTTTTTGTTATACATGATATATAGTAAATATTAAATATCTCACGGATATCAAGGCAACAAAATCCCTAATTCAAATTTCACCTCTTATTTTTCAAAAATAAAAATAAAACTTAAAACATGTCAAGAAAATAACTGACATCACACTAAGACGAAAAGAATGTCAGATTGATACAGAAGAATTAAGATTTCTGTTAGAACCAATGTGGGCATACCATCTCCCATTTACTTATATAGGCAGAGGAGTCTCCTATGACCTTCCTATGTAACAAGTGATGGAACTTAATATTTATTTTAATATAACATAACATTTAATTCAAAATGAGGGAAACACTAAAAAAGAATATCGATTTCTAGTATGGTCAAGATTGAAATTACAAGTGAAAAAAATTGTAACGTGGTCTTAGAATTTTGAATTAAGGGATGAATCACACATATTTTATCGTAAGAAGTGAATATCAAACTGGGTGATGCCAATCTTCAAAACCAATATTTTCATATTTAGTGTAAGTTGCGTTATCATTATTCCAATATGCCTATTTTTGTTAAGTGTGAAGCCAAATTCATGGAGGATTTTAGATCAGATCTTTCTAGATCACCAGGATTCTAGATCCTTCTTTACAGTCCCAGATAATGCAAAGATGATTAGTTTTTGATAAATGGAGTGTGGCACATAGTGATAATGAGTGCAAAGAGTCTCTATAATGAGTGATACCTTATACTAAAAAATTGTACTTTAAAGAGAAAAGTGTACTAGAGGCTTTTATGGAAGAGACATCAAGTTTGGAAGATGGTTCATGAAATTTGGAATATTCTAGTATGTGACCCTATTGAAAGTTTAGGTAAAATAAAACATAAATGTTGGGTTGTGTTATATTTTATTAGATGGGTGTATGGATTTTACAAGTGGTTTTGGTCATGATGGTTTTCTGTCCATGGTATTTAGTAGATTAGTTCAAGGGAACTACCATGGGTTAATGGATTGAGATTTCTGTATATATATGCATTGTAACATTGAAAAATCAATGTGGTAGTTCCATTTTTTGGATCAACTACAAAATCTTTGTGTATATATGTTTTATGTTTTATTCTCTGACCATTGTTTCTTTTTTCTTTAGAATTAGTATGCATGATATCTTATTCTTGTCTATGAACTAAGGGATCCCTACCTAAATCAATAAGTCCATTATGTTTCAATAGAAAAAAAATAGCTAGATGGAAGGTTTATGACATAAAGCCAAGCTGACTATGTATTCCAACCAAAGAGCTTATGTGTTAAAGCACCAATGAGTATGAATGATGTAATATGCAAGACACACATGTAATAATAAATTACATCATGAATATTAATTAGGTAACTAAAAAGAGTATAGGGCATTAGGACTCCCCAAAAGAGAAAGGTGATGTGGTGTGGTTCTTAAGCCAAATGATTTAATATTCTTAAAGATAACCTTAGAAAATAATACTAAAATATTATAATCCAAAAAATAAAATGGGAGGGGAATGAAGCACATTCAATATCCGTTTCTAATAAAGATTTTTAGGGGATAGTTATTTACCTAGATTTCAAAGAACCAAAGGGTATCTGGCTATTATGCACCTCTAAAGTATTTTTCTTTCCAAAAATCCATATTATGCTAAGAAGGATAATGGCCTCCATTATGAGCAAGGATCACATATATTTTAAGGTAAGTTCCCAATAGCTAAAATATTCTATATACATTCAAGCCATAAAGGATGTTCGGTGGCCTTAAGACCACATTATATTAGAATTCCATCTATTTCAATTCCATAAAAATCTGAGGACATAGTAGCAACAACAATGACTTGTATATTTAGAAATTAAAAAAAACAATATAGCTCTCTGAGATATTAAGGCCTAGATTCAAAATTGTTTGCTAAATGAGGATATGGGTTATCTTCCTAAGAATGAGATTTAAGGTATTTCCAATAGTGTCAAAAAACAAGACTCTCTGAGGGGAATTTGAAAAAAAACTTCACAATCTTAAAAAAAGATTTATTAAAACAAGACTCTTTAATTCTATACTACAGAATATTTTTTTTGAAATAATAAATAAATTCAACACTCTCAACCTCTCTTATTCAATCTTTACAAACTAAACCACTTTTAAAATTTCATACAGAAGTTTTGAACAAAATTGACAACGGAAAAACACAAAAAAAGACCATTTCTTGTACTAGCCGGACTAAGCAATAACTGATATAGAATTGAACACAACACAATGATTAAATTGGGCGCGCATCTAAAAATTACTTTCAAATCTCCACGGTCGCTGCAGATAGGATCATGCCCGCAAAGTCCTCCCCACAATCACGGTGAAGTTCCATGAACTGCCTGGTTGACATATTGAACAGATAAGAGATGTGTTTTTCTGGGTTGGAACGCGGTCCCACTCCGCTTACAAAAATTTGGTCGCGCCACAATGTAGCGCACGTAAAAAGCTCCAGATGGTGGGGATTCGGAAGAGTAGCTACAACACTCCAAACGTCCTTCTCAACATCGTACCTCTCCACCTGTTGTTCGGTGAACAAGTGCAATTCCGAAGAAGAAGATGAAATCACACAACTTCTCCATACTTCTCCCACGAAATTCCACCAATGTGCCCTCATTTTCCACGTTCCCTCACTCGGATCGAAAACTTCTGCAGGTTGGCCTTCGCGTAACACCATGAATTTACCATCCACGAACACACCGCGGCATCCATGGCCGTGGGGTTCGATCATAGGAGGCAAAATTGTCCACTTGTCTTTCACCACGTCATATGCTTCTGCAGCTGCAAGAGGGCTACCACGCTCGTCGATCCCGCCAGCGACGTAAACAAGTCCGGTGGAAGAAGAGACAGAGCAGGCAAAGAATGATCGAGCTGTGGGGATGTCAGCTCCGTGGCGCCATCTCGAAGACTCAAAGTCGTAAATATAGATACTCTTCGTAAAACTTTCATTGGACGGTTGGAATCCGCCTATGAGAAGTAGCTTCCGATTCACAGCTACGCACTGACACCATATTGGTATTTCAGTATTGTGGGGATCATCAATTGGAGGTAGCCTTTGCCAGGTGCCGTTCACAGGGTCGTATACCGTTACTACAAGAACAAGGTCAGGGTTCATATCTCTGTGATTCCTGATATCTCTTTGAACCAGGCAAATAAGCTGCTCGCTCGTCCCACATTTCTTCCTGTCAGCGTAGAACGTAGGGCTACGGACCATAGCCTCCCAACTGTTGCAGACAGCTTTCAGCGTATCGTGTGATGTGTAAGGCATCCTTAGCAGACACTTCCGAACGACATCCATCGGAATAGGGTCCATTAGGGCACTCTATACACACCAATTTCCTGATCGATCGAGTTTACCCAAAGCTTTACCAGACAAAGAAGTAAACAATATGGAGGACGGTACCTCAAAATATAAAAGTGTGGTCAAATATATAGTGTGGATGCTGGGAAACCTAATTTCAAACCGACCAGAAAAGGAGTTAATTGATAAACTATGGTATTTATTGGTAATATGAAAATATATAATTTTTTAATTCGCAATATAATTATTTAATATAAATTTTACTGGTCAACAACTTCGCACGGCAATGCTTTATGTAAGAATGTTTTATTTAAATTATATAAAGTCTATTTATATAGATAAATTAAGTCGAATGGATTTAGTTAGTTGAGTAATTTAAGGGTTTTTAATAAATCAATTAGTACTTAACACAATTTATAATAATAATAATAATAATAGTATTTTCAATTCGTTTTATTTTATGTATATTTATTATTATTGTTTTATATTTAGAATTTTTCATTTTAGGTGTGTATTTATTTATTGTTATTAATTATAATATGATGAGGATAAAATATCAATAATATTGTCTTGTACTTATACCGAGGTTGTTATTTTACTTACCATTCATGTAGTACTTATCCTTCTCTAGAATGTAGTGCTTCCATTATCGGCAAGCCTACACGATGGAATACATCTCTTTATCATAGGTGGGGTAAATGTCAAGTAGTAAAAAGGGTCTTTTTCACCTTTATTTACCCTACATTAATTTTCAATCCAGGAACGATTTGTTATTTCAAAGAGTGTACTCAGTTTGAGGCGGTCAATTGTCAGAGTAATGCTAGTAGTATAGTGCTCTCAATACAAGAGTAAATGAATTCTTGAAATGTAATCTATTTGTGGAAAGAAACCTGGAATTCAAATCATGTGTTAAGAAAGCTACAACAATTTATTAGTCGATGGTACAGTAACAATAACTCTTCCCTATGTAAACTGATGCAATTAAAGAAGCACTCAGAAGAAGGATCGTCAAACTGGGAACTAGACAGTATAGGTCAATGTTCACTATAGTTTCAAACCTTCTGCACACCAAAGAAATGATGATCTTCAAATAGCAAGAAATGGAACATCAACTATCTTTATGAATAATATTGAACAGCAACACCTTAACCTATGAATGCAACAATAATTATAATCTACGGGAACTAAGTAACAGCTTCCGATTTGAACAACAACCAGAAATGGAACAACAAACTCTTAGAAATAAAGTATAGAGCAACAATTGAAATCGAAATGTACAGCTACCCAAGTTAAACATGCAACACACTTAATCAGTAAAAGGAATAGCAATCAAAGCTCGATACAGTACACATGAATCATAGCTATAGAATAACAACAATTGTAATGGAACAACAATTGTTTCAGAACGACAATGGTTTTAGAACAGCAATGGTAACAAGGCAGTAATTCCAAATAAACAACATTCATGATTTTAAGAGTAAAGCATACAATAGTACTGATTCAAGAACATACAACTCAATTAATCTGTAAAGAACAACAATGCTATGTGATTTGTCGGGGGAACACTAATGCGATGTAGAGTTAGAATGATAACATAGCATTCTTGTTGTGAGTAATAGTGATATTTAATCAAGTATAACAGAGCCGATATGTAAAATAGTAAAGCTCTTCATATTACTGAGCAGAGTCAAAGAAAGAAATCAAACCACACATGAATGAGAAATATGATACAAGAGCAAGTGATCCACTAGGGACGGGCCCTTAGCCTCCAGGGACTCACTGCTTCAGGCTACTCCATAATCAATGATAGAACAACAACCAGGTTTTTATATTGAAATATGAAATAGAGTTATAAGGATTCGCTCTTCAAATAAATTTGATGATCAAAGTTCAAGTACCGAAGAAAATTTCATAAAAATAATAATAGTCTTCTCCTCCCAATCTAACAGTGTTACCCCTTTTATAACAACCAAACAATGATATTAACAATACAGAAGATCGTTAAGATAGCGATCCCTAAAGATCAAAGAATCCTGAGAAATTTGTCAAGATGTTAACTTGCAGTTATCTTCTTGTTCTTTTGTGCCGATTGGAGATCTCCTTTTCCTTTTTTCGGCTGTTACACTCCAATTTGGATCACCTTGTTTGAGCGCAGATCCCTGCGAAAGGGACAACAGTTAACTTAGTCTCATTCTTTCCTTTGGGATGATAGTCCTCTGTTTTCTCCTCTTCCTGCATAGAAAAAGGGTAATTATTAATCATTTCATATTCCATATCAACCTTCTAGATTTTATCATATTTTCTACCATATGCCTAGCTCATGATGTGAAAAGGTTGTGAATCTTGAAGAAAAGATAACAAGGTAAACAAAAATAACATAACTTCTCCAGTGCCCAACACACCCCCCTGCTTACCCTTTTTCATGACCTCATGAAAGCATTGCAGTTGACATGCAAGATGGTGAGGGAGTAGGCTGGAGACGGGATCTCATGAGGAGGTCTACAACCATGATGTCTAGCTAGGTGTTCAAAAATATGCCCTGTCTGGCCCTCAGGCATTTCGTATAAGGCTTGGTATCCTAGTGCGAGATGCCAAATGACCGGACTCCCGAACCTATAACCTAACCAAGATGGCCTTGCCCTCAAGATAAGATCACCATAGAGGCCCAAGCGATTAGCAGCTAACTTAAAGTTCTCATAATTAAACGGTTCCCTATGTTGGATATTCGGATTAGAAATCTGATATCGAAATTTAGCAGCAGAAATGGCAAGGTCTTTGATGGTAAAGAAGTATTCTATCCCTTGCCGATTTATTGCTGTATGAATGGGTCCTAATGCTTCAATCACGCCTGGAGTCCTCATGAGGTTCCATGTTTCTTCCATAACTGCAATGGATTTCTAGGCTTAGCTCTTACCCATAAATCTAATCCATTTTCTTGTCTTTGGAAGGCATTATAGGCTTTAAGCCATTTTATTTGATTAACTCAAAATGAAATAAATGCCTGTAGTTGAATATCCCCAATGAAAGGTCTGAGGTTCTACTTTGTTTCTTGATCTAACACAAGGTTATGCAAATAGAATTCGAATAATAATCTCTGAACCTTTACCCCATAGTGCTTACAACAATTTACGAAATCATCAAATGTGTTAATTTGTATAGGGGCTCCTGCTTTGACAACCTTAATTTTTAATTGCAAATATCTTTCCATTAAAAATAAGGCATAATTCTTAGCAGGCGCTCTACATGCTAGGACGTCAATGTATAAAGAGAATAAGGTATCCATTTGTTTGATAACTACGTCTAGCTTATGAGTTACCTTTGCAACTCTTTCTTCTTCCTTTCACCATCCTTTGAAAACCTAACTTTCGGATAAATTGACATTCCTTAGCTACTATTGTAATTCTTCATACTTCTCTCGCGGGACAGTTTGTTCTGTACGTCTTTCTATTGCTTGCTGAGCTTGCATCAAACGCTCTCGTAGGGTTACTGTCCTCAGGTCACTATCCCACATAATAGTTGTAGGTGGAAGGTTCACTTGAATCTTCTTATTGCGTCGTTCCGTAATTATGGTTAGAACTGCTTCAGAGGACTACGCCTATGTCTGAATTTCCTTATCACAGGATGTTATGTCATCTGTTTGAATTTCGACATGAGTAACAGCCGAATGTTGTTCCTTTTGATTTTGAATGGCAGGCTGGACTTGAGTCCTTTTGACCTTTTTTCTAAGGGGTTTCACCACTGAGGTCCTTTTTTCTCTCTTCCTCATCTTCAGAATCCCGATTTGTTGTCGAAGTCGCACGATTACATTAAGCAGTATTTGTTGTTACTTTCGTAATCTTTTGATTTCCTCCATTTGACTGGAAGGAACAGTCATTCGCACACTCGGGATTGGACTTTCTTCTTGAAGAATTTCTTGATTTTTCTCCTGGGGTACTTCGTCATTATTCTGCTGATTGGGTTGTTCGGGGGTAGAAACCCTAGCTTGTTCTGCAATTTCCTGAGTAATTTCTTCTTCTCCCCTCTCTTCCTCATCAAATTCTTCAGCTGTATTTTGAGTTGGAACAAATTGTTCCTCTTCTTCATCTTCATCATTTTTCTCTCCATATGCACTTTCATCATGGCTAGAATGATTCTCTTCTTCTTCTTCCTCATCACATAACTCTTCAGATGCACTCTTATCGTGAACTGAGTGATCTTGTGGCTCTTCTTTAGTGTGGAGGTTTAGTGGGCTGGGAGGTTGAGTATATGCTCCCATGTTGGCCAGAATCTGGGCCAATTCATCCTCTCGCAGTGGATTTTGCAACGGGCTTTCCTCACATTGCTCTATTTCTTCTTCAGCCTGCCCAAATTGTTTGATTTCTCCTTCTGTTTCTTCCTCATGGTTTGATTTTCTTTCGTTCTCTCCTCCTTCCAATTGTGGGGGTTGCTCATCCCCTGAATCAACTACTTCGACCAGTTGACTGGTGTTCCCTTGGGAATTTTCCAGCCTGCCTCTGATCCATGCCAATCTAACAGACTTCCCCCGTTTCAATGGTCTATTTGATGTATTTGTAGTATGCTTTCATTTGGGGGCTGGAAAAGCCAATCCCCCATTTATTGTAAAAATTAGCTCTTCCTAGCTACTCTATTGCTGAGCAAGACTGTAGCTAACTATCAATCGTACCAACCTGTGATGACTTACTACCGATTCTACATGGCGGGATTTTTTCATGCTTCGGGCAACATCATGTAAGTAAAGAATTTAAAAATGCAGGCAAATTCACAGTGCATTTCTGTTTTAATACAGCTAAAAGCTTAAGGTGGCGTTGTCTTACCATGTCTTTTCTGCCTTCACAGGTAATGTAATTCTGAATGATCTTTGCCAATTCCGCCCATGATTCTCCCAAATCTGCTGGTAGAACTCGCTTCCCACTTCGAGTCATGTTTTGTCCTTCATATTGGATGATTTTGATGGCGTTGTGCAGTCTTATCTTCTTCAGAGTCCACACACATCCAATGGTTGGCAGTCCTGAAACTTCTACAATTATATCGTCGATGACTGCTATTTGTCTCCCTCTTACCGTGGAGTGATATTCTTGTAGGTTCTATAAGAATTCAATTGCCACAGTCTCGTTGGACTCTTGCAGGTGATTAAGATAAACTATCCATCCTACCCTTGTTAGGATTTCTTGTGCGGAATCTGAGACTGTCAACACCTGTGGTTCTTTACAAATTGATCTTCCTCCCATGCTTAGCAAACTGTAAAAGAAACACGAAGACAACAATGGAACAGCAGGTTGTTCCAGCTGTTAGCAACTGCAGGAAAAAAATGACGGAACAACAAGCTTGTTTAGAGTTCAAATTACTTGCTAATTGTTGCAGAGCATAACGCAGAAATAATTTTGAAACAACAAGCCATGCAAATTGAAAAACGATATACCGTTAAGCCTTGCTATTCCCAAGTAAAAGTTCTCCAAATGAAAAACTAACACGTATGCCAGTGAATTATGAGGTCACCTGCTCCCCCCTGTAATGGGATAGGCCGTCCTCGGCTGTCAAATGAGGGAGCGGCGTGCTAGACTGACATATACCGATATTCCATGTTTACAAGAACGAGCGGATTTCCAAAATCGAGGTGTATTATAGAATCGCTTAATAAATAAGAAAACGTCGTGATATGATGCGAGATTTGGAGGATAGGACAGCTAACGTACACAAGAAGTTCAATGCAGTCATGATCAACTTTTTCCATCATGATTGATTATAATATATTTCATGTATTAGAGGTTCGAAAGGATTATTTTCATAATGTTATTTGATCCATTAGAAAGGTAGAAGAAGTGATTAATAAATGCTATTGGTGTATAAAATATATGACCTCAATACCATCAACAGAGCTCTGTTTCCCACAGGTGTCCATAACCTTGACAGAGTTGTTTATTTCACCCATGGAACCATGATCCTTTGTGTATGTTCAGGAACGTACTGTGGAATGTCAAAATGGAGGCCATTATTCTGGCTTGGTAACCAAATAAATCATAATGCCATCCACTAGGAAGGAGTGAAAGGTGGGTAGGCTGGCTCGTGATGAGACCTCCTGTTCCAAGGACTTTTTCCTTTTTTTTCTAATGTGCCTCTTGGATCATTTCCCTAGTGTGGTGGCCATAATGGGAATGCCACTTCACTTTCTTCCTTATGATCATGGTAAGCTGGCTCCCAATGAGACCCCCTATCCTTCATCTGACAAACCATGCTAGCAAACTATGTCAATGTTTTACCTTTTTTCTTTTTCTTTTTATAAGGTACTTTTCCTTATTTATACAAAGAGGGTGGTTCAACACTCCTTAAGAGTAGGGATGGTGGAAGAAGTCTTAACATCTCAATAGAAAAATATGCCCTTCATTCTTATTCTTTAATAATGGTCAAAAAGGATTATGAAATTTTGAAAGGAACCATCATGATAAAAGATAACCAACCATACCAGTGTTAGTAGAACAGTGACATAAAGATAATCAATGTCCTTTCCTCTTTTCTCTTATCAATTCAGAGAAAATTCTTGTAAAGATAGTGACTTTTTATGTAATTTGTTGATTTCAGCATCTTATAGTTCTCATATTCATTGCATAAGTGTATAGTTGTGTTTCAGAAGTGATCCGAATGATAAAACACACAAAAAGAAAAAGATAAATGAAGTGCTATATACAAATTTGTAAAAAAACTCGAAACTGTTGTGCAATAAAGAAAACAAGCACAAGAAAAATGCAAAGAATGTTGTGTTTTTTGAAAAAGAATAGTGAAAATGCTAATGATGTTCCTCCGCAAAAAGGAACAAAAGGAAACACTAGCGTTGTTCCTCCGCAAAAAGGATCAACAGAAAAGAAAAATGCCCCATGCAAAAGAAAAAAAATTATGTTCCTTCGGGAAAAGCAACAACAGAAACAAGAATGTTGCTCCTTCAGAAAAAGGAACAGTAAGAATGCAAATGTGCCATTCCTTTGGAAAAAGAACACCAGAAACAAAAATGTGTCGTTCCTTCAAAAGAAGGAACAACAGAAACAAAAATGTGTCATTCCTTTGGAAAAAGGAATGACAGAAACAAAAATGTGTCGTTCCTTTGGAAAAAGGAATAGAAAAACACAAAAATGTTGTTCCTTCTGAAGAGGAACAACAGAAGATGAAAAATGTTGTTCCTTTTGGAAAAGGAATAGCAGAGCACCGAAACGCTATTCCTTCGGAAAAAGGAACAGCAGAACGCTGAAATGTTGTTCCCTCAAAAAAAGGAACAACAGAACACCAAAATGTTGTTCCTTCAGAAAAAGGAACAACAGAAACGAAAATGTACCGTTCCTTCGGGAAAGGAACAACAGAAACAAAAATGTGTCATTCCTTTAGAAAAAGGAACAAGAAAACACGAAAATGATGTTCCTTCAAAAAAAGGAACAACATAACACAAGAATGGTGTTCCTTCGGAAAAAGGAATAGCAAAAGATAGAGAATGTTGTTCCTTTTGGAAAAGGAACAGTAGAACATGAAAACGTTTTTCCTTTTGGAAAAGGAACAACAAAACACAAAAATGTTGTTCCTTCGGAAACAGGAACAACAGAAAACAGAAAATGTTGTTCCTTTCAGAAAAGGAACAACAAAACATGAAAATGTTGTTCCTTTTGGGAAAGGAACAACAAAATGCGAAAGTTGTTCCTTTGGAAAAAGGAAAAACAGAAGATAGAAAATGTTGTTACTTTTAGAAAAGGAACATTAGAACACGAAACGTGATTTTCCTTTGGGAAAAGGAACAACAAAAAAATGCAAGTGCTGCTCCTTATAAAAGGAATAGTAGAATGGTAAAGATGTTGTTCCTTTCAAAAGGAACAACAAAGCACAAATGCTATACAAGTGAAAAATATATAAAAGATAAAAAATTATGTACAGTGTAGGAGAAATAGAAATACTCAATGATCCAAGGGTGAGGAAGATTTCTCTTCCTCAACCAAAATCTGCTTGTCGGAGTCTTCGCGAAGTTGTTGGTAGAAGGATTCATGAGTAAGCAGTTTGCAATATAATCGAACTCGGTGGCTGTTTGCTTTAAAGGTATGTTCAGATCCATCAATAGTGGTTAGAGTAATGGTGCCATTATCATGTACCTTCTAGATTTCGTATGGTCCTAGCCAGCGAGTTTGAAGTTTCCCGGGAAAATCTTGGAACCTGGAGTTGTATAAGAGCACCCAATCTCCTTTGCGGAAGACTTTCTTTTTAATGAGGGCGTCGTGCCATTTGGCTCGCTGCTATTGAATTAATGCAGTATGTTGAAGGGCAGAGAGCCTGATTTCATCTAGCTCATTGATCTGCCGTAATCTATTACTCTCGGCTTCGTCTAAATCTAGATTGACCTCTTGTGTTGTTCGTAATGTCTGTATTTCAAATTCTATTGGAAAGATGGGTTCCTTTCCAAATACTAGCTGGTATGGTGAATAACCAGTAGTACTCCTCCATGTTGTTCTATATGCCCATAATGCTTCTGGCAGTCTTGCAGCCCAATCGCTTATGTGTGATGCAATGGTTTTTGTTAGTATTGCTTGTATTATTTTGTTTGTGCTCTCTACTTGACCATTTCCCTGTGGATGGTATGGAGTAGTAATTTTATGCTGAATATGATATTTTTTTAGTGTGGCAGCAGTTTTATTACCAGCAAACTAAGGTCCTCCATCCATAATTATATCTCTTGGGAGGCCATAACTCACAAATATGTGGACCAGAAACTGTATGATAGAATCTTCTGTAACTCTCGACAATGCCTCTGCTTCAACCCATGTGGTGACATATTCTATTGCTACCAGAATGTATGTTTTCTGATTTGATGACGGGTTAATTGGACCAACAAAATCGAGCGCCCATCATTCAAATGGTTCAATAACTAGCTGTGAGTTCAGGGGCATTTCATCAGCCTATCCAGGGTGTCCTGCTCTCTGGCAGCTGTCACAAGCTTGAACGAATTTCTTTGCATCTTTAAAGATCGTGGGTCAATAATATCCTGTTTGTAGCACTTTGTGACCAGTTATCCAATCTGCGAAGTGTCCGCCACATGGTCCATCGTGACAAGCTTTCAAGATGTCAAAAATTTCATCTTCACGGACACAACTCCTGATGTGCATATCTGGCCCTGTATGAAACAGGTATCCCCTAATCCAAGAAAACCAAGTACTTCGCTGGACAATCTGCTTTCATTCATTGGGGTTTAGATGTTTCGGTAATTTGTCTACTGCTAGGTAATTTTCAACATCAACATACCAGGGTGTTTTAATAGTAACAACGAATAGATGTTCATCTGGAAATTGATCTTCGATCGTTGTTGTATCTACTAGTTTTGGCATTCGTGAGAGAAAATTAGCTACAGGATTTTCCTTTCTCGATCGGTCCTTTATTGTGATATCGAATTCCTATAATAAAATCAGCCATCTAGTTACTCTACCATTTGTAATGGGTTTATTTGCAAAATATTTTATGGCAGAGTGATCTGTATATAACACAACAGGATATCTAGTGATATAATGCCTAAATTTATTAACGGCATGTATTACAGTTAAAAATTCCTTTTCAGTCACAGTATAGTTCAATTTAGTAGGGGACAAACTTTTGCTATTATAATAAATTGCATATGGTTTTTTATCTTCTTCCTGCCCAAGGACTGCTCCAATAGCTGTGTCTGAAGCATCTAGTGAAATTTGAAATGGCAGGTCCCAATTTGGTCGTCGAAGTGTTGGGGCTGTTGACACAAGCTTTTTCAGATTCTCAAAAGCGTGATCACATTTTTCTGTCGAGACAAAGTCAACATTCTCTGTTAGTGCATATAAAGGTGCAGTAATATGAGAAAAATGTTCTATAAATCTTCTATAATAACCAGCGAATCCGAGAAAACTGCGTACCTCTATCTGAGTGGTAGGAGTAGGTATTAACAAAATTATTTGAGTTTTGGCCGGATCTACCTGTATTCCAGCTGCTGAAATATAATGCCCTAGAATAAGTCCTTTAGTCATCATCATATAGCATTTTTCATGGCTCAGACAGAGCCTGGTGGCAATGCATCACTGCAACACCTTTTCTAGTGTGTCTAATGCTAGGTCGAAATCATCTTTGTATGGTCTAAAGTCATCCATATATACTTCGAGCCCTTCATTTATTAAATCTGAAAAAATGTCGAGGATAGCCCTTTGAAATGTGGTAGGGGCATTGCATAGGCCAAAAGGTAAAACTCTATAGGCAAATTTTCCCCAAGGACAGGTAAAAGTAGTTTTGTCTTGGTCTTTAGGGGCAATCTGAATCTGATTGTGTCCACTGAAGCCATCCAAGAAAGACAAGAATTTCTTTCCTACTAACGTATCTAATACCTGGTCAATGAATGGAAGGGGAAAGTGTTATTTTTGTGTTGCTTTATTAAGTTCTCTATAATCTACACAAATCCTCCATTTTCCATTCTTCTTTGGTACCACCACAAGCAGAGAGACCCATTTGCTATCGAAGATTGGGTAAATAAATTTCACATCCAAAAGTTTTTGAAGTTTAGCTTTTACAATGTCCTTTAGGTGAGGGTTAAGTCTCCTTTTTCGTTGGTGAACAGGTATTACATCCATTTCTATGTAAACGTGGTGTGTACATAACTGGGGATCAATTCCTTTCATGTCAGGATAATCCCATGCAAATGCTTCTTTATGTTTTCTCAGTAGCTGAATTAGCTTCTGTTCTTGTTCTGGAGTCAGGTTGCCATTAATGTTTAAAGTTTTTCCCAGCTCAATTTCTATAGTTTTTCTATTTGATATAGAGGTAGTAGGTATTGTTTGATCGTGGGTATCTTTGAGAGGATCCTCTTCTAATTCACTATCAAATGCTGCTTTTATCACCTGGAATTGTATGTGGGATCTAGATTTAGCCTGGCTAAGAAAGTTGTTAATAACACCATCCTCTGTTTGATCTTTGAAATCGAGGGCGTCTTCTATGGTTAATGGAGATCTAATATTTTCAGTGAGGTATAATACAGGATGCTTGTTAACTTTCATTATTGTGACACTTGGCTGGGCTGGAGGATACAAGGCTATATTCTTGATATTAGCCCCTCTAGTTATGGTCATATTGCCTTGCCGACAGCTAATATAAGCATCAGCAGTTGCAAGCCAAGGTCTCCCTAAAATCAATGGATGTCCATCAAGTTGGTTTTTGGGGTTTATTATCAGAAACTTGGCAGGATACTCCCAGGAATCAACAGATACCATGACATCATGTAGTGTGCCTTTTGGCCTAACCACGGATCGGTTGACTAGTTCTAATAAAGTGGACGCTGGTTATACTGATGTAATGCCCAGTTTTTGACAGGTGGTGGTTGTTAGGCTATTAATTGTAGCCCCTAAATCAACTAAGGAATTTGCAAAAGTTTGCCCATGGATTTTTATTATTACTATCAAATTTCCTAGGTCTTCATATTTAGCGGGTGTTTCTCTTCTTGATAATAGGTCGGATAAAGTTCCAACTACTTGGACTGTCAGGTTATTTGTTATTCTCCTCCTTATTTTTTTATACATAGCTCCTTGATGGTCTTTTCATATCTTAGGATGTCTTGGATGGCTTGGAGTGGGATTTTTATGTACAGATTTTTAAGTTCTCACAGAATGTCAAAATCAGGATGTTGTGTAGGTCAAGGTATAATTAATCGTTCTCGGAATGGAGGAGAAGATGTGATTACTTGATTATGAGTTTGTTGTTTGATCACATCCTCTTCTTGTAATGGTTGTTCTATAGGTAACTGATTTTCAACTTGAGCAGTTTTATCTCCCTCCATTTCAATGATGCGCCCAGATCTCAATTGAAGGTCATTACACTCCCTTAGATTGGTTCTTATGTCTGGTGTTTCAATTATTTGAATAGATTGGACCGGTCCGTTATTGGGATTAGGGTTGGGTTGGGCTGGGAGTTGTGGTCTTAAACTAGACTGGGAGTTTTGTTGTAATGTTGGAAGTGTAGGTTGAGGGAGTGGAATGGTTCCTACTGGCTGGTTCATCAGTCTTTGCTAGTTTGTCTACCAGGCTTGACTATGTGAAGTAGGGGGGGACCATTGTGGTGGATATACATTATTTTTCCAATGTGGTGGGGTATAGGGAAAATTTGGCCAACTGGGTTGACTTGCTGGATTCGGCCATGGTGATGATGAAGGAAATGGTTTTTGTGACCAATTTGAGAATGGAAATTGATTTTGCCACATAGTACTGTATTGCTAAGCATGATATTGTGGAGGCTGAAAAGAAGAAGCTGGATCAGAGAACATACCTAATTGTCGTGGCTGCCATTGACGGCGTTGATTAAGCAGGTATACCGATTCTGGCTCTTCCTCTACTTCCTTGTATACTACTTTCAATCCAAAAAGTGAGGGACATCTTTTCGTAGAATGATCTTTTGTACAAATGGCACAGGCTTGAACCGCATCTAATGGACATTCTTTGTGGCTATGTTTCTTTCTGTACCTAGGACAGAAGATTGCCAAATTTTGTTCTGCCTCTGCTTGCTTCTGCTTGGCCTGCATAATATCAAGTTGTGTTGTCAGAGTCCCTAATACGTCAGTTTTAAAATTTTCTAATAACTTTCCAATTTCTGCACGAGTTACTCCTTCTATAGAAATTTTGTTAAATCGATCATGTTCTGCTGGTTTTAGTCTTGTGCTGCCTCTTGAACTCCTGATACATAAATTAATAATGTCAGCAAAATTTTCCCGGTAAATATCTCCTTTTCCCATAATGTTTAATGTTTCAATCCGTTGTTACTTCATTCCTCTAATTGATGCAGTTTTCAATACATTATCAGGTAAGGGTAATGATGCATAAGGAGATCTTTGAAGATTATACTGAAAACGCTCGACATATTCCTCTAATGTTTCATTTGGTCTAGCCACCATCTGAAATATTTCATCTTTCAGCTCTCTTGACCTACAATAATCTTGATATTTTTTTAGAAAAGATTCTTTCATTTGATCCCAGTTATTTATAACAGCACCACCCAAACCCATAAACCATAGTAAAGCAAATCCTTCTAATGTAGCGGGAAATAATTTCAGTTTCTGGGGTCGGTGGTATAGTCATAACCTCTACACAACACATCAAATTCAAATAAGAATGCATCAGGGTCTTCTGATGTAAGGCCATGAAATGCAGGGATATGCTGGAGAGGAATTGCTTTCATAGGAGCATTAGCTGCAGTGTCCACGATGGGATATTGCAGTGTCAAAGTTTGGGTGTTGGCTAGTTTTGGGCCATTTGGTCAAATATGTGCCAATAATCTTCTGGAATATCTAGGAGGGTATTCCTAGGCTGACGAGGGGGATTGGCTTTAATAGGAATGGCCTTAATAGTACTTCCTTTATCTGGGCTGCTTAATGGCGGAATTATCCCAAGAGGGGATTTTGGTTCTTCAGTTTCCCCGGTTTCTCCTCCCCCCTTCACAAAGGTTTCTAAGGTTCCCTTCTTGCAATGATTTTGGGCTAGAATTCTCAATTTCTTGAAAATCCTTCTCTTTAGTATGACTATGCACCTCAGTAAAGGCTATAGATGGTGATCCTATGACCTGAAGGGAACTAGTAGGTTGTCTAGAAGTGACATTTCTAGGGCCTACTGAAGGTTGAGATTTTGCTTTCTTAAGGATTTCGTCTATAAAGGTTGATCGGCCAAGGGTCAATGACCCCTTAGCTTTATCAGGCTTGGTTAGAGGTTTGGGATTCTTTTGTATCTTTTTCTGCTTAGTCATGCACATGAATCAACTACTGCAGGGTGATGAGCCCCAAAAATGGATAATTATTTGGGCTCATTCAACCTCCTAATTCGACTTAATCCACCATTCTCATTAGTTTATTGCATGTTTTTAATTATATTTATGCTAATAGAGTGAATTGGGTTAGTCATTATGCCAACAAGTCTAATGAGTGCTTTGTGTAGCCTTTTTGGTCAATTTGGAGACAAAATTGAAGGTCTTAATGAGCACTTGGCAGCCAAATTCGTGGGAGAACAAGGGAGAGGATTTGTAGGAAGGTGTCCCCTTCATTTATGGGCCCTTACCTCGAATTCTCCACCATCAGCTCGGAGTTCAAGGGCCACCAAATCAATTAGCACAAGGGCAGCCAAGCAAGTCAAGTAGGACTGTTGTTAACTACAAGTTTTGGGCAGTCGAGTCCCTAAAGTTTAGGAAGACTGTTGGGGTCCTCAATTTGTATAAATAAGAAGGCTTAGGGCCTCATTTTGGCTAGCTAGTGGTTAGTCATTTTGTAGCCAATGGTTAGTCATTTTGTAGGCAGAAGTTAGCTAGTTTGTAGTTCGATTTTTATGCAGTAGATTAGCTTTGCTTTCAGCACATTTTCAAGTTTCCATTGTGGACGGTTTTGATGTAACTCTTCTTTTCTTGCTCAATAAAGATGAATCCAGCTTTGCACCAGCTCTAAATCTCTCTTAGGAGGCTGTAGCTCTTGGGTTTGGGCCCATCTCAAGCGCCCAGTACCTCCTTTGTTTACTTTCATGTGTCTTTGCTGCATTCTTAGAGTAAAATCTGCTATTTAGATTTAAAACTTGTTGTGTTATTTAGGTTGCTTTTGATGATTAAAGTAGATTTTCATGTTCAGATTGATTTGGATAGATTAATAACATAAAGGATCCTTGGAAAAAGGGGCTCAAGCACCTCTGATCTTACCTCTCCCTCAGTGGGATCGTGAGTTGGGACAAAGGTGACCTTGCTGCCCACAAAAACGTTGTTTTGCTTCACCATGCAAGTATTAGTGTTGGATTCTTAGTTGTCAAACTTGATATCAGTTTTGACTGCATGCTTAGGGTTATGATTGCTTAGTTGCATAGTTAGTTCATCTGATTTTGTGCAAATAAACTTATGTTCCATTTCTTCTGCTATTATCTAGGTCAGATTAGGTCAAGGTAATTAGGTTCTTGATTTTCCAAGTCTTCATTTGTTAAATTCGAAAAATAACTTGCAGAGCACCTGTTATCCTTCTCTATCTACCCATAATCCATCAGATAATCTGCTCCAACCCTTAGTCCATGATTCGTACCCTTCATTTGCCATACTTTCCCCACCTTGCCCTAATTCCTACATTCTTGTGCATCATCGCTTCCTCCATCCTTGAATAAATCCAATCGCTCCTTAGCCTCATCCACCAAGTCCTAGACCTCTTCACACCCCTATTTCACCTCCATACTCATTCCTCCATCTTTTTCCCTCCATCCATGCTCCAAAATCCCATTTCGAAACATCCTGTAGAAGAATTACAGAACATCCTGTAGAAATCCTGAACGTCCTGTAGAACCCCTGCAGACTTCCTGTAGAAGCTCATAAACACGGTTTCTTGGCAGCCAAACTTTGTGAGACTCTCTGGAAGGGTGTTAGGGACCCCTTAGACCCTCTCTGAACCTTCCCAACCTTTCCCAAGCATTTCTCCTCCTTGATCCACCTCTGCACAGTCAAAAATAGTTAGAAGCACATGCATGATAATTCCAACAACTTAA
This sequence comes from Pinus tabuliformis, assembly GCA_031772625.1. Lineage (NCBI taxonomy): Eukaryota > Viridiplantae > Streptophyta > Pinopsida > Pinales > Pinaceae > Pinus > Pinus tabuliformis. Next base: position 1,671,519,675 of record CM062818.1, read on the forward strand.
ACAAAAATACAAAAAGATGTTTTCTTCAGATAGAGGTAGTCTAGACACATGTATTTTACCTTCATAGAAGTAATGGCATCTCTTTTAGTAGTTTGCATGCTCTCCTTTGCGTCAGTAGGACTAGCTGGTAGAATTAGGGTTTGCTAGGGTTTGCGTTTCTTTTTGGCTTTCAGTTTCTTTCCGCAAGTAGATCAACCTCCTTCGAGTTAGCTTTCATCCATCAATTAAAAAGCTTCTTCTAAGAGCTCATAGAAGTTGGCTTAAGCTCCTAGTGGACTTGTGCCAGCTGACCAAGTGACAGCTGCGGCAAGAGCTAGTACTTGTGCATACAGCACCGTCGCTTCCAAGTTTGTTACGAACTACCGGGTTGATAAAATTAAAGAAGGGAGTTCCAGGAGTTGTAGCATTATTGCTACAATACTGGAACCCACCATCTTTTTGGCGCCGTTGTCAGGGAAGCATCAGAGTATTGGTGATTGCCGCTTTTCTTCTATTTTCCACTACAACCTTATGCTAAGTAGTTTATTTCATTTCCATTATGCAATTTAGTTTATGCAAAAGTAGATTAGCATTTCCCGCTTTCATAGATTAGCATTTCAATTCCGCAATTTCATTTCTGCAAGCGTAGATTAGCATTTCAATTCCGCAAGCATAGATTAGCATTTCATTCTTGTAATTTCATTTGAGCAAAATAGATTAGTCCTTTCCTGCTTTCATTTCAATTCCGCATTTTCATTTTAGCAAGATAGTTAGTTGCAGTTCAATCTATTTCAGTTTTGCAGGTAGAAGTAGAAAAAAGAAAAAATCAACCAAAAAGATTTCATTTCATGCCTTGTAGGAGTAGAGATAAGTTAGAAAAATGATTGCACAACACCCCCACTGCTTCACACAGCCAACATTCTCTCTTCTTCGATGGCTGTGATTAAAGAACCCTTAGGTGGACAACAAGACATATTTGAAGAACCTCAAGGGAAGAAGAAGAAGAAACCATTCCTCTAGAGCAAATGGCTACAAGCAGAAATGTTGGGAGCAGTACCTTGTCCAAAGACGAGTTTGCAAATCAGCTGGAAGATTTCAAGAGTGATATGAGGCAGTTTCTTGCCATGCAACTGGATACCTTGCGGATCCAAAAGAAGCAAGAAGAAGCCAAGAGGGCTTTGGCCATTTTTTGTCCTAGGTGCACTAGAAAGCATCCTAGGAATGAATGTCCATTGCACTCCATAGAAGTGTGTTTTGTATGTGAAGAATACCATCCTACAGATTAGTGCCCTTCCTTGCCTGGAATTAAAGCTGCATATCAGAGAGCCAAAGGAGCCACTGAACCACTCTATTATATGAACAAAAGGAGTCTGCATGGACCTAGATCTTACCAGCAGGAACTGCAAGGGATACCCGAGGCCTATTATGACCCCTATCAAGCCACTTTCATGCCTTCTTGGGGTCCCCCTGCTCATCCTTCCTGGTTCACACCTCCTCCTTGTTCCTTCATAGATCCATATTATGCCCAACCAGCTGCTCATTTGTTTCACTCTTATGCTCAGCCACAACCTCAGTGGAATGCACCTCATCAGGGGTGGAGGCCCCAATACAACACTCCTCCCGCTTATTTTCCTCCACCACCTGCTCATCCACAACCATCGCCTCCTACTCCACTAAGGCAGCCCCAAATGCCTGCCCAACTACAAACCCATCCACATCCATCTCAAAAATACACCCCCACTCAACTACCCGTACCACCATTTCCAAGACCATACAATGGAGCAGCTCAACCCAATTGCAAAGATGAGGCACAACATGTGCAAATGACTCCTCTTGAGCTCAATGATGTTCACCATAGCTCAGGAAGAGTATTGCAAAAAAGTGACTATATTGAAAGCATTGAAGGATCACATCTAGCAAAAGAAGATTCAAGAGAGGAGATCAATGAACCATGGGCTGCACTTGATGAAGAGAAGAGATCAGAATCAAAGATCGAGAAAGCTTCCTCATGGTTACCATCAAATCTTCCATGTATTCAAGAGAAAGATCATCAAACAGAGGGAGGTGAGAAAGTCATGATATAAGGTGACATGAAACATGATCCAGATCAGCAGAAGGACCAAGGATATCAGAGCTATATTGAGATATGGTTTCAGATCGTCACTAAGTTGCAGCGGTACTCTCTTTCTCAGCTATGTTTGATCCCTTCAAAGTCAGATCGTTTTGTCTCTGAAATATGGATACCTGTCAAAGCATGCATTTTGAGCCTTCACATCATCTTGTCTCTAATCTCGATGTGCACATGGCTCCATTGGAAGTATTCTTATACTTGAGAACGATTTTGTTTTTCAAGTAGGGTAGGGTAGAAAAAAGAAAAAAAAAAGAAAAAGAGAGAAAAAGAAAAAGAAAAAAATGAAAAAAGAGGAAAATAGAAATCTAAGGTGAAAACCTCCTCGGAGGCGCCTTAGATTGGCTCATTGATTGAAAACCTCCATGAGGCGGTCAATGGGTTGGGGAAAAAAGAGAAAAGAGAATAAGATCTCTAGGTGAAAACCTCCCTTGGAGGCGCCCAGGGCAGGCAACTAGGGTGAAAACCTCCATGAGGCGCCCTAGTTGTTTTTCAAAAAAAAGAGAAAAAAGAAAAAGAAAAATAAATCTAATTCCCATTGAATAATTTCAGGTTGCAGCAATGACATTGCAGGTCAGGAGGTTCACTCAAAACAAAGACAAAGGAGTTTTTGTGCCTTCTACAGGAAGTTCTATATTTCTACAGGAAACATCCTGTAGAACCTTCAAGCGAGCCAGATTCGATCTTGGAAGGGAATCTAAGGCTTGGAATATATTGTTTAGGCCTGCAAGCACCTCTGTGTCCATCCCTCACCCTTTTCCATCATCTTTTCCACCTCGTTGTGCTTCTTCATTGTGCTTCTACAGGAAGTTCCTGTAGAAATTGTAGGAAGCTAGAAATGGATTTCAAAAAGGTGGTTTGGCGAACATGGTAGCTTCCTCAAGGGTTCAGAAGTCCTCCTGCACTTTTCAAACTCCTCCTCCATCATCTCCATGCCTGCATCACAACCCAAGCTCAGTCTTTCTTACCATGCAACAAAACTACAAAATGCCTTGAAGCAAAAATACCTAAAACGGAATTTGTTTCTTCCATAACTTCCAAACCATGCATCCATTTGAAAAACCATTTTACAGGGAATTGTACAGGGGTGATGGAAACATGCCTGAGCAGTTTCAGCCAATTCTGGTGCACGGTTTCCAAGAAATCAGCCTCCATCACCATCAGCCATTTTTGCATTTTCTCCATATCCATGCATCCGTTTTAAAACCTGTTTCATGGAGAGATGCACATAGGTGATAGTGGCCTACACAAGCAGTTTCAGCCAATTCTGATGCACGGTTTCCGAGAAATTGATCTCTGAAATCTTCAGCCAATTTCCATTTTTCTCGAAATTTGTGCATCCATTGATCACGATTTTGCTATGGGAGGTGCATCATGATGATAGGAACATGCTCAGCAAGTTTCAGATCAATCTGGTTCACCGTTTGGGAGAAATGGCGAAAACAAGTTCTGGTCCTGTGAAAATTCAATGGCAGCAGCTTGAGGGTGCAGATCTGAACGTGGAAATGAACTCTTGTTGCATGCATCTGGCCAGAGGACACCTGCACAAGGAAACCAGCCATGAATCAGCAACCAAGCCATCATGCAACCATAGAATCAAATGCATGCAGCAATGACAGCCCACAACAGCTCACGGCAGCCATTCGACTTTGAGGTATGTGTCTGAAACTCGTTCTTCTATTGCACAAATCTAATTTAAAAACTGCATGAATGAATGGAATGGTGGGATTGAGCCACGAATATAGCAGGATTAAGCCGATGGTTCCTTGTCCAATTCTCTATCAATCAGCCAGGAATCATGCAACGTATGTGTTAGACAACTCACGTGAAAAAAGAAGAAAAACAGGGAGTGTTAGCCGTTTGAACTCCAGTGCAACTGATCAAGAAGAAAACATACAGTTAATAAGTAGAACATGCAGTTCATGATAGCACTACATTTGCATGGGCCTGCGCACGTCTTTGCCACCTCACCACAAATCACGCAGTAATTTAAGGGACGCTCGGCTGAAACTCTCACCACTCTTTGTTTAACTGTTGTCACAACTGAAGCACATGTCCACCACTTCCATATCAGTTAACCAGTGGTCCTCTGAAAGCTTCCTGCCTTTTTTTTCTCGAGATTTCTACCGTTTCTTAAAAAAATTCCCGCCTGTCGCACTCTACAGGCGTTTCTACAGGAAGTCTTCTACAGGAAACGCAGAAAACAACCATGCAGAAAGAAAATATGGGATTTTCATCGAAATTCAAGCTCCAAACGAGGTAGGATCAGGGAAACTTATTTGTGCATGATTTGTTGGTGCAAAATGGTGAATTGAACACGACATTAAATTGAAAAATGAGGGTAAAAAGTCTGCCTGTGCATTGAGAATAGTGGAAGTCTGCCTGCATGATTCAATGAGTTTACCCATTCTTTTCTTCTGCTTCTGAAATCTCCTCATCGATTTTAAAAAGAAAAAGAAGAAAGTAAAAAATTCCCTTGCAAGGAAGACATGCAGGAGATTAACCTGTGTGTGGAAAAAACCTAATTTACATATCTATCAGAGTGTGAGAAAACCGGTGTCCTTATGCTCTGATCTGTGAAAATTTTCTTTCATAATCAAACAGACCAATTCGAGGTGACAGTGGTTTTAACACAAGGGAATTACTGCCATTTGATGTTGTAGAGAGCACACAAAAAATTCCTCGGGTTCAAAAAAGACCGAATTCAGCTGTCCTCTATTACAGTGATTGACTGTGTTTTTTCCACTTGAGCATTTTCTTTTTTTTTGAAAACGCCAACTCAACACCATGCCAACTGAAGAAATTGAGAAGAACATTGATGAGGGAGCACAAGACATTCAAATAGAGGGCAAAATAGAGGAAGAACAGAAGGAAAAATGGGAATTTGACATGACCACTGAGCATGAGACAGAGAAGGAGACAACAGCAAAAGCAGAGAGGGCGAAAAAGGAAAAAAGGCTGGAAAAAGGCCAAGAAAGCCCAAATGGGAGTTGTCACAACCAAGGCAACCACACCACAATTAAAAGGCAAGACACCCTCAGCCAAGAAGGCCAAAACAGTGAAGACTGTTTCTACAGGAAGACAGAAAACAACCACTACAGGACTTTCTACAGGAAGTTTGGGAAAAGGGCAGCTGAAGGAGAAATTGGCCGAGATTTTAGCTAAGGAGGTAGCACCTGTGTTGGCCACCCTAAGCGCATCCATCCCCTCCATGAACACTCATTTTTTTCAGGGTTCAGACACAATTTAGTCATGGTTCAACCTTCTACAGGAAGCTACAAGACTTTCTACAGGAAGTTCTGTATTTTTACCAGAAACATCCTGTAGAAGCCTTTGGGCAGGCCAGAATCAAGTATGGAGAGGGATTTGAAGCTTGAAGTCTGTTGAGGAGGCATGAAACCACTCTTCTCTTCCATCCTCCATGGGTTTCATCTCCTTTAACCACCATTGCCACCATCAGATTGAATATACTTGCACAATCATACCAAAGCTGAAACTTCTCTAGGAAAAGGAGCACAGGCAGTGGGAAGAACAAAGAAGCATGGTTTCATGACAGAGAAGAGGACATCACTTCAGAAGCTTGGCATGACAGGGAGGCCACCAAGGCCATCAAAGATGAGGAGATAGATTGGTTGCTCAGAGGATGAGCAACACTTTCAGTAGGGGGGTGATGATGAGCCCCAAAAATGGATAATTATTTGGGCTCATTCAACCTCCTAATTCGACTTAATCCACCATTCTCATTAGTTTATTGCATGTTTTTAATTATATTTATGCTAATAGAGTGAATTGGGTTAGTCATTATGCCAACAAGTCCAATGAGTGCTTTGTGTAGCCTTTTTGGTCAATTTGGAGACAAAATTGAAGGTCTTAATGAGCACTTGGCAGCCAAATTCGTGGGAGAACAAGGGAGAGGATTTGTAGGAAGGTGTCCCCTTCATTTATGGGCCCTTACCTCGAATTCTCCACCATCAGCTCGGAGTTCAAGGGCCACCAAATCAATTAGCACAAGGGCAGCCAAGCAAGTCAAGTAGGACTGCTGTTAACTACAAGTTTTGGGCAGTCGAGTCCCTAAAGTTTAGGAGGACTGTTGGGGTCCTCAATTTGTATAAATAAGAAGGCTTAGGGCCTCATTTTGGTTAGCTAGTGGTTAGTAATTTTGTAGCCAATGGTTAGTCATTTTGTAGGCAGAAGTTAGCTAGTTTGTAGTTCGATTTTTATGCAGTAGATTAGCTTTGCTTTCAGCACATTTTCAAGTTTCCATTGTGGACAGTTTTGATGTAACTCTTCTTTTCTTGCTCAATAAAGATGAATCCAGCTTTGCACCAGCTCTAAATCTCTCTTAGGAGGCTGTAGCTCTTGGGGGCCCATCTCAAGCGCCCAGTACCTCCTTTGTTTACTTTCATGTGTCTTTGTTGCATTCTTAGAGTAAAATCTGCTATTTAGATTTAAAACTTGTTGTGTTATTTAGGTTGCTTTTGATGATTAAAGTAGATTTTCATGTTCATATTGATTTGGATAGATTAATAACATAAAGGATCCTTGGAAAAAGGGGCTCAAGCACCTCTGATCTTACCTCTCCCTCAGTGGGATCGTGAGTTGGGACAAAGGTGACCTTGCTGCCCACAAAAACGTTGTTTTGCTTCACCATGCAAGTATTAGTGTTGGATTCTTAGTTGTCAAACTTGATATCAGTTTTGACTGCATGCTTAGGGTTATGATTGCTTAGTTGCATAGTTGTTCATCTGATTTTGTGAAAATAAACTTTGTTCCATTTCTTTTGCTATTATCTAGGTCAGATTAGGTCAAGGTAATTAGGTTCTTGATTTTCCAAGTCTTCATTTGTTAAATTCGAAAAATAACTTGCAGAGCACCTGTTATCCTTCTCTATCTACCCATAATCCATCAGATAATCTGCTCCAACCCTTAGTCCATGATTCGTACCCTTCATTTGCCATACTTCCCCACCTTGCCCTAATTCCTACATTCTTGTGCATCATCGCTTCCTCCATCCTTGAATAAATCCAATCGCTCCTTAGCCTCATCCACCAAGTCCTAGACCTCTTCACACCCCTATTTCACCTCCATACTCATTCCTCCATTTTTCCCTCATCCATGCTCCAAAATCCATTTCGAAACATCCTGTAGAAGAATTACAGAACATCCTGTAGAAATCCTGAACGTCCTGTAGAACCCTACAGACTTCCTGTAGAAGCTCATAAACACGGTTTCTTGGCAGCCAAACTTTGTGAGACTCTCTGGAAGGGTGTTAGGGACCCCTTAGACCCTCTTTGAACTTCCCAACCTTCCCAAGCATTTCTCCTCCTTGATCCACCTCTGCACAGTCAAAAATAGTTAGAAGCACATGCATGATAATTCCAACAACTTAAACAAAAATACAAAAAGATGTTTTCTTCAGATAGAGGTAGTCTAGACACATGTATTTTACCTTCATAGAAGTAATGGCATCTCTTTTAGTAGTTTGCATGCTCTCCTTTGCGTCAGTAGGACTAGCTGGTAGAATTAGGGTTTGCTAGGGTTTGCGTTTCTTTTTGGCTTTCAGTTTCTTTCTGCAAGTAGATCAACCTCCTTCGAGTTAGCTTTCATCCATCAATTAAAAAGCTTCTTCTAAGAGCTCATAGAAGTTCGCTTAAGCTCCTAGTGGACTTGTGCCAGCTGACCAAGTGACAGCTGCGGCAAGAGCTAGTACTTGTGCATACAGCACCGTCGCTTCCAAGTTTGTTACGAACTACCGGGTTGATAAAATTAAAGAAGGGAGTTCCAGGAGTTGTAGCATTATTGCTACAATACTGGAGCCCACCACAGGGCTATTACATACTTCGTACGCAGGTTCTTACCTTCTGTTTTTAAAACCCAATTCTTTCCTAACAGGTTCTTACACTACTCTGGAAAAGAGACAAATGGCTACAGTCTTCCCCGGCAACGGTTGTTATCGGGAAATCTAGTGTCTATGCAGAGCTGCTAATCCCACTAAGGCTGGTAGCTACATTAGAAACAAACAAAATAAAACCACTTTCGTTTTCCTTTATGAGAAGTAGAGAAGAGGGGAATAAAGGAGACCAACCTCTGTCTTGCGCTTGGTTCCTTGCTTGATTCCTCTCCCTTCTGATAGATCTTTGCCACTCGCTTCCTCGTCTACCTAGCTTCAAAGAGCACCTATAGGATCAAAGTGCATAAACACTATACAAAAAACATAGATCTACTATCATAAACAATATAGGACCAGATATATATTGACCACATAAATGCATATATCATCAATCATACAAGAATGTGGAGGAAAACTTGAATAGCTTTATTAATAATCAAAGAATAGCAAAGAGGATTAAACCAATTGTTCTGACCCAGCATC